>PYHW01009979.1:19689169-19743243 GCA_013186435.1 Turdus rufiventris | reverse complement strand
ATCTGATCTACATGTTGTGAATTTTGCTGGCTGCCGGCGGGTGCGCCTTATAGTCCAGTGCGCCTTATGGTCGTGAAATTACTGTAATATGCTTTCTACCCACATTGCAGCCTGAATTTAATTGAAGATTGTTGTCTGCAAAGTGAACAGAATCATTTCCTAGGGGCCTGTTTCAGTCACAGCTGTTATTTTATTTACTGAAGAAACCACTGAGAATTCTTTGCTCTGGCTAAGATTAGGGAAAAGGTGGTGAGTTCAAAAATGGGAAGTAGACTATCACATTGCTGAATTTTTAGGGATCTATATATAAGACACTTTCATTCTTAGTGTGTGTCTTGGCATTCAAAATTAATAGAAGGCTTGGTAATTGTGAGATGTGAAGGAACTGGAGTCACAGAGATCCATGTGCTGTGCTTAAACTTAGCCAATAGGATGCATTCAAGTAAGCCTTAAAGTCTTTGACCTTTCAGAAATCCTCAGTGGAGTTTCTTCTGTGATTTACACCGTGCAATGCTCCCTAATTCCTGTGTCAGGATTCAAAGACAAATCTATTGTAGCAGAGAGAAAAAAGCAAAATAACCTAATGTGAGAGACTGGAGGGGTTGTTGGCTTGAAACATTTTGGGTGAGGAGAAGGGGCAGTTTGAACCTTGGCTCTGGGGCAGTGATGCCCTGCCCTGCACTCCTGTATCCCAGCCCCACAGGGGCTGCCAATCCCTGGCACACCAGGGGCAGTGCTCCACACCCTGCTCCTGAAAACCCTAACACAGCTCCTGAGTGGCCAAATAACCTGGAGTCCCACCTGGGGGAAGGGCGCAAGAAGACCAAAGGGTTTTTAAAGCCAAACAGGAGGCAAGCACATCTTGAGCCCCCCCCCTCCTTTTGGAATTTCTAGCAGCTGCACACAGCTGGAACTAACAGTGGTAGTTATGTTTATTCTTTTCTGTATCTTTTCTGTCTTTTTCTTCTTCTTCTCATTCCCTCTTCTTGGAATTTCTGAGTAACCTAAAATCGAATAGGCTTAGAGTTTGCAAAGTTGAATGGGTCAAGTTAATGCTTTGAGAAGTGTTTAATGTCACTTTTAGATAATGAGAAGGTGCCCTCAGTCGTAATATTACAAGGTTAAACAGGCCAAAAAAATTCATCTCGGTTGGAGTCATACGTGGTGTTCACATGTCCAGAATCTGCCTTTGGGCATTTAATTCCCTCTTGTAAATAGCCAAATACGAGGATCCAACCTTTCTTTGGGCAAATTGCTCCCAGATGTACTCAGCACGCACTTTTACAGTTGTGAATCTGTTTAACTACCTGTGCAAAAATTCATGAATCTTTCTCTAAGTCTCTAGTTTTGAAAATTTTGGTTTAAAGCTTACATGGTTCAATAGCTTCCACTTCAGTGATATAGAAAAAAAACCTGGAAAAATTGTTTAAAGCAGAATTGCTCCTGCTGTCACGATAGTGTGAATCATAAATATCAACACAAGAATTTGCTTTATTTATATATATTTGAAACAGATACAAAGATGCCTTTCTGTATGTATCTGAATACTTCTACCAGGTGCAGCACCTTTATCTACTAGTCTCTTTTGCACCTGGGCTATTCGATTTAATATTTGCTTGATCTTTTTGCACTGAAAATGCAGCTAGTGCACTAATATGTATTTTGGCAAATTTTGGCATGCCAACAAACCTCAGAAGTTTGATATAACGATCTACAGTTTAATCCCTGTACCCTGAAGCTAATAACTCCTTTTCAATAGTTATAGGGAGCCAACTTAGGCAACCATAAAAGGAACAATAATCAGGATTTAAAAAAAAAAAAAAAACCACAAGGTTTCATCTTTTCAGAACTTGACTCATTCAGGTCTCAATGCCACTATTTGAGCTTCTTTGCTTTGGGGGAAACTAATTAGTAAACCAGTAAAAAAACTTGATTAAACAAAATGCCCTTGCATCCTGCTCTGAAAATACCAACTTGATTCACCAGCAATTGCTTTAGAAATGAGTGCATGAATATTAATATTCATGTGTTTGGTTGATGAAGCTATTCACACCTTTTCAGAATTCTGCATTTTAAAAAATGTGTTCCCTTCTGTACCTTCTTTGGAGTTTATCATCCTAATAAAGAGCACATTTAAAGCCTCCTCCTTCAATAGAGCTGAGTGCTCTATTCAGCCCTGAGTGCCCATGGTTTGGTGAGCTCAGGGACACTTTGTGGAGCACTGATTGTGCTCAGTGACAGAACATCCAGTTTCTTTGCTCTAGTCCTTTGGTCCTTCTCTTAAATAGGTGGATTATTTTAGCTTAGACAACACTGCTTCAAATAACTCTCTTTCTATGAATTTTATCTTCCCTCTCAGGGCTTTAGAGAGACAACATCTGATATTATTTGTTCTTGAGGTAGGTGCTAGAAAGTTCATCCTCAGCTCAGCACAGGTGGCCCAGCTCCCATCTGACTCTTCTTTAATAGAAGAGCATGGCAGACCCTTCCTGGAAGATGTTTTTGCATTTTAATCAAAGGACAAAGTTAAAAGGCTTCTTTATTAGGAACTGTGACTTAACTATATCACCTGCTTCATTTCCCCCAAAGGCTGCAGGTTCAGCAGCAGACACAGCAACCATTTTCTCTTGGGATCTTGCCTCAAGCTGCATGTGCTGTGCCCAAAGCTAAAAAACTGGATGAGACTCTTGTCCTCAAAATTTTGGAAATGCCAAACACGCTCACAGATAAATCTCTGTCCTGAGCAGAAGCAGTGAATGGTGTTACAAAATTCCTGTTGTGGATTTATGTAGCTAATGCAGCCCTGGAGCTGAAACTGAGCTGGCACATCCACACCAGGATCCCTTAGGATCCCATGGGTCAGACACAGAACTCCAATGTCACAACCATGAGCTATCCCTTCCTGCCTCGTCACAGCTTTTGGCAGTTCTCTGTATCCCCTAGGGGATTGCAGGGAAGCTGCAATGCTCTTCCCAAGGCTGTAACAGGGAAATAAATGGAAGATGACAACTGAAGGCCCTTTCCTGTCCCGTACTCCCTGTCAGTATGAATACAGACTGTAGAAAAATTCCAGTAAAACCAATTTTGCTTGGTTTCTCTCCATCTGCAGGATTTACTCTTGGCTGCTTTATTCCAGTTACTAGGAGAAATGGGGATTCTGAAACAATTGGGCTGGAGATGTCAGTTCTTTCTGGCTCCTCCAACAATGAATCAGAGCTCCCATGCTCATTCTCTTAACCCTGGATGATGCCCTGCCCTCACATATATTAACATCTTGCCCCAAGCCTGCAGTGTATGAAAATAAAGGGGGTATCAGCATGACTTAGGCTGTAGTTTTCAGGTAAAGAAACAGGATTTTCTAGTCATGCATGGCTAGCCAGATGCATTCAGTACTGCTTTAGGTTGGTGTATGTTTATTGTGCATTTTCAGGCTATCTGGGGACAATTTCTAAAATATGAGTACCTCTTTGGAGTGGTCTGAATTCACCAGCTCATTTTGCAGAGGCCCTGCTTGCCAAAAAGCTGTCAGGTGGTAATTCCTGGCTGAGCCTGAAGTGGTGACTTGGGGAGCTGGCTCTGAATCACTGGTTTGTCCTTCCAGGTAGAGATAATTCTCTGAGATCAGCACCAGCCTGTGGGATCCTGGTTCTGCTCACAAAGCAATGCCCAGATTGATGAGGCAAGATCTGCAGCACCCACACTGAGGGACATCTGGTTACTTGCTATCCTTAAAATTTAAATGCACTTCAGAAATAACAAAAAGCAAACCTAAGCACTCCCAGTTTAAGCCAGTAGGCACATAAACATCTGTGGGAAACGCAGTGATTCACAATTGAACAGCTTCAGTTTTAATTTAATTTTGCAGCTTTCTTAGCCAGAATAAACATCTCCCAGGAAAAAAAAAATCCAAAACTCATGGTCTGGCAAGAAGAAAGACAGAACAAAGCATTAGCCAAGTGTGCAATAATGAAGACCAATCCTGGACTGGCAATGAGAAGGAACAGATGACCAAAGCAGTTTTCCCATCTCAGGCCACAGTGGCTCAATAACAGCACTCTGCCAACAGTTGCCTTCATCCAAAAACCAGTCCCAAATTTCCAAGCACATCAAAATACTATGAAAGACCTGAGTTACAGGCAAAATACCCGATCACCTGATTGTAACAATGAAGATGAAGTGTTAATTCCAAAATGTTTTTTGTTCTGAGATCTTCACTTTCTTAGCCCCAGAGTAGCTTACAAAAAAAAAAAGAATTCATATATGCAGAAAATCCCAGCATGTATAATTCAATATCAGCGTGCCTTAGCTAGATCATTAGAGGAACTGAAGGTTTTAATCCACAGCTCTAGTTACAACTCAAGTGAAGGGAATTATGGATACAGGAGGAGATCCCTATCTTCTAAATGGCACAGTCATTAGCAGCTTGTTGCCTTTTTGCACACACAAATAACAGCAGTGAGGTTTCATCTTCATTTACTCCTCAAAGAAGATAAAGCCACAGGTGAAATGACTGGGGAATAGGTGTTACTTATCTCCTTCCTGGGTGTTTGCCAGCACCTAGATTTGGGACTGAAAAGGGGCAGTGAAATATTTCACATACCAACAGTCTTTCATTTGTCACCAGGAGCTGGAATAAAAACACCCTAAGTACCAGAAATGTGAAAAAATAACAGAAACACATTGCAAACTTACATGGAATGTGTCCCTTGTTGTACAAAAATAGGTGCAGTGTTTGCAAAACGAGATTCAGTGAGAACAAATGACCAGTTGCTATCACATTTAAGTCTGTGGTCCACATTAGGGATGTGCCTAAATTGGCTCCACCACCACAGGAGTCCATCCTCTTGTCTCAGAGCAGGTTTCCAAACCCTCCCTAATCCTGTTGCTGAATTTGGGGTAGGAAGGAACCCCAAAACACCTACCTTGGACAGGTAATCCAGAGAACCAGGAGAAAAGCAGATGATCAGTTGCACTGAGCTTTGCCCTGGTGGTACAGTGATGATCAGCCTCACAAGATGCATTGTCTACTGGTCAGCTCACACAGGTATTGAAAGCTTTGAAAAGCCAAATGGTGTTTTCATACTTCCCAAGGGGCCCCTTGTATGTTTTCCAAAGTTGATCTAAAAGACCAGAATTGTATAAAATGGCTACAGCACAGCCTGTATGAGAAAAGCACTGGGGTTCATTTGTGTACAAAAGATTCACCGTTTGCATGTAATTCTGTAGCAGCACAAAAATTTGAATGTACACAGTGGAAAGGATCATTTATAGTATGGTTCACAGCCTCAATCACTGTGCTGATTTTATCTTGACATAGTTTAATCTAAACACTGCCTGCCAACAAGGTGTTTAGAAAACAAGAGAACCTGTAAGATGTTTTTTCTTAAGAAATAAACTGCTGGATATAATTTATTTCCTCTGTAGCTGTTCTAGTCCAAAGTTTATGTATTGCAGAGTGCTTACTTTCTCCAAACTAATTGCAAAACTAAGTCTTTGGAATACTGACAACTGTAAAAATCCCAAACTACAGATGGCAATATTAGAACAGAAAGGATGTGCTGAAAGGCTGATAAATGGACATACTAGACAAGTTTTCTCTTGAAAGGTTTGGGAAACCAAATCCTACAGAAACAGGGGACTTTTCCCTTCACCTCCTCATAAATATTTTCTTCTCTACAGCATTAATAATTAGGAAGTTTATATTGAGAAAGTTAACAGTGTCTTCAAAGAGAGAAAAAGCAAATTTCTTTTAAAAACACTCAACTGAAGAAATATAATTTTCAGTAATTTTTTGTTCTGACTTAAGAGTGATATTCTGCTTGAGAGACTGAGTAGGTATCACTAAGGCTTTCTTACTCAGCATATTTTATCCCTGTGTATCTGCAGAGTGCCATTGGCATCATGCAAAAAAAGGAGCTGTCAGTCCTGTTGTGTGCGACCATGGGAGCTGGAAATAGTTTTGTTTTGGCTTGCCAGTCATTGTCTGGAGTCCTAATCAAATTAAAAGACCTGCTAACTTTGAGATGGGAGTCAGCATTGACGAGCTCATTTCAAAAGGAACTTAAACGTCAAGTGATGAACAAGAAGGGAAAAAGCAGTGATGGAACATTTTTATCCCATGGATAATCAAAGGAAACAGCAACTCCAAAGGAGTAGCAGAGCAACTCTCACATGCAGTCCATACACTCCCAGTTTATAAAATTTTCTTTTGTGTCAAGTCTGTATCAGCAAAAGTTTGCTGGAATTGCTGATTTCTGAATAAGAGAGTGGCATAAATTTAGGAGGCATCATGCCTAAATCTCAGTGACAATGGAACTTTTTGAAGGGGTTTTTTGATGACAACCAGTTCAGCTTTAAGAGTGTAGAGGCTGTTCCCAGAAACTGCTGGCAGCATCCTGCAACCCCTGGTAGAACAGAATTAGATCTATCACAGGCACAATGGTCTTCAACACCAGCAGCCATATCAAGCACAAAAATCAGCACTTTTACAGGTGATAAAACATTCAGCCAGCCCCTGACTTCAAGTCCATGAACTCAAGAAAATGCAGTTGGAGATTAAAAAAAAAAATAATTTACTGATCTAATTAATTTTCAGCTGTGAAAATGAAAAAAAAAAAAAAAGAAAGAAAAGCACACAGTGCAAACACTCATGGTTTGTAACTTAATATCACTGCTCAGAAATTAAGAAAAAAGCAAAAATAAATCTGAAATATTATCTGTCACAGTGGAGTAAATCACCATCCACATTCTCATGAAGGAAAAGAACCTATTTCTGATTCTTAATATCTGAGTGGAAGTGGTGAAAAAAGGTTTTCTGAAAAATGAGGGACGTAGCTGAAGTGGCAATTTTAATGAGAGGAAGTTCTGACGTTTCAGTCAAAAACAGTCTTTCAAAGCTTTAAAAAAGCTTTTCATAAGGTGTCCATCAGCTGCATTATGCTTTAAACACAGTTAATATTTTCATATCAACATGTGACTGAAAGGCAAAAGGGACTTGTGAGCAGCAAGTCCCATCTGTGTGAGTGGAAAGGAGACATATGCCAGGTGATTCTCCTCTTTCAAGCTCTGCAGTTCCTCTCAGAAAGAGTATTATTTGTCCTCCAGTCAACTGGGAACATAGAAAAATCTCACAGAAAAAAAAAAATAGTCAAAAAATATTTATGGATATAAAATTTTCCTCTTAATTTCAAAGTTGGTGCAATTTTATTTGACTCTAATTCAAATCTTTCATTTTAATTTGGGGTTGTTAAAGCACCTGATGAACTTATTCATGTCTTTTCTCTCTCTTTTTTTTTTTTTTTTTTTTAAGCTGAAGTTATTTTTAAACAAAGGTGCTACTTTGAACAGAATGCAAAGAAAATTCTTGTTTAAAAAAAATTAGAAAAAGGCACAAAACCCCCTCACTGATATTTTGTAAATTAAGAGGCAGGGAAATAAGGTGCTAAGAAAAGTCTCAGAAAGAGTGGTTTCAACAAAATATTCTTTATAAATGTAGGAAATGGAAAAGAGCTGCTGTCCCTCCTTTCTGTATTGCTGTCTGCAAGTGAGCTGCACTACCCAGCCCAAGAGAGCTCCTAAAATCACAGACAGATGGACTTTTCTGCTGATTCTGTAATTGGAAAGGCTCCTGCTGTAGTCATTCAAGTTTTAACTCTTCTTCAATTTCAAGATCAAAAGGTTTTTCACATTCTTTAATGCAAAGGAAGGTGTTCTTCCTATTCTAGAACAATTCCCAACCTGGGCATAATTGTCTCCTCCTCTACTGTAACCAAATCCCTGTCCTGTTCTTTGGGAGAGGGTTTTCCCAAGGGCAGCAGGGATTTGCCGCTCTTACTCTGGTAAAAAGAGCAATAAAGTGTCAGGAATATTAAATCTGAGCTGGAGCTGCTCTTACAGGGCAAACCTGAAAACTGAGAATGCCAGGAGACCCTGGTACTGAAATGTCTTTGGAATGCTGGTCTAGGCACCCTGGTTCACATTTTTTGGGGGGATTTTTTCTTATAGCAGAGCTGCAAACAAAACCAAACACCATCCTTCAAATCCAAGAAGTCTGGTGAGAGTTTTAACTGTCCAGTTTTCACATTCCCCAGTTTTACAGCAATCACTCCTGCAGTGTTTTCTGTCATTTAACAGCCCATAAGCAATGAACATCAACATTCCTGGTTTTATTTGAATATGGAATTTGAAAGGGAAATTAATTTTCCATCATCATCTTCTGAATAGGTGGCATAGTTCAGAACTGTGAACTGTTTTCCTGAGTTCTGAACAGCATCTGGAATATGATTTTATTCCCATCAATAAAACCAGAAAAAAAATAGTTTTGCTAGAACAGTTTTTGAGGAACAGAGCTATTCTCCCAGTACACAGGAATTTTTTTAGAACTGTACTTGGTTTTAATCACACATATTCCTCTTAAGATAAAATTTCTGAAGGGAAATGTCAGCCTAACCTGTTGCTAGCTCCTTGCCAAATCTCAGGGGGACAGATCACAAATCTTCAGCATTGAGACAGGGATTTCCTTTCACCTTATTATTTTAATAAGCCACCAGCAATGGATCTACCAATTCTGGAACTTTAGTCAATAAGTGTCAAAGGCTGGGATTTATTAACTGCCCATTTATACAAACATGATTTTCTTCATTTAAGAGATTTGTAGTGGAAGACAGCACCTGAGCTGACTTCCTTTATCTGTGCATTGAAATGTTCCCCAGTAAATCAGAAAGGTCAGCAGCAAAGTGAGCTGCACAAAGTGATTTATGTCATGCCCAGTCAAGGGCAACACAGAACCTGGTTGAGGTTTAATTAAGGTGAAAAAAAAAATCTCAAACCTGTAATCAATGGTAATTTTCAGCCTTACTAATTGTAAGACTGGCATCAGATAAATCCTCACCCCAACTAGGTTAGATAGAATTAAATTGTGCTGTTCCTTACTGCAAGCAGGAGCTGATAGAAATAAATGTATATAAACTTCCAGTGCAGTTTATTAAACATACCCTGGCTGTTGCTGTGTCTTTGGGTGTGATGAAGCACCGGTCTCCAGGTTCCAATTGACCTGCAATGATCAGGGAGGCAGAGCTTAGGAAATCTAACCTCAGACCAGTGCCCACCAGCCACAAGGATCATCAGATTGGATGACAACCCCTTTGTGCTTTATTGAGCAAAGTTGAGGCTGTTTATCATGCCCTCCTGACAATGCTAAATTGCCTCTCAACCCTTCAGGACAATGACCACACAGTTATAATGGGCAGTGTGAGAGGCTTAAACTCTGTATGGAAGTCAACAGTTTTTTACTTTTCATAGTAAAAAAATAGATTTTTTAAAATTTCTTCTATCAGAGACATTAATATTAAATATTTTCCATTTTCTGAATAATTAAGGAATCCCTTAAAACTCCCTATAAAACAAAGTAGGAAAACAGTACTAAACTAGCTTTTTAAAAAATTTTTGAAACAGCATAAAATGGAGTTTCTCTTTAACTGTCTCCCAGTGATGAGATGTAAGATCCCTTGTGCTGCTGACTAGCTTAGGAACCTCTCTAAGCCAGGCAAGAGGCTCAGAAAAAGCACTGCTAGGACATGGGTGTGATGCCATCCCACCAGGCAGGCAGGGGTTGTGACCTTTTGCAGTGGAAACACTGCAAGACCACCTCACAATGAGGTTAAAAAGATAAAAAATATGCTGTGAAGTTCTGGATGCCAATTACAGCACAGGGACTGGGTCTCTGTGTGCAGCAAAGCAAGGGATCATTGGGTTATGGGACAATCCAGGTTGGAAGGGACCTCAGGAACTCTCTTGTCAAACCTGCTCCTCAAATTGGGTCAGCTACAGCTCAGACCAGGTTACTTTGAGCTTTATGTGGCCCAGTCTTGAAAATGTTTTAGGATTAGGTTCCTCTGAACGAGTCCTGTTTTCTCAGATTTTGTTCAGTGGGCAAGTTCTCCTTTCTAGTGACCTTCTGCTGACCTTACTCCAGTTTGACTCTGTGCTTCTTGTACTGGGGGGAACATAAAAGTTGTGGCTGAGCATGTTTTTAAGTGTAGAACTGAAGCCTACATTTCTTGGGCCAGAATGTCCTTTTCTCAGAACTGTATGGGCAGCAGTGTGCTGGAAAGCACAGAGCTGCTGACCTTTCTGCTGGCACCTGCCTCAGTGCACAAGGGTGAGATGTGGATGCTGTGATCCCTCCTGAGGAAGCAAGAAAAGGAGGAAAATGGAAGAGAATAAAAAAATCCATCTTTGAACAGTGATTTCAAAAGAAACAGAATGTTAAAGGTCACATCCTTATCTTTCTGGCCTTATTTACTGACATTGGTGCAACTTCTGACAAAGGGATGAGACTCAAATTCCAACAAAAGTGTGATTCCTGCATTTCTGAGAAAAAAACATATGAAAGAAATGGCCAAATAATCACTTGTTGAAATTTTTGGCTTTTGTTACCACTCTTCCATCTGAGGTCTGAGGTGAGCTTGAACCACCTATTCTTCATGCTTTCAGTTCTTCATTCTACAGCTTTCTTGAGGGTTAAGCAGGCTGTACCAAGACAACTGATGTTTTTGATTCTCTTTTGGGCCTTTTGAAAAAAATATTTTTTTTTTCTCTCTGAGTCTGTAAGTATCTGATGAACTTGAGAGATGGAAAAGGCTTTTTTTTGTTTTCCCTCTTCTTTGCTGGATGCAGTAAGTGAATCACTTTGCTGCTCATCACTGGGACAACGAGACAAGGGGCTCTTGTTGAAGGTGGAGCTGCTGTTGGAGATTTGTTTGTGGGCCCAGAGGAAGGACCCCCAGTGAGGAATCCTAATCTATCAATACTCATTCTCTTGCAGAATGGCCTGTTTAGGGAATTAATTGTAGAGATATAGAAAAATGGAAGCAAAGTAAAAAGCCTCAGGTGTTTCTGAGTTCAGATGCACCAAAGTAATATTCATGTCAATCCAATTATAAACTAGTTAGTGTATGATTCTTTGCCTGGAATATTGGACAGTGACGTACAACCTGCATTATGTAGGAAATAGATGTTCAGAACCCATCAGTAACCAAGTTCAGCATTAATTGATTTACTGAGCAATTTTCTGTGAGTCAAATGTCCCTAGACAGGCTATAAGAGAAGCAGCACTTTTTCCTGATGCTTCTTCTGGCTGACAATGTCATCATATATCACCTCTTGTACAGTAATGATTCCTTTTCCTATAAATATAAAATACAATGCTGGGAAAAAGATGTCCTCCACCCAGTAGGAATCTTCTTTTTTTGCCTTATGAACCGAGAATAACTGCTGATAATAATTTGATTAATCTTCTCAAAAATATTCAGATAAGCCAATTTTCTGCTTATAAAAAATAATAATTATATTAACATAAAAAAGAGAGAGATTTGCAATGACTCAATCTTTGTGTATAGACCAAAATTAAACTGTTCTTGGATGGCCAAAATTTTCTGGTGAATTTTGAAAGTTGTATTAAAAAAAGAAGAAAAGACATTTTAATGAGCCTGTCCTTAAGGGTACTCAGGTTCTAACTGTTCTTCATGAGTTTTAATATTAAGTATCTCTCAGTAGTTTACTGGTGGAACTCTGCTGCAGTATTATATGAAGACCCTTGTCTTACTGAGGTTTATCAAGAATTTCCTACCCAAACAATACAGGAAAAGGATTTCTACTCTATGGCACATTGTTAGGTGTCTGCAAATTGACATTGCTTGAGTATGAGACTTTGACCATAGTTTTGGAGTTTGGAATTTAAACAACAAAGATAATTCTCTTCTTAGAATCTGACAGACAATTTGTAATTCAGCTCTAAGCAGCCTGCCAAAACAAGTGAAAATTCCAGACCACGACAAGTAGCAATATTTTATGACAGTAAGCATCAAGTTAAAAACAAACAATAGATATAACCTTTTAGGAGATGTTTACAAAATTAATCTAATTATCACTCATCTAATCCTTAACCTTACTGAGAAATTATCACTACTTTTCTGCCATGATAATTTTTTGCTAAGAAAGTTGCCTTGAACCATTTAAAGGATGGGGGTGATGACTGAAAATGACTTGTTTAGAACTCTAAGGATTTGTTTTCTTATGAGTGAGCTTTGCAAAAGAAAGCAGTGCCCAGCCAAGCTTCTCTAAGATCTGTTCTTCCCGAGATCAGAAATGTCAATGTAAACAGCACGTCCTCTTAGCCTAGTGGGTAAAGGCTTTCATATCCAGTCAGTAATTCCCCACAGCCCAGTAAAATGTGTAATGCCAATTTTATCTAAACTTATAATTAGCAGATTCCAAGGTTCTTTCCTGAGCTAGTTTCCTGCTGATGCGCAGTTGCCCTGACGTGGATCTGTGTTTTCTGCTTTCAAGGTTTTCTTGGTTTTGGTGTCTCAGTAATGCTGCACTGCATGATTCAAATGTTGCCTCTCTGCAGCAAAGGGACCATGGGTCCTAAAATGTTGTTAGTTAGAGGAATCAGGGTCCAAAATCTGAGCATGCTTGGATTTTTAATATATATATTTTTAGACAATTTTTGATAGTTTGAAATATCAGTGACAAGTGAACTACTAAAATAGGGTAAATTGCTTAGAAAAACTGCACAGAGCAGGATAAAATCTGTGAGCTAGGAGGCCAGACCAGCAGTGAATCTTTATTAGTAAAACATTATTTGTAGCCCAACAAGGGAGAGCTTCATCTGGAGCCTGTTTCCAGAAGGCTGGAAAGTGCAGTAAATATATCTGAGAGCAGTTGCTTTGTTAAAATAAGTCATGTTCCCTCTTCAATTAGTTTCTGAACCACAAAAATAATTACAATAGTCTTAGAATCTTTAAGGTTGGAAAAGACCTCTAAAATAATAGAGCCCAACTGTTAATCTAACACTGCCAAGTTCACCACTAAACCACGTCTCTAAGCACCATATCTGCTTTTTTTTGAACATTTTGATTCCACCCCTGCCCTGGGGAGCCTGTTCCAAAGCCTGATCACTCTTCCCAGCCTGGAACTAATTTTGAAGATCACTATTTCTATTACACATCTAAGAATTTTTAAATGCTCAGAAGTAAAAAAAAAAAAAAAATCTTCAAATTGTATCATGCTATCTAAAATAATCTCCTTGCAAATCTTTATTCATTTGTGCATTTGAGCTATAATAGTTGCCACTACACTATCCCTAAAAAGAGATTCAATTCCATGGAGCTGCATAAACATCTTACACAGATCTACTTGGACACAGCAATTGGCCATCTGTGATTCAAGATAAAAACCCACAACTTTTTGTTCTCTGTGTTTTCTGTAATAACTGAATCCCCAGTGAGAGCAGCACAGCATCTATCCACACACTCTGTGCACATCATGACTGCCCCAGAGGAATTTTCAATATACAGGAATGAGAGTGATAAAAGGGAAATGGTAACTTCTGCCCTTGGACAGACAGTCACGACAATATCAAGAGATGGGCCTGAGATTTCATAAGACATCTCTAGCACAGCCAGGAATGGCTCTATATTTATCTCAGAAACTGGCCACAATTTTTTCCATAAGCCAAACTTTTTAAGGACTAAATTATTACAGAGACATCTCAATGAGAAATGAAAGCAGAATGTTGATTCTGCAACTTCACTTAAAGTCTTTTCACTTTCATTTTTTCCCCCCACTGCATGAAAACCAGCCTAAAGGTGGAGGAGAATATTACAGAAAGCATTTATTATGTTTCAAGGCATAATAAAACCATTGGTAATACACTCATTGCTGAGATGCAAAATGAATCTCAAAGCAATCAGAGGACAATAACAATTTTAAATTAAAATGTGCACAGTCTACAAATAGATTTTGCTAAAGGCAAACAAACTGTCAAAAAGATCTCTGTTGGCAAAGTAGCTTTGAATATTTAGAACAAGTTTACTTCTTGATAAAGGTTCTTATAAAAGCTGTATTTATAGTATGAAATTTGTTCCACAATTTATTGCTTACGCTCCATCATTAGGTGTAGATGCAAAATATTAATTTTATTCTTCTATCTGTTACTTTTTCTTCCTGTTATTATTTGAAACAGGAGGCTGAGAAGAAGAACACCGGGAGGATAATTGCTGATGTTTTTATATAGAGGAAGGATAACCAACTTTCTATTCCAGAAACAGCTTTGCAGCATTGACCACAGGTACTGCAGGAAACAGCAGCAGCTTTTCATGTGCAGGGAGGCCCTTGGACTTGGCAACCAGCCTGAACAGCTTCTGCTCCTTGCACAGGATGCACTGAGCAGAGAGAACAAGCCCACAGCAGGCACAGCTCCAGCCCTGAGTTCCAGAGCTTCAGCAGGGCAGAGAGCATGCATGACCTCCTGAGCTGCAGAACTGGGAGATGAAGCCATGGAGAGCTTCCCCAGGAGCCAAAGAACAGCCCCTGTGCATCACTGATGAATGTCCTGTGAGATACTGAACAGCTGAAGGACTCCACTGTGATGGATTTATTCTCTGAGATGTTTTGGAGCTCACTTTCCTTTCCCTCCTGTTGTTATTTACTTTTCCTTCATCTCATCCATCTAATTAAAAGAGTGCTGAGAACCAACAAATTGTATCAGGCTGTTCAGTTTTGATGGTGCTTTCTTTGGTACCTGATACCCACAGGAAATCAATATGGAGACTGGATTGAGATGCGGTACAGGACTCCACTGTAAGAGATTAAAGAATGGATGGAGCAATCTCTAAGTACCATTCATGTATGCGCTGCTTTTTGAGGGCATGGGTGATCTAGTTAAAAAAATCCTTTTAGGGATTTTTAGGACATAGGTCATTGGGCAGAGAAAATCTCTGACTTCACCCAGAAAATCCTCTTTCTTTAGAAATATGAGGAGCTGAAAACAAGTAAACATATATGTTTCAAATTATTTTTCCCCTTTCCTCACTATTAAATAAAGTGTGTTAATGTATTGCCTAATTTTATGACTTCTTAAGTACATTTGAGCATAAATCCCCCATAAACCTCTACTGAAAGTATTTCTACAGAGACAGCCCTTTACCTGAATTGCTGCATTCGAGTAGAGGGAGCCTTTTACATTCAAAGCAATAGGTAGTGACAGCAAAATCTGTGAGAATGGCCAGGTTTTCAGGGAAGATATGTTGGATAGCCACAGTTCTCCATGGCTGTTGTTATCCATCAGTCCTTAAGTGAGCTGAGCTATGGAAGAAGAATGAAGAAAATGGGCATGCTTTATCCCAGTTTAGCAGAGTTAGCATTTGCCTGGTTCAGGAGAAAAGCAGGAACTCACTAAATGGATGTATATTAGGCATTTATCACTCATAGTAGGGAAAATTACATGCAGTTGCATGTTAATTTGGAGGCTATGGTAAGCAAAGAAAAAATCCTCCAAACAAGAAATGCTGTGGTATAAGTGATGTGTGTCTGCCATCTCTAAGTCTGTGGATGTAGGAAGATTTTGATAGAAGATGCATATTTCTATTTTATTTTAAAATTCATTAACTATAGGTAAAAGAACATTTATTTTAAGGAGTAACATATAACAGCTATTTTCATTATTAACAAAGAATTTCAATTACACGGAAAATAACAAAAAATATATTAATTCATATCAATAGTTAACAACTTAATTAGCCTTAAATCCCACAACTCTCAAAAATCTAGACAATACCCAGCATCTGACTGCACCTGTTACACATTTTGAGTCTTACACTGAAATCTTGCCCCAACAACATCCATACTGACAAACAAACCACAATTTCTCTTCCAGATCTTTCCTCCACTGCTGTCTTGTGAGGCCTCTTCTCTCTGCAGCTGCAAAGTCTCAGAGTCACTGTTGAAGTTAACCAAGGTCTGGTGGCTGCCAAATGCCAAAGTGGCAGCCTCAGTTCTCTCTCTGCTCTATTCCTTTTGATCTGGCTGGGGAGAAGCGTGGGTTTTTTTCCCAGTTGCTGTGAAATGCTGATTTTTCCTTGAAAAGGGAATGTTTTCTTCTACTGAAAAGTATATTGTTTTCCCACCCTTGGCCCTTCGTTTCACACAACATACTGCAGGTATGAAAACACACTCTGCAGACACTGGGGAAAGTCAGAGACATTTTATGCGCCCAGCTGGGCAAGACTCTCTTTTTTTCTGATTTTGCTGGTTTTCTTTTTCTTTTGTGAGAGCTGTTATGAACAAAGAACCATCTAGGTCAGAAAGAACAACTCAGTGGTAAAATAATTCAGCATTGCTTTTTAAAAAATATTTGTGTGTGTTCCATTTCAGCTCTTCTACGTAGAGCATGTGGACTTCTGTGTGTCTGTTGAGTTTTGTGACCTCTGATCAGACCTGCTCTGATCATTCATGCTCTCCCTCTTGTGTTTGCTTGCAACAGTTCTCTGGGTCAAATGATCTAAAATTTCTTTATCTGTTATGCATTTGTGTCCAACATGTGGCAGCTAAAATGGCAGAGAACCCAAAACTTTTAGGTCCTCTGTCAATTTGTTTGAAATAACAGATTGATTTTTCTCCTGTTTTCTCCTTCACCCTCCACTCCTTTATTTCTCCTTTCTGCTGGCAAAACTGTGGGAACGAACTGACATCTCAGAAACATTTGGGGTTCTATCCTCTGCAGATACAAACTGTGATGTCTTACTGGGGCTGACATGAACAGGGAACCTCATCTCTTGGTTTCCCACACATCTCCTTTCTCTGTAAATGGATCACACGTTTCAGAGGTAATCAGTCTGAACTCCAGTAAAAAACAGGGGAAACAATATGATACCTGGTGCTATTTTAGCACCTCACATCTATGCACACTGTTCAAGATCCAAACTCTGTGTTAAGTTAGCCTTGTTGTAACACTTTACATTATCTCCATGTAGGTAAAAAAGACACTCAAAGGAGTAAAAGAAGCTGGTACAGAAAATGAAGTTGTTTAGATATCTTCAAGCAGTAAAGTTTATGAGTTAGCCCTAAAGAACCCTCATCCCATAAGGACATTGGATCTTATCATGTTGGAAATGAATATTAAAAACATGCTCATGTATTATAGTAGACGCTTGTAAATTCACTTTTCAATTTGTAGCTTCTTCTGTACAAATTAGTATTAATTGGTGTTTTCTAAAAATTGATGTGATCCGGTAAAACTGCAACTAAAACATGGTTGTACTAGCTAAAAACCTGCTAGTTGTGCTGTAAAAATTCTCTTCCCGCTATTTTCAGACCTGCAAATCTTCCCTTAAAAGCTCTAGGAAATTATAGCATACCATGAGGAGCAGGGCTTAATCCTAGCAGCTTGCCATAGCGAGAGTGGGATTTACTATAAATGTTCATTTTACATGAGAGGTGCCTCCCTGGAAAGAGTTGTGGGTCCTTTTAGCAGAAATGGATCCTGTTAGAAAACCACCCATCTCTGAGAATGTTTCTGCAGCACTGATAAAGGAATGACACTGCTGTTCCCCTGCTGTGATAATGAATAAAAAGAAATGTAATATAGGGAGGGGCTAGAGAGAGATCCTCTCATGAACAAAGAATAAATAGACCTGCAAAGCTCATGTCTGAAATGCATGTGTGCCCCACGCTATTCTCTAGGGTCATCACATCTTTATGCTCCAACATTAAGAAATTTCATGAGAAAAGGCAGATGAGAGCAAAGCTGAAAGGTGCTTGGCAACAGGGAGGTACAATAATGAGACTAAGCAGGATACCAATTTCACCCTGGGGTCATTGTATGAGCTGCTGTGTACAATGAACCTGTCTTCCTCTGGTGGAACATTGAACTGGTCATTAAACATTGATTTTTATTTTTTTTTAGTGGGGCAGACAATCCCTAATCACTTTAAGCTTGGTACACAGTGCAGTAATAGTTTATCTGCTGTGGAGGCAGGCTCTGCCTTCAGCAAAAGTGATGCACAGAGTCCTGGCACGTGTTTCAGCTGTGGGTAAATGCCATGGAACAGGAATCAGTGTAGAGAAAATGAGTTAGCACTGCTCTACCTTGCTCTGATCTCCCAATACATTTTCTTTGGGATGCTGCCCAGAGACCCTTGATTTTCAGGGCAGCTGCATTTTCCAGTCTGTTTTCACCAAGAATTTCCATTGTGCTGGGGAAGCCCAGAGATTGGTCTGATCCAGGCTGACTTCCTTGGACTTCCCTTGTTATCCCCAGAAATTCATACAAATCCTTGCCCTAGAACCTTCTTTACCAGATGCTTATAAATATGACTTCTACATTTTCTCTTAGGAAATCACAGGCTGATCTTCCTCCTTCATAAATCCCTGCCCTGTCCTCTGATCTTTCATATATTTCCAGGCATGCTCATCTTTCTGTTACCCATGTGAGAACACAGTTCAAGGAAAAGAAAAAGGACTTTAATGTGGATCTCTCATGATTCTATCAAGTCTCTGAGTAACAAACAGCCAGGCAAATAGGCAGTGGGTCTGTCCTATTTTCACGTGGGACCTAAAATAACAAGCTTGGTGTGAGAGCACTTTCTAATGTGAGCTCCAGAAGTGGGAGCAGTGTGCAAGCATAATGGGAAGCCTGGAGGGCTTGAATGTGAGGTGTATGCTGAATTTTGTAGGAGGCATTTTCTAACAAATTCAAACCACATCTTTAGAGTCTATTAGTGTAATGATCATACCACCTAGTGGGTTCCAGGAGCCCTCAGAATTCAGCAGCAGGCACAGGGAGGGCTGGGAATTGATGTTTTTAAATACAGAAAGTAGCTGAGTGAACCGAGTCCTGTCCAGAAGCTGTGAACCAGTTTTCAAAATCTGCTTAGAAACAGAAATCTTTTTGAATGGGTGGGAGTTCAGATCCTGAAAACCTTCTGAGGACCAGCTACTTTCTGTCATGCACTGCATGAAAATACAAGATGCTGCGTCCTGCACTGCATATGTGCCTGCAATTGCACGGTGTGTTGAGGAGCAACCTGTGAAAAGCCATTTTCCTTCCACTCTAGCTGTGCTTGAAGTGTGCTGGAGGCCTCAGGGTCCTGAACTCAGAGATCATTGAGAGGTAAATGTATGAATATTTTTCTGCACCATGAGCTTGATGTGTCTGTGCATTCATTCAGCAGCAGCACTCCCCTGATTGCAGCGATGCAAGATCAGATCCTTTGCACCCATCTGCTTGAGAAGATGGCAAAGGACAGCCGGAGATGTACTTATTCCTCCTGCAGAAAACTGCTCAGGTGTAAAAGGCAATAAATGAGGAGGACTAAAGTTAAAAGCATAAAAGAAATACTGAAAAAGACATGGTATTTCAGGCCTGAACATACAGAATAACATTTCAGATTGCATCAAGCAATGCAGCAGCACTGTCCTGTACCTCATTAGGCTGGCTTGGTGTTGATTTTGGAGAGCTCTTTATGTATGTCATTAAATGTAATATTGATTTTTGCTGTGTGAGTTTCATTATTTGTGAGCTCTCCTAAGATGAGCAAATGTGATGGAAAAACAGAGATTTTCTGTTGACTGGTATTAACACTTGAGTTTCTCTCACACTCGTGTGTGCAGAGCATGGAAATGGAGCCAGCACTCTGCCTTGCTCAGAAGTGTGGCTGTGCCCCATTCAGCCTTTCACATCCCCTGGAGCTGCACTACAGCCCTGCTTTGACTCTCCAAACCACAGGGAGAGAAGGAAGGTCTGTGCACACGTCACAGGATGACCATAGTGTGTTGACATACAGACATCCAGCTGCAATAAACTTGCAGTTTTACTCAGCAGCAGAGCCAGGTAAAAAGTATAGGAATTTCTGACAGCCTCAGATCCTGCTCTGCTTCTCAAAAGGCTTTCCTGGGACAGAGCAAGGCTCAGAGGGCGGAGGCTGGAGGGGCAGGGATTCAGCAGCCAATTACAGATTCATCTAGATCTTGGTATAGTTTTTGTTCCCCTGGATTTTTACCAAGTTTAGCTTGTACCATCTCTGGCAGGTAGAATTCCTTTTAATCTTTACGTGCCAATTTCTCCCACCTGCATCATAGCAGAAATTGTGCCAGTAACTCAGATATTATATTCTTATGTATCTGCACTAAGCTCATGTTTATTAAAACTGATTATGAAAAAAAAAAAAAAAAAAAAAAAAAAAGTGCCCAAAAAGGACACTGAAAACAGTGAGGTAGTAGAGAAATAAATCTTAACAGTCTTACCAGGTGTACAGGAACAAAGCCAACTACTGTGCAAGGGTTTTCATGCATTCTTAATTTTACAGATACAACCAGATCCATTGCAAACAACACAAGAAGAGAATGTGACCAAGGTGCCAGCCGAAATGGATTCCATTCCACTCCCTAATCCTGCCCAGATACCCCCAGCCATGTGGGAAGCAGCTGACATTTACCTGCATGGCTACCTGAATTCCCTGTGCCCTGAGATCAAGCATGGATCCAAGCATGTGGACAACCCCTCTGGGAACATGCTCCTCCTGTTTTTCTGATCATATCTTTGATTTGGCTGCTCAGCAATTCTCTATTTTCTGAGAGCTTCAATAGAGTCTACTGGGCCAGATGATCCTTTTTTGCATTTTGACAAATTGAATGCCTGTATTTTTTCTCTGTGCAACTGGAGTCAATCGTGTGGGGGCTTGTGCTGTTGATTTTTTTGATTTTTGTTGGGTTTTTTTATTGTTTTTTGTTTGATTAGTTGTGGTTTTTTTTTTTTTGTTTTTTTTTTGGTTTTTGTGATTGTTTTTACTTTTGTTTGTTGTTGGGTTTTTTAATCAAGCAGTGATTAAGAATGAGAAATAAAAAAGGCGGGTTTAGAGTCATATGAAAGTAGCTTGCATATTCTGAGAAGACAGATGTAATGGCATTACTTTTTGTGAGGAATTGGGATGACTAGAAATTGGATGGCTTTTAATTTTGTTTTTTCAGTACTTCCTTCAGTGTTAAGTTAATTAACTGGAAGGTGGCCAGATAACTTGGAGTCTTTACAATATTTGGGGTATTTTGCATAAAGAGAGACAAGCCCACTACTTGGTGAAATAATTAGATTAGCCTGAATGATTTAAAACCCTTGGAGGAGAAGGAGTTGCATAAGCTTTGTATATATAATGCTGAAGCTCTTTTTGATTTTTTACAGAGTCTTACTGAGGCCCTGGAAAACCAGGCCTTATCTGTGAGGCACTGCTCTGCGTTCACAAAAAAAGCAGAAAGCATCAAAGGAAGCTGAGGTAACTGGCAGTGATTACCCAGAAACAAGGCAGGTCCCAGCAGCAAGCAGAACTCAGATCTCTGGGTCCCCATGAGTTGTAGATGCTGTTTCTGACCCACTCAGATACAGGCTGATAAATTCTTCCAGGAGCGGCTCAACCCATGTCTGCCTTATTGAGCAGAATTCCAGCTCATATCCCAGGCAATGACCTTCCTTTACCAGTGGTAAAAAGATGAAGAAGCAGTGACAGAATTGTTGCATGTGACGTGCCCCTGACCCCTGCAAATCAAAGGAATAATTGGAAAAAAGGGAGCTTCTGTATCTAAAAATCCTTGGAAATAGCAATGTGGGGGAAAAAGCCAAACAAACAAACCCTCAAAATACAATTCTCTCTCTCTCTGTTGCATGCTAGTGGCACAATGCCAGCAGTTTCCTGTGGATACCACGCTGTGTTCCACAAGCTAGCACAAGGGGTAAAGTCTGCTACTGCTGATGCCATGAGCCTTAAGCCATTTCTTTTTCCAGAATGCACCAAGATCTCCATTTAGCAGGAGTGTCACCTTGCTACAATTAGCAGATAATGGATGTGGAGAATTATATCTCTGTGCCATAGTGAGAGCACAGGACACACACTCAAGCCCAACAAGTTGACCTGAGGAACTGGAATTTCCTTCATCTCTAAAATTTGTTCCAAACCTGGCTTAAATCTATAGGAAAGCAGGCTCTGAGCAAAAATGTTGAGATGATCCATTTGCCTTCAGAATTTCATTTAAAGTCTATTTCCAGTTGGAGATTAATGTAACCATTTGTAGCTGAACCTGGCAGTTTCTGTCTTTTGTAGTACTACACAGCTAATATCTCTCTGCAAGGATGAATTATTCTTGTACTCTTCCATATTAAGCTCAAATTCAGTCTCTCAGTCTTTTCTGGGCATATCTTATTTACTCCTGTTTGCCATTTTAATATAGAATTTTATGCATATACTTATATATCTTACTTATAACCTTCAGGCTTTAGAATATTTTTATAAATGGGACTAAAGTTACTAGATTGACTAAAATTCTCATGGTAAGGATCAAGCATGTGATGCATGAGACTCAGGCACCATAGGAAGAGCAATACATATTAATTTAGTAGCCCCAAAGTGATCCCAAATCATATGGAAACATGTTTTTTGGTGACTGTTTTGTACCAAATAGCTGTAATGCTCCCTGTCAGCTGAAAAAACCTCCCTCTGCCACTTCCATCATTTCATTATGAAAAATGCAGTTTGTCTGTATAGACTTAAAAAAACTTGGTTCTCCCAATAAACATATAAAATGTTATACTGGAATTTCTACTCCATGCTTTTGGTAAAGCTACAGGCGACTTATTTAAAGATTTTAATCCCCTTTTTTATTTGCCCTCTAATATTGTTGGACACTAGAACTTCAATGATCTCCAAGAGGCTCTCCTGTGAGCAATTGTTTGAGTTTCTACTCTGATTTTTTTGTTTCTGGGTGTGATTGCTCACAGTCTTGAAGAGCAACTTGGACAATTTGGCCACTGCCAAGAGAAACCTTGGATACCATGTACCCCATGGAGCCATGAAGGTAACACACTGAAAAACAATAACATCACATTTGGACAGCTACAAAAGCATTTCTACAGCTTAGGCAAGAGGGCTTTATTTAGAAACATTTAAAATCCTTATAACTTAAAACTTATATTAACAGAAGTATTTCTCCTTCTTTACAGTGTATGCTCTCATCATTGTGTGTTTTCTCATTGTAACTCATATTTTCCATCCCTGTGATGGTAATATTTCAAATTGATGTTGCACACATAGTTCATTGCCCTGTATTTATAGAATGCTAAATTTCACTGAGGATTTTGAGAAGCTATACCTAAGTGGCTTGCCTGGACTGGCTTGTATGTGGCATCGTTTGCTATCACAACATGGAGTAAGATGTTTTTTCTGGTAAAATAAAACAAAACAAAATAAAAATCCCAATCACCCCTGACCCTACCTCTAGCAACATCATTATTTCAGCATAAAGAAAAATGTGTTAAAGGTGCATGACATCTAAGGGTGCACGACACAAAATGAGATTTTTGGCTATAGGCAGTGAAGTCATGCAGGGATGATAAAACAAGAACTCAGACAAGTAAAATTCCTAGTTATGGATGTCTTCTGCTATGTTCAGTTGATTTATGTGTCTTGAGTTGTAAATTACAATAAAAACTAATTTGGGAAAGGCATATTAAACATGTGATTTGGACACGGTTTTCCATTTAGGAAATAAGACATCATAAAGTGTGCACAGTCAATTGACCCAAGGTGGTTGCAAGGTAAACAGAGAAGACAGACCTCAGTAAAAAGGGAAAACACATCAATCATAATCTCGCTTCTTTCTGTGCTGAGTAGGCTCAGTCCAGCTCCATCTGGTTTCTCAGCTGGAGTCCAATAAAGTCCTAAGGAGTATAGAATTCTCAGCTACTTCCAGCATGGTATCTTTTCTTTTGTTGCTGTTTCCTCTTCTTTCCTTTCTTCATGTGGTTTATTAAAGGTGATTTTTTTAGGATAGGGTCAGCATTCACAGGCCACTTAAAGGTTGGACTAATGCCTCTTCCATCAATGAGAACAAAAGGGCAGGATTTGCTGTGGCATTTAGCCTGACAAATGCACTTGTACAGAAAGATGTGTATATTTATTAAAGATGAAGTAAGTGCACTGGCTGCTTTTCTTTCCCACAGCATTTTCAGTTTGGAAGCACCCCAAGACATTTCAGGTCTTTCTGTGTTTGAGATGGTAATTGGGAGAACAATTGAAGAGGATTGAGCACATAGTGAAGAAAAAGCAGTAGGAGGCAAAGATTTCTTCAGAAGAAAATATAACACATTACAGAAATTGAGTGCTCTGCATTTAATAAGGCAAGCAAACAGACAAGAGAAAAGCAAAGAAAAGGCACAATGGAGACAAAAAAGGTGTATTATGACAAGAAAGCCAGAGCTATTAACTATCAGTCTGGTGATAAACTATTACAGGATTGCCAATGCTGTCTCCTGAAGAATGTGAGTTCTGTGATAAGAGATTTGGCCCCACACAGAGATAAAGAAAGTGCATGTGGTTATATTTTCAAAAGGACAAGAAGATAAGAAAAAACTGGGGGTGGGTAAACTGGGAGTTGAGCTATCATTTTGAAGTCACTAGCACAGGCATAAATACATAAAAAAGGGAACAAATGAACAAACCCCAGAGTAAAATAGACCAACAAATCAAGCTTAACTTATGCAGATGTAAAGAGAAATCAGATCTCACACTGGGTGTTGCTGATTTGATTTTAGTTGAAATTTAGTGCTCTGTTAATCAGATCTCACAAATACAAGGGGATTTGGCTGTCAGGAGACCCTGAGAAACATTTATCAATCAGCAAGGAAGAAAAACATCTTCCTCAAAGACTGTGAGTGTCCACAGAGGGCCTGAAAAGTTTCAAGAACAATCAGAGAAAAAGACAGTGAAACTGTCTGGAGAATGGGAATGATACCAGTAATTTCAAACATGGTTTCTAATGTAGAATCACAGGTGAAGTACATTTTAATAGAGAAAGACAAAGAAATGTTTTTTTCAATGTATTGCACCTTATACAATGCAAGTATTTTAATGAGCCATCAATGACGATTTAGAGACTTCATGACCAGGCATTATTAAAAATATGCTCAAAGAGAGCAAATGGGATCCACTGCATGTGAAAGGGCTGCTGTGCTGTCTGGGGCAGTGGAAACAGCTCTCCTGCTCTGTAGGGGACCAAGGGCACTGCATGACAATCTCACTGTGCTGTTCTAGAAGAGTTTCATCATGGACACCTCGATTTCTAGCACAGCATGTGCTAATCAAGCAACATCTAAGTCTGTCATATGTAACAGAGCACCACACTGCCTAAGGTGTAATTTCCACCCAAAACAAGTAGGAAATTGGAATGCACCCACACCCCACGTAATTTTATGGGTGCTGTGCATATTTGCTCCCTAAAATGTAAAATGAAAATTCAGTTATTTTTGTTGCAGGAGGTGTCAGGTGGAAAATTCCCAACCTTCCCCACCAATGCCAGGAAGATTTCTGAGTCCCTTCTGGCAGCAGAAATGGATCATTCCCACATACCCCAAAAACTTCAGTGACTGGCTGCAGGTCTGCCTGGCAGCAACCCCGATCTCCCAGAAACCAACTTGCCACTTAAAACCTTTTCCCAATAGTCCCAGGTTTGATACATCCATGCTCAAATCTGTTAGTTCTGACACTTCTGCTTGGGTTAATACTTGCAATAAAAATGATGAGTCTATA
Organism: Turdus rufiventris; assembly: GCA_013186435.1. Taxonomy (NCBI): domain Eukaryota; kingdom Metazoa; phylum Chordata; class Aves; order Passeriformes; family Turdidae; genus Turdus; species Turdus rufiventris. The sequence continues at coordinate 19,717,831 of PYHW01009979.1, read as the reverse complement.
TTAATTACCAGCCCAGCAGGGTCAGGGTGAGTTTGTGCCTTGTAGTGTTTCCTGCAGCAGAAAGGACACCTGGAGCCCTTGGAGTTAAAGCCACAGCTGCACACGGGCACAGGGGCTGGGGCAGCACAGCTGCCAAGGTGTTCTGGCTGCCATCACTCCGAGTTTTGTGCTGAGTGACACCCCTCAGGTGCCCTGGGGAGCAATACAGGCAGCTTGGCAGCTGCTGCTTCAGCCCAGTGGTTTGCTTCAGCAAATGAAAAAACACAGTGTAGGCATATCCTAAAAAATATCCTACACCAACCACACCCCTCACAGACTGTGCCTTGATCTTAACTCTCCTATTGATGTTTTTCTTTACAATCAAAACATTCAATTTTCTCTTTACAGTTAAACATACACAGCTATCATGGCATAGTACAGTTTCGTGCACTTCAGTTAAAAATTCTCTTTGCCCTCAGACCCAATGTTTGTTGGTTCAAGATGAAAAGTGTTCCTCTTTATACCTTCTTTTGTCAACAAAATTTAAGTGAATGGTCTTCCACTTTGTTCTGTTAATGCTGTTGGGTTGATAACAGGACATCTCAACCTACCACACTGTGGTGTTGTTTTCATTAGCCTGAATTATTGTCCACAACAGCCTCAAGCCCATGATTCATCTTTTTGTTTGTAAATGCCCATGAAACAACTAGCAGAGGAAACCCACACCTCAAACAAAGTTTATTTTTAGTTCAAATGAAACAAGATTCACCTGTTTCTCTCACCTTCTCCTTTGCCTCCTCATGAAAAAATAATATTTTATTTTTTTATAACACCATGAGAAAGTTTTGCCTTCTTTCACTTAGGGGTATGCAATGACAAAGCACGAGGAAAAATATGTCTTAAAAGATAAATGGCAGCTTAGTCTAGAATGCTTAAATCATACTCCTAAAAACATGGCTCTACAGGATGCAACTAATGTTATTCAGATGTTTTATTCTGCGTGTTTGCATTACTCCTCAGTTTAATATTTATGTTTCAATGTGTCAGGGGGTTGGCAAAATATGTCATAATTGTTTTGTCTAGCCCTTGAATACCTTATACATATTCCCATTCTTATATAATTTTTAGATAGATTTTTAGTTGCAGAGACTCTACAGTCCTTTACATTTCTGTTTTCTCCTGCTCTTATTTTTCTTCCATGTAGTGTGTCTCCTTCTTCCCTTCCTCTGCCTCTCCTGTGCCTTCATTAATCTAATTTGTAACTGACAGGGAAGGTCCAAGGAGGACACCTTGGTTATTCTGCTTGAATAAGGACCCCTGTAGGTCTGTTAGGGTCTCTGGGCAAGGGGGATAAAGGGAATAACACAGCCCAAACACTCAGTGTAAGCAACGGGTTGTCAAACCATCAGCCCACCCTACACAAACTGCAGCAGAACCACATTTTAGTCCCTTTTCTTCAAGGTATCTTTTCCTACCTAAGAGAATTACAAAATTCTTTCCCAGGTGTCACCTGAACAAAGATTGCAGACCACAACAGGAGCTGCAGCTCCTGGCTCTGTGATGTCTCTGAAAGACACTGCAGATGGGGCAGCACAGTCTTGTTTGGAGCATCTGACGTCTTTACACAGTTTGTACCATGGGTACACTGAATTGTGCACAAATAAACGTTTTTTTCAGGGCTTTATAAATTGGCTGCATTTCTAGGCTCCTCACAGTCTTTGCTCAGGTCCCTTTTGCCTACTCTTAAGAAAATGTTTTAAAAAACACTGAAAGCTGACATTTATTTTGACCCTGAGGCTCAAGACTTTGAGGAAGGAGAAGCTGTTTTCTAAATGCAGAGCTTATTCCCGGAGAATCAAATGAGGCAGAACTTTGACAAATTAAGCCAACTACACAACTTTAGGATACGGAGGGAAGGAGAGGTCACCTCTTGTGAGTCAAGCAAATGAAACCATAGGTCAGTGAATTCACCTCCAGACAAACAACTTTGAATTATATTATATCTGCTGCTTGGTGATCATCTGACCTTTCTTGAGACGCTTTATTTTCATATCCCTTATTTTGTCTCAGCCCAACAGCTTGTTATTGAATAAATCACCGGAGGCTAAAGAAAAGCTTTAGCTGCTAGCTCAGAAACACATTAGATGTGACTTCTTGGATACACTATTTCCATCAAATCCACACAGATATACGAGTACAGATGTTGCCTGTGCTTAATCCATTTGAGAAGGCTCACCTGCTTTGGATAATCACTTTCTGCAAGCCCAGTCACACTTTTGGGAGTTTCTTACACTTTTCTCACCAAGCAGCTACAAAAAACCCACAGATCTCTGATTAATTGTTGTTTTTTTTTTCTTTGTTAGACACCCTTTTTAAATGGACTTGGTTGAGAAGCATGAATAGGGGTTACTGTACTTTCCATCTCTTTTCTGTTGGTTTTAAATTGGAGGTCATATTTCAGAAAAGCAATTAAGCACAGGTTTAACTTAGACTGCTTTATGTACCCTGACTGGCACTGTAATGCTCACAAGATTTAGCACACATTCAAGCACAGGATTGCACCAGGACACTTCATAGTCAGTGTAATGTGGGATATTTGGACTCTTGCTAGTGTTTTGGATGAATAGGTAGAGTCATTTACAAACAGAAACTCCTCTATTATTTGTCATTTGTGTGTATATATATGCACAACATGATAAATATAAATTTATTGTCATATATTCTTCAGCATTCAGATGCAATCTGTCAGTTTCTGGAGAAATGCTCCATGCTACTTTATAGTCACACTCTAACTATAATATATGACAGAAAAAAATCAAATCAGTGATGACGAAAAAAGAGGAGTTAAGGGAAGGGATGATAAACCCCATAAAAATTACTTAGGCATACTGCTGTCAAAATGAGTAATTTTAAACAAACAAAAGAAGGCATTTGAGTATTCCTTTTTCTTTTTTTTTCTTATTTATATGTGCACATTTATGTGCCCATGGATGGTTTTGTGTATGCATATTTCATCCACAGGGAAATTGTCATGGCAAACATATAGTTTAAATGTTTTCTTGTAGCTTTCTTTCTATGACAAAATTGCCATCCCATTTTTCCACGCTGTAAAAACCATATCTACCCAAAGTGTCAGATGAACTGAAGTGCTTCCAATTTTCCATAACAAAGAGGAGCAAACAGATGTCTGGGAACAAAGGTTTAACACATAATTCTCCAAATTGTAGTTGTTTGGTTGGTTGTTTTTTTGGGTTTTTTTTGGTTTTTTTTTGTTTTTTTGTTTTTTTGTTTTTTTTTTTAATTTAATAAAGCTTCTTTATTTATTTGTTATTTATTATTGTTTAGAGGAAGGCTGTTTCCCAAAGAGGAGCATCATTTTTTACCCAAGAGAAATTCAGGAGAAGAACATGTAGTGTAAGACTGAAAAGAAGGAAGTGGAGGAAGGGTTGAGGAGGTGGGAAGAGGTCTGTGAGAGGAGAAAAGAGATGTTTAAAATGATGGTGCTATTCCAGTGCAAGGCACCAGCAAGAACAGTGCCAGGAAAATGCCATACAGAGAAAAAAGGCAGAGGAATGAGAGGGAGGACAAGGGAGAAGAAAGAGCTGGGCAGAACAGTTGACGAGAGATGGTGGAGCAAGGACCTTGTAAGTGATCCAGGGAGAGGAGCAAGGTACCAACAGTGCAGCCAGAGCAGTGGGAAAAGTTGATATTTTAGCTGCCAAAACCTGAAAGGATGAAGAGCAGAAAACTAGCATGCTGTGAGAAGGATGCAGAAGGTCAGATGAGAATCTGATGTCATCATAGGCACCAATATTTATTAGTTTTCTGCCTAAAAAAAGGCAGATGTTGAGCTTGTCTCAGCTTACTTGGAGCAGGGAGCTCAGGGAGGATATAGGCAAATGGTCTTGCAGAAGCTGAAGCAGGGATGGAGAGGAGCAGGTACATCCAGCAACACAAACTGCAGAGGAAAATCCCCTTGCTCTGGCTGGGGCTGTGCTTAAGAAAGGAAAGTTTAGTTTAGACATCAGGAAAAAATTCTTCACTCAAAGAGTGATTGGGCACTGGAATCATCAGCCCAGGGACATGGTGGAGTCACTGCTCTTGGATAAGTTTTAAAAACAGCCTAGACATGGCACTGAGGGCCATGGCTTAGTTGATGAGGAGGCATCAGGTCATAGGTTGGACTTGATGATCTCAAAGGTCTTTTCCAACCTAGCTCATTCTGTGATTCTGTGGAATGTGCTACAGAAAGTCCCCTTGCCCAAGCCTGAGGTCAGGCTCTGCACAGGATGTGCTGAGCCTCTGATTTTCTCCTGCAGAGGTTGCTTGTGGCTTGCACACAGGCATGGTTTGGGCAATTAAATTTCTGCTACCTTTGCTCTGCAGTCTCTTGAGCTGGCTGTGGAGATGCTGGGCTGGCATCTTCTGTGAACCCTAACAGGGTTGGAAAATTGTAAAAAAGAATTACAGCTCTTGGAATATTCTGCCTGTCCCAGGAAGCACCTCTGAGGCCAGCGTAGTAAATCTGAAGCCCTTGGAATAATGTAACCACTACAAAAAAACTTCTCCTCACTCATTGATTTGGAGACAGGAAAGTGATTTTAATAAATATCTAATCCTACCCTCTCCAGCCATTCAGGTAAATTGCTGGTAGACTATCTGGAAAAGGCAGTGAGAATGTTTCAATATCTGAGCTGTGCTGGGTCTAGGCTGTGAAGACAAATGCTTTCTCCTCAAAGAAAACATCATCATCAAATTATGTCTGAGAGAAGGCATTTTGTATATCCAGATCTAGATTTTACACCTCAGCTTTCATTCTTAAAGAAAGTGATCTGAACCATCATCATCATTATCAATAATGGATGCAAACACTTCTCAGTCAGGATGGGATTTTGCTTGTAGTGCCAAATGAAATACTGTAGGTCACATCATCTATGTTTCCCTGAGACAGACAAAGGGTCAAGGGAAGATCAAGGCTGTCAGACATCAACCCCCCATGGTCCATGTGGCAATATTCTTCCAGGTTCTTGAAACTGCCAGAGGGAGATGGCAAATTGAAAAGAATGGATTGAATAATTCAATTGAAACAGATTCCTCAGGGTAAAATAGTAATAAATGTCTCCAGCCTTATCTGACAAATGATAAGGAGTTTAGAGCTGTTAGAGTGATTACTAACACAGCTACACCTCCAGTTCCAATGAATTTCTTCTCTGATAACCAATATACATCATATTTCTACATCTGTCTCTGGCAGCAAGCACAGAGGTTTTTTACTTGCTTAAGAGCATGTACAATGCAGAGAGGTGGCAGTGTACATTTAAATGCTTCCTCCTGACAGGCCCCAGTCACTGCTCTCATTGCCAAAGGAAGCTACAGGTTTAATGGGCAGTACCCAGTGTGCTGAACCCAGTGAACCAGCAGCACATCAGCTCTCACCCTGACCCCTCACGGTTCTGCCTCACTGAGCAGCACTTCCCAACCATGAGAAGATGCTCTGCAGCTCTGCTCCCACGAGACCAAGAATCCTCTCTGCTGAGTCTGATCCTCTCTCCCACTTTCTGCACAGTGTCTCTACTGCTCTGGCCCCTCGCAGGCATCATCACAAAATGAGGCTGGATTGAGCTGTTTGCCAGCCTAGAAGATGGAACGAGGCAGTATCTGGTGGCAGCAGACCATGGGTGGAGACTCTTAGGAACAGGCTTCATTTCCCTCTGAGGGACCATAAGGCAATTCCATGTGTGGAGAGGCTGCTGGGGAAAGGACGAATGTGAGAAACAAGCACACAGTTGAAAACTGCTTTTTGCATTTAATTTGATCTTTCATACTCCGGCTTATTAAGGCTTCCAGCTATCCTGAATTGCCTGTGGGGCCCCTGCCTTAGATGGGCCAGAAGTACTGAAAAAATAAAGAAAAAAATCAGAAAGAGCAATCACTCCTGTTGCTACTGGTACGAGGGGGGATTGAAGACCTTATTAGAGCCTGCAAACCTGCCAGGAAGCAATTTTTCCCCTCTGGTAATAAAGCATGAAAGGAAGGAAGAGTCTGAATCGCAAATGTGGATAAAAGAGATATAGCCTGAAGTGTCTATCAAAAGTCATTAAATATTTGTCTTCTACAGAGAGCACAACAGTGGAGTAATTGTTACACTGGGACACTGGGAGGAACTGAGTGAAGGCTCGCTCCTGTGGGAGCTCTTCAGGCTCTTCCACACAAAGATGTGGCACCCTGTAATGACTTTAATCAAATACCTGATCTTAAAAGTGCAGCACAAATGAAAGCAAGGCTCTGCATTGTGCATTTACTGTCAGGACAAAACATAGCAGTGAATTGAGGACAAACCTTTTTGAGAATGACTCACTAACCTTCATCTCCAATTCCCAATTTCCCTGATCCCAGACTGCCATTTCTTAGAGGGGAAAGAACTGGGAAGTTGTTTCTAGCAGTGGTCTGTGGTTGCTTTGCCTCTCTGTGAATTGTCACAGAGAGAGTTAAATTCCTCATGGGAATTCAGGCAGGGTGGGACATTTACCCTGCCTGGGGGACACAGCTTTGCTTCATCTGTCATTCACTAGAGAGTCAGAGTGAGGCATTTTGGAAAAGAAGCTATATAAATATAAGGTACAAAATCAGCTCTCTCTCTTCTGTGTTATACATGGTGGGTTGGACCATGTAGGCTCTGCCAGGTGCGTGCAGGGAAAAGCAATGGGATAATTGGAGAAGTTTTGAAGGAATCAGGTGCTGCCATGCTGTCCTAGATTTTCTGAAGAGGACAGCTGAACAGATTCATCCCACCAGCTATCCCTGGGCATGCACTGCTCCTTACTGAATTTGCAAGCCAGCAAATGTACAGTGAGGAGCATCTTGTCACAGCCTGGTGCTTGAGGTCCTTTCATGTGGCTGGAATTATTTTTTTACAAATAAGTCAAGATGAAGGAAAATGCTGGGAGTGCAAACATTTTTGTTTGTCCCAGACCTTGCTTTATCATATCAATTTTGTGTCATTTTCTTAGCTGAAAGATTTCTTTCAAATAGCACCAGACCTGTGTATAATAAGAAAATACAGCAAAATAGCTGCCTTTCCCCCTTCACAGTGTCTGCTGGACTAAGATATTAATTCTCCCCAAGAAGGTCTTAGGAAGGTAATTTTGAAAATGCACATCTGGCTATCTTTAGATAAGGTTAATGCATATAACAGTTTAATAATTATGTATTTTCCCTGACTTAGGTGTCAGGATGTGTAAAGCTAGCAACATCAAAATAAGCCCCAAACCCCAAACATGAAAACTACCAACACTAACACATCAAATACATTAAAAATTTATATTAACACTGTCATGTGCTCCTGTTCTTGTTTCCAAAAAAGTCTCAACCAACAAATTTAATAGTTACAGTGAGAGAATGAGGGACTGATTCACTCATTTTTGAAGGTTTATTGGAATCAGTCACACCACTCTTGCATAAATGGCAGGTGAATCATTCTTGCAAGGTTAGAGCTATAAAGTTTCATTTAGGCAAAGCATTGATCTAAATAGGACGTATGTTTTTATGGTATATATATATGTGTGCTTAGAGCAACATTGGAGCAGTCTGTCTTTTAAGGGGTTTCATGATCATGAGTTACCAAATGGCTCAGTCCAAGATGCTCATATTATACCCATAGAACTCCAAGTTCCAAGGCAGAGATCAAGTCCAGACTCATGTTTGATCCCATCCAAGTCCCAAGATCAAATGCAGATTTATGCCAAGCTCCTGAATACCTGGGCTCAGCACTTGACCTTTGTACTCATAAATTTCCTAAGCAGATCCTGAATGTCTCACACTGAGGAATGAAGAGGCAAATAGCCAACAAGGCAGATGGAAATGTTAAAGTACCTTGGATTTCTTCTGTTTGACACTTCTTAAGGCGAGTCTTTATCTTGTAGTACAGATAACCTCAGATCTTTTCAGCATAGGCCAGATTTCTGAGGACACATATCCTATTTCTGAGTGCCTAGAAATAGAAAATCACAAGTCTGAGAATTTAGTAGAGACACAGTAATTTAGAAGTTATAAAGAATCTTTAAAAAACTATATCAAAGAAACAAAAAACTTGCAAATATTTTAACTTGCCTAAACAATAATTAAAGAGAAGTGTGGTATTTTGCAGTAAATTGTAGAGAATGAAAAGCATTTTATCCATCTCAGGTTTTTGCATAAATTTTTCTCAACACAGTTTTGTAACACCACCTGTGTCCCAAACACAGCACAAGGAAAACAATTAAGTATTCTCCCTGAAAAAAGCAGAATCAGATCCAACCCAGGGAGTCTGCTTTCAGTCTCTTCCAGCAGATTATTCCTAAAAGCAAGAGAAATATGCTGGCTTCTAGCAGCAGCTTTGGAAAGGCAGAATCTGCCATGTGTACTGCTCCATATTAGCCCCAAATAGATGGTTTGGATATGAGGTCACTAGGCTCACTGAATTTCTGCTTGGATTTTACTGCAGTGCAGTTCACGTGCTGCTTAAGAGTGTGACAACTTTTTTTGTGGGTGCTTTGGGAATTCACACCTCTGAAAAGGGAATCCAGACCTTTTGGAAAGTCTGGCTCTTAATGCACAAGCTGCTCAGAAGCATTCAGCCATTTTTTGAATGACGTTCATGACAGAAAAAGGAGAGAAGAAATGTCCAGGGCTAAAGGATCTGATGGGCATGACCTATGAAGTTGCTCCAAATACTTCTCATTGTCTCTTTGGAGTTACACTTAAAACATATCAGAGGAAGGGACTAGATCATTCTCACTCAAGTAATTAAAAGCACAAGCACTGATAATCAAGAAAGAAATACCAGAATGAAGGCTGGGACACAAAGAGCTTACAATTGTGTCTTAATTAATTTATTCTCCATACCAAGACCCCCAATTACTACAAGTCAGCACAGAGCTGTTAGCTTCTGCAAATAATGCCACTTTACAGAAATACATGGCAAACCAGCATATTTAGCCTTGAATGGGAAAGTGTGGGGTTTTTCTCCTCCCACAAGGTCTAGGCAGTGAAGACATTACATATTTCAGCACTGCAGAATTACAGTATGCTGCTCACACATGGTAATTCACAGCATTTTCTAAGGTGTGAAGCCATTTCAGTTATCAATAGATCACAGAAAAAGAGAAAAAGACAAGCTAGTGATCTCAAGATAAAAAAAGCATTGTGCAGAGCAAATTGATAAGAAATCTTTACAAGGTTTAATAATATTGCAGCAAAAATCAAGAGCCTGTAACCAGATAATTTTTTTTCAAAATCACTTTCATGGCCCAGAAAATGAATGCACGAAGTGGGTGTTTTCATCAAGAGATTTGTTTCTGCTGGTTTGGGCAATATGTCCCTAACTGAAATATTAAAAAAAAATGTTTCCAGTTGCTGAAGAACCTGAATTCAGCATGTGACTTAAGTGTCTGCCAGTAAAAGTTATCCAATCATATACTTTTCTGATGGTGGTCAGGTCATGATGGTCAGGTCATGGTGACACCAATATGTTTGATAATTCACTCAAAAGCTTTTTTATGACAGGAAGGATCTCCTGATACTTTGGATTGCTGTCAGTACTGTTCCTATAGGAAGGCTGGATTTGAGCCTCTTTTTCCAAAGCTGCTGTAAAACAGACTACACTCTAAACCATACATTTTCTTGTGTGCTTTCACTCTGTGGTTTTAAAGCATCTTTCTAAATATTATGGTAGCTACTTTATTTCTGTATTCACAGGAAAAACACATGGAGGTCACAGCAAAACATTATAGATTCTGTTTTCTTTGTGGTTTAATTGGATGTATTAACTTCAGTCCACTGGAATCACGATGAGAGTTGGACTTTCATGTCTAATGAGCATCATTAGTAATCTGAAGATTGGGACTAATACCCAAATATTTTATAGGTAAATATTTTTTAAGTATATGTATCTACTGTTACTTTGGTCTCTGCCAATTGGTTTTATGTCTGACACTTATGAGTGCTCAAAGCTTTCAGGCTGTCTCTCCCTAAAATCAATGAAGAAAGCCACAAAGTGAGTCTTAACTTTTAAAAATTCATTGGCATTTTCTCAAGCAAACCACAGATACAATTCTCACTTTTTTTTTGTGGTGTACATCATTTAAGCCATAAAGGCTATGACTCTAGGCTTTGCTTCATAAGAAGCTGGATTTTGATTTTAAAAGAGTTCAGATGGGAAGGAGCTGGACCTGTTCAGCCTCAAGCAGAGGGGCCTGAGAGGGGATCTCACCAATGTCTGAGTGTCTGAAGGGTGGAGCCAGGCTGTTGGTGATGCTGAGCAGCAGGAGAGGAGGCAAAGGGCACAAACATGCACAGAAAGTTCCACCTCAATATGAGGAAAAAGTTCTTCACTCTGCAGGTGACCATGCACTGGAACAGATTGCCCAGAGAGGCTGTGGAGTCTGCCCCATTGGAAATACTGGAAAACCACCTGGATAAAATCCTGTGCCATGTGCTCTGGGATGACCCTGTTTGAACAGGGAGGTTGGACCAAGTTGGCGCACTGTGATCCCTTCCAACCTGACCCATTCTGTGATTCTGTAAAGACCCAATTAATTCACACCTTTATTTTTACATATATAAAGAAAGCAACGGGGTTTCATGAAAATGCTTTTTTTTTTCCTTCACTTTCCAATTGCCGTAAGACAAATAGAACACACATGGATCTTGGAATTTTCAAACAAAAACCAGTAAAATTTCAAGTTCATAAATTCTCAATTGACAATTAAGGAACTGAGATAAAATATTCAGCTCCTTCCAACACATCATGAATGGTGAGGTCTCAACAGTACTAAGCAAAAAACTTTCACAGAGGTGCTTTGTGTTCTTCTCACCTACATCAAATTCAGGTTCAGGTGAGACAAACTGTGCTCAACACAGGTTTTAAGCTGCCGCAGTACTAAAAGAAGAAATGCTAATCTTCCTCTTTTCTGAGGCTGATCACATCAAATCTCATAAGGAAAATAGACCTGAAAACTAACCAATATTCAGGGTAGCAACAACAAGAGCGACGATAATAATGAAAATTTGTTTTTCAGTTGGATCAATTAATTTATTTTAGTACACAGCTGTGTAGTTTCAACAAGGAAAAGGGAGTGTAAGGACCACACAGCCATGGGAAGAGTGAAAGTGAGTTTATTTCAGTGTCAATTGATGTTCTGCAGTCACAACCCAACTACAATGTAGTGAACATAATTTTCCTAGAAGCTACATGAAATGAAATTATCAGACTGTTGCTATGGGATAAGAGTACAAATAAGGGCAGCTACTGCAGCTCTACTAATGCTTTGTAACTCCTTAAATTGAACTAATTTAACAGTGGGTCTAAGCCTTGAGAAAAGAATTTGAAAAGAATTGGTCTTAATTATCACAATAGCACCAAGGGTAAAGCACTTCACATTTCCATAGTGCTTTACCTTCACTAGCCAATTAATCAATTCAGCTCCCAATGGCTAACTGAGATTATTAGTAATTTCAATGTCTTTTGCTTAAGGCTGGGAGAAAATGCTGCTAAATCTTCACCCAATTCATAGAAACGTTCTGTAAGTATTTACTTCTGAAAGTATCTGAATGCTCACAGCCTCTCAGTGTACTGCTGGCTGAAAAGGCAGGCTGTGCCCTTCCCAGGGGAAGATTTCAAGGCATTCTAAAGGACAAAGACTGCAGAAATAAAAGCATTGCAAAATGTGGAGGGATCTGGTAAGTGCTAACACTTCCAGGAATCTAAGGGCTATGAAGTATAGACATATTAAACACATTTTGGATTGTTTCTGAAGCCCTTTTTTGATTGCTAAGTGTACATGTGGTTAGCACATGAGGTGATAAATACATTAGTACATGAGAGAGTTACTGAAACACCAGGAAGAATCAGTAAAGCAATGCTGTAATTATAAAATCTTCAAGAACAGTTCTCTAAGCAATAGGAGAAGGTGTTACAGAAGGTGTTACAGGAGAAGGTGTTACACATATTGTGTTTTCTTTGAGTCAGGTAATCCAGAAACAGCTGAAAATGGTCCAGTCCTTGCAGTATTTAATCCTTAGAGACTAATTTAGAATTTGATATATATACATTTAAGAAAAAAAAATGGCATAGGTATCTATGCTACCGTATTAATTTCAAATCAGAGGAAGGAATTTGCTTTGAGTTAATCTGATATGGAACAAGAAGAGCCCAGGAGGCCCATAGGGACAGGTTTAAACTGGTGAAACTTGGATTTTCTTCGGTGGTATGAGTTGGGCCTTCTGGCAAGATTTGAGAAATGTTTTTTCTCTGTTTAACAACTGAATTATATTCGCAAACAGATTGTAATGGAAATGAGAACAAAGTCTTTATCTGCAGTCATGTCACTGTGTTGCACTGAAAAATAAATTATGTTCTATATGAGCTTTTGTTATTCTCTAATATTTCATCCTATCCCTTCATTAGTGCAGTAATCTTCTCCTCTCTTAAATCTCCCATGTTTTTACTGGCATATAGATATGGGAATGTGCAAAGAGAAAATGTGGTGAGAGTTTAAGAGTTTATTTTTCCTGAATACATTTGTTATTGGTATCAGATATTTCATTAAAGAAACTCAAAGATATTTTGTTACATTTTCCACGAATATTCTGTTTCTATGCTCTTTTGTATTGCTGTTTCCCTTCCCAGAACAGTGCTATGGGGAAACTTCTTTAGTCTGGCATGTGCAGTGTAGTTAAATTAACTTTGCAGGGTAAGCAGACTTTGATGGTGATGATTTTTACCAGAGACAGGACCATCAAAAGATTGTGGTATAAAATACCTCATTAAACTGAGACAGAGAAAAAGGGGAAAGACTTCTCAATTTAGATAAGTTTATTTACTTACTTTATCTATGCTGATATTTTAATGCATGTAAGACATGGAAAAGCAACCTGCACGTTATCAGATAAGCAAAAATTTAGCAGGAAAACTCAAGGAAGAGTCTTTCAGAACTGGATCCATACTAGATGTCTCACTCTCTTCTTCACATACATCAATTTTTCACTGGAACAACTGCAATGCCTGTCGACCAACTTTAACAAAGTTACTCTTGATTTAATAGTGCTGGACATAAGGGGCAACTCAAACTCTTGGGCTGAATTATGGATCAAAGATTTGTTGGAGAGGGAATAAATCTACACGTTAAAGCCAAAAGCTTAACAATTACAGACTGGATGACACATGAGGAAATGAAACTGTAAGTCTTACTTGTCAGCTCCTAGAACAAAGGCCTTTATCTCCTGGATGAAAGGAGTTAGCTTGTAAGTATTCTTGGCAGCTAGACTCTTCTCGTATTACAGGTCAGGTACAGGAAGGTGGGCACTCACACCTCCAGAGCTACTATTTTCCAGCAATTAATTCAGCTAGGGATCAGTTTGAAAAATTGCAGAGTTTCCTCATCTGTTCATGAATCATTTTCATACAGAAGAGAGAAATGGTGTGTGATTATGAAAGTCAGAGGGAGGACAGAAAGCTCCAGAGAAAAAAACGACCTTGCAATACCATGTGAAAACTTGTGCAAACAGCTAATTCTGTGAGTTTTCAGTAGAATCCAGATAAGACAAGGGCAGCACATGTGATTTATGTCACCGTATCAATATGGCTCAGCTCTGATTAGATGGTGAATTTGTTCTTGCAGCTGATTGTTGCCTTTGGTCTTGCCTGAGACACTCAGAAAAACAGAATGTTTGAGGTTGGAAGGGATCTTAAAGATCATCTAATTCCACGCCTCCTGCTAAGGCAAGGCACCTTACACTATCACAGAATCAGAGAATCACAGAACCAAAGAATGACAGAACCCTTCTTTACTCACTTGCTAGATCAGCTTTCCCAAGGCCCCATCCCTGGTCTTTGGGCTTCCTTTTAGTCTTTGAGTTTGTCCATGAGTTACTTGTTCATCCACACAAGCCTGCTGGTGTCTTTTTCCAGCTTCCTCTTGCTGGGATCTGTTGCTCCAGGGGTCTATCCCATGACACTCTACCAAGCAGATCCTTGAAGAAAGAGGCCAAAGTCTCTTAACCCGGAGTCCAAAACTTCTTGTGTGTCCTCCTTGTGCTGGCACCGCCTGGACTGCCTGCAACCTGCTTATCTGTCTTGTATCAGAGGGAAATTGTCCTATCCCTCAGACAGACACCAGCATGCTTGAAGTCCCCTGTGAAAGTCTTGTGGATGTGGGGGTGCTGCCCTGTGTCTGGAAAGGCTCCCAGCCATTCAGCCTTCCTGGCTGGGCAGCCTGGAGCAGATCCCCATTTTAGAACAACCTGTCCCCGCCCGCCCTTCCATCCTAATCCGTGAGCTCCTCGTCCATCCCCAGGTGAAGCTCTGTGTGCTCCAGCTGCTCTCTGGGTGAAGGTGTTTTCACCTCCTCATCTCCCTGCCTGTCCTGCCCAGAGCTCATATTCTTCCCCACCCCAGTTTTCCGCAGTCCAGTCTCAGCAGCCATTACATCACATCTCCATAATATCCATAAAATCCCAGCCCTGCAGGCATGTGCACAGCTCCCACTTTCCTTGTCTATTGCCACGCTCCATGCATGTGATAAAGGCACTAAATTTGGGCCCCCAATGACACCAACTCACTGGCTGGAGGGGCTGGAATTCTTTGTGCTGCCCTCCAGGTGCTCCCCTGCTGACCTTTGATCCCTCTCCAGGTTCTGGGCATCCCTTGCTGGCCCATGTCTCAAGCTGGGAGGAGTGAGAACGACTGAGATTCCCCTCCCCAACTGTGCTTTAAATAACAAAATAAAACCCAGATGTCTTGGCATTATTCTTAAGAAAGAAGAAATCAATACTGAGCTGTGATAGTTAACATAATGAGAATTATGACCTTAAAACCTAGAACTAATCCTTTGTTATAATTTACTGCTACTTTTTGTTTTTGTTAATTAACATCTTATTTTTCGAGACAAAATATTTAATCAGATTATATTCATTTGCTGTTTTCTAGTGAACATGGCTGCTTTGTCTTATAGAAAAGGTTAACTGTCGGAAAGATTAATTTCTTCTTTTCCAGAAAAAGCATTATAATTAAGTTCTTAGTGAAACAGATGGACAATCCTACCCACAAAATAGAGGTATTTATGCAAATATCACTGAACTAATTGATGCTTGGTTACATCAAAGAGAAGCACATAAGATGCTTTCATGGTGTCAACATTTCTGACTATGATTTAATGCCTTTATGATGTCTTATAGTGAGCCATTTTCCTAAGGGAGAACAAAACCTGTAACTCTTAGCCACAATTTATTTTCTTGATCAATGCAGCTGCATGAAAAGAAAATGCATTATGTTAGCCTAGTAAATGGCACATCCATAGGAAAGTGTAAATCAAGTGTGCTTGGATTTTTTTTCATAAAGAAATCATGCAAAAAAATCCAGATTAATCCAGGATTGTTTGTATTGTATAATTTTTAAAATAATATGCATTTAAATTTATTTGTTCATGATTAATTGCCATTCAGTTAATTTATAGCCCCTGAGGAAAGAGCCAGACATGAACACCTCATTAATTTCAGTTAATCAACAGTAAAACATTCAGAAGGTTCACATGCTTTAATCCCTTCTTTATAAGAGACCACTACCAGACAACTGTGTGTAAACCCCTCTGAAACAGTAGGACAGTTCCCATTTTCCACAACCCCTAAGGTCAGAACCCTTAAAAACAGCTGGAAAAGGGAACATGCATGTTTTGCAAAATGCTGATGGGACACCTATCAGTCCTCCTTTGATATGTATAACTTTTCTGTAAATATAGAGACCTATACGTAAAAGTCTCAGACTATAAAGCAATGTGGGACAAATCTGTAAATCTTTAACTTGAAATTAACTCTGTTCCCTTAACTGATCACCTGGAGTCAAGAAATGCATGGCTTGGAGATATATCTGATGACTTCACCAAGGCTTTCCAAAATAGAGAGGGAAGAAAACATCTGTGTCTGAAGGGTTTACTTGTATGTAGGAAAATTATGAGCGTGGCTTCTTTTACCTCCTGGGAGAGGGTAACAGTAAATAATTCCTTTACATCCAGAAGAATCTTTATAACATCATCACTATAGAAACAGATGGACAATTGCACCAAAAAAATAAAATATTAGTGTAAATATCACTAAGCTAATCGACTTTCATCTAAACCAAAAGAGGGAAAACAAGATACTTACATGTTGCTAACAGCTGTGAGTATAATTTATATAATTAATGACTTCTTATGTTAAGCCATTATCATGGGTCTAAAGATTCTGAATCTAATTTAATTTCTTGATCAGTGAGATGAATGCAAAGATAACACACAGGGATTTTTATACAGTAAATCATATCTCTATAGAAATAAAATCCCAAGGAGATTTTATTTTTCAACTGTTTTCAGTTATGTAAGAGACAACACTTTTATTTAAACTTTTTAAAATTATTTTTCAGATATTTCCTCTCTAGAGAAAAGTTCAAGATTCTATTACTCATCTGTAAAACCTGACAAGTCTGTGAAATTTCTCAGATTTACCTCATTACCACTGAGAAGAGGTTTTATTCTTTTTGATGAAAATAGGTCATAGTTTCACCAAGTCCACAATTATGAGGACAAATTTCTTGCTCAAAGCTGAATTACAAGTATGTATATCATACTTCTAGAGATAAAGCACAAAATCTGGATGTTCTCCTCATACCCTGATTTTATATGTGGCTAAACACAATGCCTGTTGGATTGAGACCAATTAAAAAAGAAATTAAAGAATTCTGTCACTCTAAATCTGCAAAGCCTTTGCAACATCTCCCAGGCTCATGAAATCAAAAGTGAACAAGGTGGGATCTAGGAATTGTCCTAATAATTAATTAATTAAAATTTTCCATGAGATTTGCTCTAGTACTTGATCCTGAAATTCTGTAAGTACAGTAATTTTATTTTGAAGATAAGGCCATTTTGTTGTTTTCAAACTCATTAGGTTAGGGGCTTGAAAAGATGCACAATAAAATTTTTACAGCCAGAAAAAAAAAATCCATCCAGATTATGTGTAGGTTTTTTTCCTCTTAAACACCTCTAGAAATCTAAATCTCTAGGCCCTGTATAGCATTTCAAGCTATAAAGAGTTTACATATTTCAAATGCAGACTGACTACTACATTTCCTTTCACAATCCAAGCATCAGAATTCTTTTCCCCTCATTTTTCATAACAAGTTGGGTTTTTTAAAAAATCAGTGACAGAAACAAAGAGCAGCCGGTGGATGCAGTGCTGACTCAGTCTGTGATAGCTCTTTAACAGATAAAACACATCTTGCTACACTGCAGAGGCACATTCAGACAGATAATGTGCAATTCTAATTCAAAAAGTGTTTGAACATAATGTTTCTGTCTTGCTGCCTGATCTTTCAACTTCTGTTTCTTAGCAGTGTTAATTCTATTATAGTCCATTGATTCTCACAAAATTAGTTTTTCTCAGGCTGTGTTACAGAACTTTTTATGAGGTTTTTGGTTTTATATTTTGTGAGTTTTTTTTCCCTCTTCCAGCCTTACACGTTCTGTGACTCAGACTCACCTTTGACATATTGCAGAAATTTTACAGAAAATATCTTAACAGAAACTAACTGTGGGACATGATCCAAGCGACCATTTACTGAAGATGCCACAGAAAAATATATGATGCCAGGTGAGATGCTTCTACTAGAGTTAGGGGATTAATAATCCAACAGTCCAAGGCACTGGTGAAACTTTGCAATACTGTGCAACATTCAGATCCCTGGGTCACCAGGGAAATGGAAAATCTACCTAAGGAGAGGAGAGGAGATGAGAGTGATGAACCTGAGCATTTCAGAAACAAAGGCTGTGAGGATATCTGATTGCTGGGTACAAATGCACCAGGGAAGGAGATGAGCTGTTTAAACTGAAGGCCAGTGCTCGTACTGTAACTAATGCTCATATGAAAACTTTGTGAGTAGGACATTTTCGCCCATGAGAATGGAGTTCTGGAAAAAAAATCCTAAAGGAATAGTAGGACAAAAAGCAATCTGTATTTTTAAGCAGGTGTTTATCTATTTTGTGCCAAGGAGTAACATATGGAGTTTTCCCTCACTAAAAGTGAGAGAGAGAGCAAGAAAATACAAGACACTGGAGTCCAACCACAAATTCTTTATTAGCATCCTAACCAGTTTTTTTTTTTTTTTTGTCAAAGAAAAGATTGCAGCAGGAAAATGTTGTGCTGCATAAGGATCCCACTGACCTCAGCTGCCCATCACAGCTGAACTGGTTCTTAGCAGTTCAAGAGTCTGAATGGTTAAGGCTGAGCATCTTCAGTGCCCAGTTTTAGTGGCTTTGATTGCCTCTGCCTCACTAAGGCGAATGCTACATCATTTTAGAAATCACATGCTCTCTTCTTGTCATAAAGATATTTAGTTTATTTCCCCAAAATCACTGAAAATCATTAATTATATTCAAAGCTTAGCTAGGACTTCTTAGGAAGTCTGAGGAAAACTTCTTTACTCTCATTCTGAATAACAGTGAGGGAAAGGTGCTGAGACTTTTATTCATGCCTCCATGGCTTGGAAAATGCAGATTTTCTAAATGTAGTAGTTCAGCTAGGTGGTCCAGAATGTGGCAGAAGAAAAAAATGCAACAAAATCATTGCTAAAAGGAATGTAAAATTACAAGAAGGCAGGAGAGATCAAATTGTCTGTGGTAAATTGCTTTGATAAAACATAAGGATATGGTTTCTTGCTTATTTTAGAATGGGAAGAAGGGCAAGACAGCACATTTCATGTGAAAAGAAGAAAAAAAATTAGACAAATGTAGCACCAGTGTTTCCTAGTTCTGAAGACTAATAAATAAAACCAGATAGTATATTTTTTCCAGGCTGCATCCCCTCCTTTCTGCTAACTACAGAAACATTTCAAGCCTTTCATCCTATTTTATTTATTTTTCAGCATATACTGTCTTCACAATTCACTTTCACAAATCTGATTATTTCCATTTTGTGCTTCACATAATGAATCACATCTTTGTTTAAAGAGCTCCTTATCTCCTGATCCCCTTTGGGATCAAAAGCATAAAATTTGACACATTAGCTGTTCTACCCCACTACATTAATTTGGAATGAAGATCATGTTTTGACAAATTGCTCGAACTTTATGAAGCATTTATTGAAATCATTGCCTTTTAAATATATACAATTGAAGATCTTATTAAATAAATAAATAAACACATGAGAAAAGCAGAGAAAGCTAGAAATCAAACAGACATGATGGGAGCACACATAATTACTCTAAAAATATTGTCTCAAATTGTGCCTGCTTCATAGGCAAAAATGCCAAAGGTAAATACCTAAATGCTCCTCTTTTCAACTTGAAAGAGCAGATATAATTTTCTGTGGTTACAAGGTATAGTTTGCTATTGTTTTTATTTGGAGCAGTGTGAAATTCACAGCGGAATTGGAGAAATTTCACTTTTGGGAGTAAATTTTTGACCAAGTTTCTTTTGGAAGATGCTTTTATCAGAATTTTATGCCTCTGTGGATGGAAAATAGAACACCTCTCTTTCCTTTGCATCTTTGAATGTTTTAGCTCTTTGTCCTTTCAATTTCTAAATATTACAGCACCTCAATTAAAAGAGGGGGTTTGCAAAAAGCCATGGACACAGCTCTGAGACACGAATAACCCCCGTATCCCCTGCCTGTGCTCCTGACTGTGTGGGAGCAGAGCCTTGGTGCTGGCTCAGATGGGATGCTATGGCACTGACATGGAGCTGGATGTCCAGGGACAAATCCAGGTCACCCTCATGGCACAGACACTGCTGTGCAGGGCTGGGAAAGAGAACAGCACGGAGAGGATGGGACAGGAGCAGGGTGAGGAGCCGCTGCTCACCTTCTCTCCTCTCCCCTTGGGCTCCAGATCCATCTGTCAGATCTGGCAGTTTAGAGGCAGGAAGGAAAGTTGTGTGAAATTCCCTACTCCAGCAACACAATGAAGACCTTGGAGTCTGTATTTCATGGTTGTTCTGTGATGAGTGAAGTGCATCGAAAAGGTGCTCCAGCCCACAGCAGTGCGACTCTCTACATATCAGTTACATACAGTTGAAAATAATGAGATTTAGTAGGTTGAAATAGCTTATGGACAAGCTTTAATTCAAAGACAGGAACAGAGGTTTCTCTGGGTCTGAATTTCAGAACATTCTTTGGCATTGTGAGATAACATATCCAACTATGAATGATCAGATACGTACCTTCAGTTTTTTTCCCTCCTGTGAAAGGGTTCTGTGCTCTTGGCATTATTTCTAAAGAGAGAGAATAATATCTCCCTTCAGTCAAGGGATTTCTGAAAGCCTGTAAAGATTATTCATGCTCCCTACAGACTCAGGGGAGAGAAATTTGTCCAAAAGTCATCTCTGAACTCTTTTGTTCTACAGCTTCTGGAGAGGCATGTTCTCCCTCTAAATACCTCAGAGAGGCAAAGCCCAGGAGCCAAAGCAGACACAAAGAAGTTTAAAAAAAACATATTGAGTGCAGCATAGGCCAATCCACTCAGCTGGCTCAGAGAAGTTTTGGCAGAGCAGCTGAACTCTTGAGTGCTCAATAGCACAAAATACCAAAAAATATACCCCCTATCTCTGATTTCATATCATTTTCTTTATGTCTTTATGACTCTACCTTTAGTGTCCTTTTGTTTCTATTCTTTCCTTTGTTATTTTTGTCTTTCTAAACAGCGGTGATATGGATATTTATGCAGATCTCTTAGTAGGCAAATGTTTCTTGTATGTGCTCTAATGTGCTTCCTGTCATGTTGTTCATTATTCCTTCAGACTTTAATAATGTTCTCAGCTTGATATGGTTAAGAATAATGAGACATTTATTCCTATTCAAGAAGCTAATTAAAAGACTCACTTTTGTTCTTCTTAGGTGGCTTGATAGCTTAATTATAGATGTAAGATTCACAATAAAATCCCATTTCTACATTGGGTAGCCTATATAACTACACCATGTGTCTCTCTCCATTTTCTTCATGACAATGTATATTACAGTGCCATAGAAAAAGAACAATACAATGAAGTTTCAAACAAAATGCTTCTGCTAACAAGCTGCAAAGTTATGATGAGCAATTACTATGTGGAAGCTGAAATGAGAATTATTTGGAGCTGGAACTGAGGTTTCCATTGTATATCTGAAAAGAAAATAGGGCCTGGCTATTGTCTTCACTTGTCACCTCCAGCTCAGATCATAAGTAATGGCACATGAATGATGCATGGCTGTGTGCCCATACTGGGCTTAATTCTTCAAAGTGGAGAGGTCTATCCAAAACCAGAGACAATCTGAGCTTCCTGGGGTTTTGCCTTTGTTACACTCTATGCCAGGAGTGATTTAGAGCTACACTGTGGTACCTTCCCAGTAGTTTTCCAGATTTATATTTTACTTGTATTGTCTTTTTGTTATAGCTTGCTCTTAAATGCCATAAACTGTGAAATAAAGAACGAAGACCTAAAGAAGCTCTCTGAGTCAGCCCGTCAGAACCAGAGTGCAAACAGAAATAATGGTAGACCCTCAACTCCATAAAGTCCCCAATCCTGCAAATCTTCAGGGTCCAGAAAAGCAGAGGGAGTCCTAGACGAATTCACACTGGAAGCAGAGGCAGAACTGTGTGGGGTACTCCAGACAGGAGTTGGAGGCCGTGGAATGAGACAAAAACCTGGAGAAAGAACCAGGCTTTGCCAGGGGCCCAGCAGGGTGGTGTGGGAACGACTGTCCTCAGAAACTTCTGGTCTCCTACAGTAGGATCTGTCCAGGCACCTGCCTGCAGTGCTGCTGCAAACTGGACCCTGCCAAGTGGTTTATTTGAGTGGACAGTTGCTGGATACCTTGCTGTGTTCAGCATTTTTTTATCACGTAGGTTCAAATTTTGAAAGGATCATAAAGGACCACCATGTAGGAAGCCTTGTATTTCCATCCTGTGGGAGGAGACTGGAAACAAGGAAGAGGTCAAAAGCCTTCATGTGTGCCCTGACTGATAACTCCCTTCTTAAAGAAATTCCAGACAGGCTTGGTTAGCACAAAGTGACATTTCTATGGAGTTTTATTGAAACTTGGTGGGATATGGATAGCTGCAGGTCCTGCGAGTCACAGCATTGCCTAGGAGCAATGCACCCAAGGGTGCTCCTGACTTCACTTACTTGAAGGGGCTTTGTCTTTAAAAAAGAAACACTCATAGACTTTTTCATCTTGCTTTGAAGCAATGCCATACCTGCCTATCACGGATAGCAGAGAATCAATGATGGTGGTGACCGTTCCAGTTATGATCTCCCACCAGGACCTCCAGGAGCTACAGACTGGGGAGTTTTTCATCCTGCTGAGCATGGCAAATGCATCTGACTATCCACTGATTATTAGGTCTGCATCAGGGACTAGTCCCTTCTGTCTATTTTAGACAACAATCTTAATTTCAGGCATCAATTCTTCTCTTCTCTTCTCTTCTCTTCTCTTCTCTTCTCTTCTCTTCTCTTCTCTTCTCTTCTCTTCTCTTCTCTTCTCTTCTCTTCTCTTCTCTTCTCTTCTCTTCTCTTCTCTTCTCTTCTCTTCTCTTCTCTTCTCTTCTCTTTTCTCGAGATATTAGACTGCAACTTTGAAAGATTGTAATAAAAATGCTAAGAAGAGATTTAAATACATATTTACAGTAATGCACCAGCATTAATATGTTGGCTCATTTCCTGGAAAGCTACAGGAGCCTGTGATAACTTTTAGTCAGAAAATCTTAGAGGATATAGAAATGAAAAGCCATTGAAATAGGAAGCAAATGGTTTAGCAATGGAGGTGGAAGGAAGGTTTTCTTACCCTTGAAATGATTTAAGATTCAATATTAAAACCCTAATGAGGGAAAGGAATTCGGTGTGTAGGAACACAGGCCTCAGGGAAAGAGTAGGACTTGAAGGAAAGGTATTAACATAAGAACAGATGGTGGTTTTGAACTGGTGGATACTTCCTTGTGCTGACCTTATTTAATAAATAAAAATGATGGAGTTACACTACCAGTGCTGGGTTTGAAGATTTTGGGTCTTTTTGACCAAACACAGTGATCCAAGTTACCTAATGATGGAGAGTTCAAACACATACACCACTGAATAAATGTAAATTACTGGGTATAAATTATAATTTTGATTCTAGATTAACTGTTTTTTAGTGTTTCTATCAGATTTGGCTGTAATCTAAAGTCATTGTGTGATCAAGTCGATATTAAATAGACCTAGATATATTGCCCTTACTGGAAAAATCCACAGCTCAATTTCATGGTCATTTCATAATATACATATTTGAATAGCAACTAAATTGCAATGTAGAATCCAGGATTACTCCTTAAATATGTGTGATCAGTATGACTTAGATTAAATATTTGTTTCCCTTTCTGCTGAAAATCAAATACAAAAATTCTCTGCTAACATTTAAGAAGTGTCACTGTCCAAGTTGGAATGACCAATATTTAAGTGGCAACTGGTTGTCTATTTAGCAAAAAATTAGAATCACAGAATCATAAAATGGTTTGGATTTGAAGGGACCTTAAAGATCATCTATTTCCAGCTCCCTGCCTGGGCAGAGACACCTTCCACTATCCGAGGTTGTTCAAAGCCCCGTTCAACCTGGCCTTGAACACTTCCATGGTTGAGGGGATCCATCCCAGCTTCTCTGGGCAGCCTGTACCAGGGTCTCACCATCCTCACAGCAAAGAATTTGGTCCTAATATCCAATCTAAACCTGCCCTCATTCAGTTTAAAGCCATTGCCCCTTGTTCTGTCACTGCATATCCTTCTCCAGCTTTCTTGTAGTCCCTTCAGATATTGAAGGGCTGCCATAAGATCTCTCTGGAGCTTTCCTTCTCCAGGCTGTACACCCCCAATACCTTTAGCCCTTGCTCATAAGAGAGGTGCTCCATCCCTTTCTCCAAGATCATAAGGCCTCTGAACTGGAATCGTCAAAGCTTCTAAGGTTTAGACTGTGATAATTAATGAAGCAACATTCACTAATTATATCTAGGCAATTAATGCCATTAGGAATTGTGGATGTGTGTGCAGGAACTGAAGGCACAGGGGCTTCTTAAAAAAAGCTTGAAAATTCAATTTAGAACTTTTGTTAGAACAGCTATTTGGAACCTATTTTAACAGATGTGAAATATAACAATGCTTTTTGTAAAGGCTAGTCAAAGGAGGATCAAACTGTAGTTCCACAATCACATTCTTTGATCTTTCAGACTTTAAAAAGGGCCAGCCGCTTTAAGGGAGACTTCTTAGGACCTGAAATTTCCTGCCCTTGTACATGCCACTTTACTTTTGCAAAGACAAAAGTGATCCACTCTATGAAAAACCCTTTCAGGAAAAGTAGAGCTAATTTCACCAGTATAATGTAGTGTTTAAGTGTTGGGCTTTGCACAGCCAAAAAAATAAACCTTATCTGTTGTTTTCTTGTTAAAGTGAGATTTCTCCTTTCAGCCAAGAGCTGAATTTGAGCCTCTTTTTTTTCATGAATTCCAGATTTCTCATGTAAGGCTGAGACTTATGATGATCCATTGCAATTAATTTCTGTTAAACCTGTCAGCCCAAGGACTCTGACTTGCCTTTTCTAGGGGCACCAACAGCTCTGCTGAAACTGTACTTGCAGCCTAAAAATAGCTAAAGCTAAATGGTTTTAGGTTTTTTCTGTGACAGCTGATGCCTGTTGACTCTGGCATGTTCTCCCTTCTGCCCCTCATGTCCTGAGGAACAAAAAGATGAAGGAAAGTCTCCCCCATATCTGTGGGATGTTGTTCACTTTTGCACACAGCAGTGTGGTCACAAAGAGATGCTGTGTCTGATTGTCTTCATTATCCAAAGCTCAGTGAAATTTTTCATGATCAAAGAAGACTAAAATGGTGCCAGCCTACAGCTGATACACCAGAGGATTTCAAAGAGCTTCAGTGAGTGGGAGATAAAATTCAGTTTTTCCTGAAACCCAGCACCCAGCTAAACCACATGGGAATCTTCCTCACAGGAGTCCTCTCAAGGTTATCAATATATTTTATGGTATATTGCTCAACATGCATACAGAAATCTCAATTTCAGTTTAAGTTGCATAAGATGCAGTTGCTTGGAATTCACAGTGAATGTTCTGAAAACGAATGTATTTTAAATTAAAAGCTATTGTTTCTTAAGATATGTGCTGTATAAGACAGAAAATTCATCATGATGTCTTCCAGAAGGATTAATGGGAGAATCCAGCCAGGCAGTAATTTCCCCAGGAAAAATCTGTTTTGCCCATGACAGTAACTGGTGAGGGATATCTCCCTGTCTTTACCACTGCCTATGAACCTTTCATGAGATTTTGTCCCTGCCCTGTCCAGTTGAGGAGGGGAGTGACAGAGTGACTTTGGGGGGCACAGGGCATCCAATCATCACATCCACTTTCCTAAATAAACAGATGAGCCAACTATTGGGGCTTCAGCAAGAACTGAAGAAGAACATCTTCCTGCAAACTTGGCCACAGTTAGTGAGTAAATCATGGTGGATAAGCATGTGCAGCACAGGCTGCTTAGAGACACTCTGCAAAATGCTAGAGAATGAGGAGAATGTCTTAGCAGTGTGGAGGGTCACTGTAAACTCCCCACAAAACATAATGAGACAGAACAGGCTCTCCAAGCTGTTAGGTGCTCTTCAAAAGAGCAATTTTTAAGCAACTGGAAGCACTTAAGTCTGTAACTTTTATTTACTTTAAGAGTTTCTTTTAGTCACTAAGTATTGTTTATAAATGGGGAAGGTCTATTCTCTAGATAAATTCAGAACAGTAAATGTATTTCAAGTGTACATTATTTCACTGTAGAAGTGTAGGCAGTTTTGTGTGCTTTGTTTGCCTTCAGCTTAGATGCCAGTTTTTCATTTTGAGCAGTTCAGAGCCCAGAGGACATTAAGAGAAAGCTTCTCTTTAAGGCACAAGAGTTTATATGCACTCCTAGGCCATGATTCAAAAAGGTTGGTATTTCCTCATGCCTGGAACAACCCCTGAGTCTTCTCATACAGTCTTTGCATGGAAACACATCCTGTGCCCCAGGGTGTGTCCTTTTCCATGGGGCAGTCAGCAAGGGGAGCAGGACAGACAGATACACAGCATTCACAACCAGACTCTGAAATACATTTCATTACTGCTTGTCCTTCTTTTGTCCTTCCTGTCTTTACACTTTTTATATTGGCAAGCTCATCTCTGGGGCAAACATGGCTTTTGCCATCTGTTTCTGTGTATCCAGGCCAACTCTGATCCTCATTATTTATGATAGCAGAGCTAATATAATACAAATTGCCTCCTCCAGATCCCTTTTATTGTTTCAAATTTCAAATGTACTTTTCTAAACTTGGAAAAAGCTAGCACTACTTTGACTCAAATATGATTGAAACCCTTATTTTTCATTTCCTTTACCTGACTCCATGTCCTCTAAATTCCAGGTAAACACAATCCCACATAATCCTCAGACTCATTATCTCACATATCTTACAAAGCATGAAACCATTTTCATCCAAGACCCCACACTCTGTTTCACATATTAGACAAAAATGCCCTGCTTTTCTTTTGATATTTCACCAGCTTTATTTTCTGCTCCCAGAAGCTTGTACATCTCCACAGCTGTCAACCCCTCCCTTTTCCTTGTCCTTTTAAAATACTTGATAGTGGGCAGATCATCTCCTCTGTGGAAATTTTTTGTAATATTTAATATTGTTTTCTCACTTTACCTGGTTCCCCAGCAATAAGAGCTAGGAAGGTGAAGGAAAGGCAGGGAAAAGGCAAGAAAGAATAAATGATTTATACAGAATAATAATGCAGATATCTAAAGCAAATATAAGTTATTTTTCACTGGTTTTCATCAGTTTTGGAAAATAGGTTTTCCTTCTCACAAAAAAATAAAACATAGTATCAGATATAAATACAGCACAAAAGCATGGCCAGGGTGATCTCCTCATCACTGAAATATAGATTTTAGAAAGCTCCCAAAGGACTGTGTGTTCCTGTATCAGTCATGAGGTCATTTTCTCCATCTATTTCTGCAAATACAAGTATAATTACAAATACCCTTTGAAGAACTGTTACAACTGAGTATATTGCTTCTAATTGCTGACTACCAATTGTCAAAATAAATGAGCATCAAAAATGTGGCAGCTTTTTTCATTCTGTTTGCTTCTAGACTCATTAATTTGAGAAAATAAGTGAATTTCAACAATTTGGAAAACACTGAGGCCTTAATGTGCTTAATTTGTTGATGTTTATTCTGACCTCAGAGGGCCAGCATATCTCATCATTACTTCAGATGAATATTAGGGCCTCTTTTCTGGTTTAAGTGGTTCACACTCTGTTCCTAGGCACCTCACTGGGATCAGAGGTGATTTCCATCTTCCTGAAGTAATTTGACACTCAGTAAATTTCATGTAAATACTCTAGTTTTCACAAATGAAACTTTTTCAGGATATAGTGCTGTTGCATGACTACTTATTTTACAGCTGCTGAAAGTCATTGTATTAATTACTGGCAAGGAAGGCCAGAAATTTGCTTTAGCAAGATCTTATTAGGACTAATGCAAAAAATTGCAATTTCTATTTGATTCTGATTCATTACCTTCTCTACAATAGCGGCCACTGTCCAAAGCACAACAGATGAAGGACCACACTGCAAAACCTAGAGCACAATTATAAGAAGCTTCAGATGAGAAGAAATGGTTTATAAATACTTCTGGATTTTTTCCTTTTGGTAAGTTATAGGACAATTAATTTAGAACTCCAGGAAAGCTTCAGCTTAACTTTAATAAGCAGCTATAATTTATATGTAGACACTCAAGATGGCAATAAAACAGTCATTATTTTCTAATTATAATTGAAAATAGCAATTTTATTAGATTGCAATTGGTATATAAACATTATGAGTTTGAAGTACATAAATAGAAACCTGATCATTTATTTGAGTCAAATAAGAACTGTTTTGAAGCTGATCAGGTTAAAGTGAAAGTGTGACTGATAAACCTAATCTCTATTTCACTCTCAATCTAAAATATTAACTTGATATTAGTTTAACATAAATATATTAGTGTTACTTGCAGGGAAGAGGCACGAACATCTGTCAATCTAAATTTCTATAAAATCTGAATCGTGGCACACCAAGATTCATATTCTCAAATATTTCAGCTGCCTCAAGGTGTTTAGGAGCCTAATTCTCCTGTTAATTCAAACAGTGGTGACTGCATAAATTCTATTGGCTACTGGATCATTTTAAGAATTTCAGAAAAACTTAGGTCTTTAGCTACCAAGGTAATTTTGATAGCTTCGAGTCTTAATTGTAACGAGCAACTGAACGTAAAAAATAAAGTGGGTCAGCCCTATCGGATCTTCAAGTAACTGATTCACTGAATGTGCCCAGGTGGAGGTGCACAGGTGCCACATGTAGGAAAATGAATTTCCTGGTTTCATAAGTATCTGGGGTTACACAGGATATGATAAAAGGTATCTATTCTATTACCATCTGTTTAGGGTGGGGGCAGTGGTCCTTATATCCGTGGGAGATATTCTGCTAATGGGCCATCCATTGAAACCAGAAGGGGCATTGTTCTTTATCTTTTCACAACCCATCCTTCCTCCAGCGATCCATTTTCTGCTAATGGCCATTGAGTCCCACTGTGGGACTGATAAAATTACTGCATCCCAT
>PYHW01009979.1:19675063-19686601 GCA_013186435.1 Turdus rufiventris | reverse complement strand
CCCTCCTCCAGAATCTATAGA
The DNA here is from genome assembly GCA_013186435.1 of Turdus rufiventris. NCBI lineage: Eukaryota > Metazoa > Chordata > Aves > Passeriformes > Turdidae > Turdus > Turdus rufiventris. Next base: position 19,686,580 of record PYHW01009979.1, on the reverse strand, counting down.
TGAAGGAATGCAGAGTAAATAGAGGAAATTTTACTCCTGCGGCCTCTGACCACACCATCTAGAGAAAGGCTCTGAGATAAATGCTGTGGCTTAGTATACTAAAAAGGTTTGCTAAACACTACCTTTTCATGCTTCTACTCATCCCCAGAAAGTCATTATCAAAGCCTAGAATATATCAGAGTCCTGCAGTCAGGAAGGGTACCAGGAACTGAGCACCCTGCTGCTCGTTAATGTGTGCATCTCCTGCTAGCGTGTCTCTGGAGGTTGTGGTGGAGTCAGTTTGGTTTTCCCTCCTTCCCTTCCAAGTTCTGTGGATTTAGAGAGACAACTTAAACTCTCCATCAAGTACCATTAATGAGCATCAGATTAGGAGATTGAGGCTTTTTTTTTTTAATATGCTGTTAGTTTAAAACAAAGTATTTAATGTGCTTCATAAAACTTTCCACAGGGAATGCATCCTTGTGATTAAATTATTTTAAGAACTAGCTTAATAAATTATATGTCACAGTTTCATATTAAAAACTGTTTGTCTTTGAGTAGTAATCACTCTTTGAGTCAAAACAGGGCACAGCTGCAAATTATTACCATGGGAAAGTACCTAATAAACCCTGAATTTCAGTATTAATAGGTTTCCTCTAAATATATTAAATTAAATTTAAACTTGAGGTTTAGTTACAGAAAACTGCAACACATTTTAAAATCCACATTCTTTCGAGGAAGCATGATTTCAATCTCACAAGAAACTCATTGCTAACCAAGGCAAACCATTTCATCAATGTTAAATTATTACAACTTTCCTTTCAACATAACTGGGTCTTCACTTGTTTTAGAAACTTCAAGAATAATTTATAAATTACCATGCCTGTAGGTTAAGGATGGGATATCATGGTTCATGGTACCTTAATGATCCATATGACATATATTTGAGCCAAACATTATGTTCTAGGCTGCAATGACATGGTTGGACTCGGGCCTTACAGTGTTTTGCAGCCTGAGCAATCAACTCTCCTGAATTCATGAATATCTTTTCTCCTACCAGAGGAATTACAGCTGGTTCTAGCATACTAAGCAAGCCTGCAACTGTCTAACATTTATGTACTTTGTTAATCCAACTCTGAGTACATCTGGACTGAATCACAGTCTCTTTCTGCTGCAAGTCATCTGTTGCATATGTGATATTATTAAATTATCTTGTTATCTGTCTTTTCTACTCAGTCTCAGTGAAAAGTTTCAACGGTTGTCTCAGCTAAAGCTATCAGAGAGTTTTTAACTAAAACATACTTCATTGATCTTGTCCAGACCTCTTTCCCTTTTTTTATTAAGGTCCCTTCCATGTCTTTCACATCACACCATGAACGAACTTTTGCTCTGCATTTCCTCAGACGTGGTCCTGGGCAGCCTGTTCTGTCTGACCCTGCTTGCACAGGGGTTTGGAGCAGATGATTGCAAGAAGATCCCTTCCAGCCTTGATGATACTGTGGTTCTGCACCAAATAGTGTTAATATTTTAAAAGGTTTCTGTTTCTCAGTGATATCCCATTCCACAAGTCCATCAAGTTCAGAGTTTTTCATCACTATGCTGATATCTTCGCTGGGTTTGCATTAATTAACTTGTTACTTGCCTAATTACTCTTGCCCTGGCCACACTGACATGGTTGACAGGGACATGCACTGTAACAGCCACAGTGGTACAACTGATTTTGCAGATACAGTCCCACGATTCTACTTTTCCCAACAGCTGTGATCATCCCCATTCAAAGCTTGCAGTCATCTATGTCTTTAGATACTGCAAATATATTTGTAAATTTGTACTGGAGTGTTTGTCATAGAGACCAGCTTGTATATCATGGGTCAGCAATGGAAAGAAGGTTGTGACTGGGGCCAGCATAGATCCCAGTAAGAATTTTTCTGAAGTTTGACATTGTAATGGAAATAATGATGCAGCTGAGCAACCAACTCCATGGCTGAACCAAGTGCCTGTTTTGAACAGTGTAGGCTGAATTCCAATCTCAATAACACTTAGGAAAGCAACAGTATAAATAAATATGGGACATAAAATATTTTAGTTTGTGTATGGGAGAGACTTAATTGACTTCTTACAACCACAGATATAATTTTGTCAGCATGGGAAAAGACTTTATAATTTTTCATGAGCCTAGGTCTTTTCTGATCATCTAGATGACCTTAATGATGGTGATTGGAGAGAGATCTGAGCCTAAAGATTGATCCCATATGCAGAAAATACTGCAGTGTTTTACAGAAATAAAATAAGTGAAGAGAGTAGAATCAATACCTGGAAGCACGAGAGATACTTCAGATTTAGTAGCATTGATTAAAGCATGATTATTCAATAGCACACACAGGGGAAGCATAACTTTTCAGGAAAAATAAAGTATTCTATGTAATATCCGAGAAACAAGACAGGAAAACAAAACTATTAAAACAAATACTGGGAAATAGGCAGAACTTTTTATAACTGGACCATATAAAAATAAAGAAGATGATAGCAAGGATAATTAGAGCTGGTTCCTCATTACAGGGTATAAATTGCAGTAGTAGTAACTGTCTTTAGTCTGGGAGTCTTGTTCTTGGATATGACACAAAGACAGACTATTACACACTCTGGGTTCTGCTCATGATTAATTTAAGTACCATGTGTGTTAATTTTTCCTAGATACACCAAGAGCTAGAACCTGAGTGGTTGTAGCTTACAGATGGCTCTTGTGCTCCTGAAAGAGATTCACAGGCTCACAATTGACAACAGCTTTAGTTCTGGTAAAGAAATTACTGAATTACATTATAGAAAATAAGAAGAACCTCACAATTTCTTTAATATTCTGGATTACAGTGTGCAGCATTTCCTCAGTCAGTTCAGGAGTGGTTCAGCTTTCTCATTGAGGGAATGGTGCATCTATCACACAAATGATGGAGAGGCTTGGAGGTATCCCACATGATACCTTACTGGAGTGCAAAATCATGTGTTTCCTCTGCTAAATGAACCTATGGAATAAGCTGAATCCAGATCTCCTTCACATCTGTCTGCATACACAGGCATTTATTACAGAAACATGACCTCCAGATCCCTAAGCCTCTGTGTACACCTGCCCTAGGACAAAGCTCGACCCTTGGGTGTGTGTGGTTGCACAGCAGAGTGCTGGAAGAGATCTGAAATCTTGGTGAGAAAGATGTTTTCAAAATGTCCATTTCAGGCCTCTAACTGATGTAAGTCTTTTGTAGGTGCTTCCTTTGTTTTTCTGTCAATGACATAGAATCATGGAATTGTCAGGGTTGGAAAAGATATTCAAAATTATCAAGTCCAACCAGCAATTTAGTGCTACAAGTGTAACTCCTCACCACTAAACCACATTACCCAGTGTAAGGTCCTGATGCCTTTTAAACCATCACAGAATGTCCTGATTTGGAAGGGACCCACAAGAATCATCAAAGTCATGATCCTGGATCTGAGCAAGATAATCCCAAGAATCCCACCAAGTCCCTGAGAGCATTGTCCAAATGCTTTTTGAACTCTGTCAGGTTTGACCCTGTGACCACTCCCCTGGAACCCTGTTTCAGTGCCCAACCACCCTGCAGGTGAAGAACCTTTTCCTGATATCCAGCCTAAACACCCCCTGAGTCACCTTCAGGCCATCCCCCTGGGTTCTGTCACTGATCACCAGAGGAGATTCACACCTGCCCTTCTGTTTCCAGTCATGAGGAAGCTGAAGACCACAGTGAGGTTTCCCCTCAGACTCCTCTGCTCTAGGCTGAACAGACCAAGTGACCTCAGCTGCTCCATGTATGGCTTCCCTTCCAGGCTCTTCCCCACCTTTGTAACCCTCCAGAAACTGAAAACTCCTTCACTGAGGGTAAATATTACTTAGAAACAATTAAAACTTTAGAGCGTTATCAAGCTTATTCACATTCCAAATCTAAAACACAGCACTGTACCAGCTATGAGCAAGAAAATTATCCCAACTGAAATCAGGACCCCCTGAAGCTGCACTCTTCCACACTGCCTTTCTGTACAAGAGGAAATAAAAAAACAAGAAGGAGTTAAAAAAACAAGGAGGAGTTAAAAAACAAAAGAGGAGTTATCCTTTAAAAATGAGCAACTGAAAATTCTATACCAAATCACATTTGCTGACAGTAGTTTGCTACCTCACCAAAAATAACAAGCCTTCTCAGGTGATTATATCATAATATTCTTCTAAGTGCCATGTGCAGATTTACAAAATCAGAGATGGACATTTCTTAGTATTTATGTTTGAGAGGTTATTTGTGAAGATGTCAGGTACTTCTGAACTGTTTTTGTAAGGAAAAATAACAATACTTAGCATTTATATACCACAGCATTGTGCACTCGTATAGTGCTTTGAAGTTATTACCTAATCAATCCTCTCAGTGTCCCTGTGCACCAAAGATGTATTCCTATACCCATTAGACCAACTGTCTACACCACAAGGAAATATGTACCCTTGAGATCTCTAACCAGCTGAGCCACACACAAAAAGTTTGGATAAACTGCAGATGAAATTCTTTGCTTAAGCAAGTGAGTTTTGGGATAGGTATCAGTGATGCCAGACCATCACACCCATCCCCTGCATTGTTCATGTGAGAAGAGCCAACACCACCAGCCAATTGAAATAGGGGGTGTAGCCTGTGAAGTAGGGTTAGAGGAGAATTTAGGGTCCTGAGAGTGAAATCTTGTCAGTGCTCCTGTTTGGGATGGGTCTCTGAGATGTAACACTGCCGATGAGAGTCCCTGTTGATGTGCAGCAAAACCACACTGGGAATTATGCTGGCATGGAGGCAGCAATGATGTCAAAATTGTGTGTGGAACTGTTTTATCTAGTGGGATGGAAGCAGGCTGGCATGCAGACTTTTCTCATTCTTGGTTAAAAACACTTATGGACCAAATACTAGAATCATACAATCATCAGTGGTGTAGGTTGGAAGGGACATTAAAGATCATGAAGTTCCAATCCCTCTGCCATGCCATGGACAGGGACCTTTCACTAGTCCAGATTGCTCAAAACCCCATCCAACCTGGCCTTGAACTCCTCCAGGGATGGGGCAGCCACAGCTATTCTGGGCAACTTATTCCAGTGCCTCACCACTCCCACAGTAAAGAATTTCTTCCTTATATTGAACCTAAGCCTACTGTCTTTCATTTTGAAGCCCTTCACCTTCATCCCATCACTACATGTGCTTGTAAAGCAAGCCCTTCTCCAGGTCTCTTGTAGCCCCTTTAGCCACTGGAAATTTGTTAATAGGTTTTCCCAGAGACTTCCCTTCTGAAGAATTAATCCAGTTCAAAACTAAGCATCCCTGAACTTTCCAATAAAACCCATGTGTCTGGAGCCCATTAAACTATTCAGTTTTTTTTTTTTTAATCTGATTTTTGCTAATGCTTTAGACTTTGGGTGTCTGGAGCTACATGTCTGATTTTATCCACTGAAGAAGACTAGGAAATAGGTTTTGAGGAAATTAAAATGTGTTAGAAGATTTCAGTATGAAGTAGAGACTTGGTATCTTTCCCCCTTCATAATCCTGGTAAAACACTTGCAATGACAACTTTGGATGTAAAAAATAAAGTGACTCAATGCAAATGACGGTAAGGAAATATCCAAACCAGAGGCAAATGCATTCTTTAGTTAAGTTGCATGTACCTGAGTTGTCAAAACTGGCTAAGAACAAGACTCAGATCATGTTGTATGAGACCCTGAGAAAATTGTAACTTTCCTCCACTCTCATTTTCCATAACTCTTCTATCAGAGACTTTAAATGAAAGTTTTAGATATTTAGTTGTTACAGAATCACAGAATGGCTGAGGTTGGAAGGAACTTCTGGAGGTCATTGATCCAATCACCCTGTCCAAACAGGTACACCTGGAGCCTGGTGCCCAGTATCCTGTCCAAACAATTTTGGAATATCTCCTAGGATGGAGACTCTATAAGCTCTCTGGGCTATTTCCAGTGCTCCATCACCCTTCAAGTGAAAAACAATATTTCCTGGTATCCCATTGGAACATCCTGTGTTTGTTCCCACTGCCCCCTGTGCTGTCCCATTTACTGGGCCCCACTGTAAAGAGTTTATATCCTCCTTGTGTTGTGGCTGTTACAGCCAAGATGGTCAGAGGATATGGGCAAAACAAGAATTAGAGGCAGCTATAATCTATTTTATTAGGCCAACTGGTATAGTTGAAAATGAGAAAATAACTTTTTGGTAAATAAATTCTCCCAAAGGATTGAAATAGATCTTTGCAGGCAAATACAAAGTTGGCTGGCTGTTATTTACCCTCAGAGCACTGCAGTTTTACTCCTCATGGACTGCCTTGGAGCCTGACTGAATAAAAGCAAAGCTACAAAGACTGACTTATATGTACAAATCTTGCCACGTTTCCTCCTAGAGCAGATGCCTGTTGGACTGTTGCTAATCCAGAGCAGACAAATCGGGATGGAAAAGTGCCAAGTATTCAACTCTTATTTTTGAAAAGTGCTCTACTTTTCATAATGGAAAAGTTTGACACATTTTCTAGTCCAGAGACAATAAGGCAAATCAACAGTCTTCAAAAAAACCTCAATTTTTGAGCATCAGGACCATGTATTTCTGCTTAACAAAAGCCTTTCTGTCCTGCAACTGAAAGATACAAAGTTTGTGTTATGAACTGCAATCTGTGAAGTCATTCCTGCTGTTGTCTTTGTAGAATGTAAATTTAGATTCTAGATTTTTTGGCCAGATTAGAAACAATTCAGCACAATGCCACTGATTTCAACTGAGTTATACTGAATTGTATCAGTGTCACTGAGAGAATAATGTGACTCAAAGACTACAAGAGTATCTTGTCATGAAAGCTATAACTTGATTAGAAATAATCTTTTAGGAAGAGAAGGTCAAGGTAATTCAGATAAAAATGAGAAATTAAGTTTGTGTGTTTGGCTTAATAAAGGATTCGATTTTTCATTTATTCTTAAAAGATTAATTTAGAAATGAACCTGTATCATAAGTTATGTAAGATACACTGAAGAGTTTTTTTGTTTGCTTTCTTTAACAATTCGAATAATGATTAAATTCTGCTAATGTCCTGAATACCATTGGTTCAGGTGGTTTCAGTGATGGTCTTGCTAAGAGAGAAATTTTGTGTCTGTAAATTACTGTGAGCTGTGTGAGTAGGTATTGTTAGAAGGCTTTTTTTTTTAACCCTAGAGGGACATGAGGATCTTAAAGAGACTTTCCTGTTCCAGAGGGTCTTGGATAATTTTGTCTAGGATATGATCAAAAGAATTAAAACTAACCCAATAGTTAATTTCTAAATTTACAGTGTGTGCAAAAGGTTGACTAAATTAAAAAAAAATCCACAAAACTTGAAGTGTTTTGTTTTTGATTTTACATATTAATGATTTTAGAAAAGGCTATACTGTTATTTAAACCTTCCAATTAACTCAGAAAAAATGAATTCCTTATTTTCCTGATACAGGATTCTTACTGGATGAAATGAAGACAGCTGCTTATTGTAAGACCCCAGATCTGTGTGTTTGTTATTAGTTTGTTGGTTGGGCTTTTTTTCCAGTGGAAGGTAATAAATTTTCCCCTTCTTCTTTTTCTTCAATTCTTTATCATATTTCTGGAAGGTATTATAAACCCTCTGTATAATTCTGTCCATTTTTTTCCCCTTCATACTTGTAGGCCTTGCATAATTAATATCTTTTGGAAAACTCTCTATTTCTTAACCCAGATGAATTCCAGCACCAAAAAATACAGATGTCTTAGAGAGACAGGAGTCTCTACAGTGGTTGAGAGTAATGAGTAAATTATAAGGCAAATTTTCCATGTAAAGAGGGATAGGAATAAAAATATGTAGCACAGAACAATGTAGGAACATAATACGGAGAGACTGGACACAGAAGCCTCCTAAAAACTTCCATGGAGGAGGTGTGCAGGGGCTCTGCTCTTCCTGTTGTGTGGCCCCGGCTCCAAGAATTTCCTGCAGATTAGATCAAGAAAAGTTTATTCAATGTTTTCAGTCCTTGGTTTGACTTCTTGTGCAGTATGAGACTTTTGGGGATCCATTTACCTGAAGTCTGAGGAAGGTGGTTATGTAATGCCAGTGTCAATGCTTGAGCAGTTTCAACCCATCCTTAGCTTTGTAAGTAACCTATAACTCTCTGTTTTTTCTATTTGCTAAGGAAGATGGTAAGATTACAGTAATTTCACGACCATAAGGTGCACCGGATTATAAGGCGCACTTCCGGGAGTCGGCAAATTTCGCGACTTTGTACATTGTATAAGGCACACCGGACTATAAGGCGCACTTTTTTCCAGCGAGGAGCTGCGCCACGTGCAACAAAGTAACTAATTAATTGCAGGTGCTCAATTTGCAAACATTTTTCACAGATTGGCATAGACTTTAAACGCAGCCCCCCGTGCCGCAGGCCCCGGCACTCCTGCCCACCCCCGGCACCAGCTGGCACTGCTCGCATCTCCTAGCTACCACCGCACGACCGTGGGTCCTGGCTTCCCCTGCCAGGTGGCCACATCTGCTGCGGGCCCAGGCACTCCCACCCAGTGCTGGCTGGCACAGCTTGACTTGCAGCTTGGCCGAATGGCCGCCAGTGGCTCCATCAGCCCTTGCCCAGGCTGTGGCCATCAGCGGCTCCATCCCACCGCGACTGGGCTGGCACCGCCCAGCATCTTCTTCCCCCTGCACCTGGGCCGGGGCCAACACTGCCTGGCTTCTTCTTCCCCCCACGCCCAGGCCGAGGCTGGCGCCACCCGCCTTCTTCTTCCCCCCTGTGCCTGGGCTGGTGCTGGCAGCAGCTCCCTCCCTCCTGGTGCAACTCCTGCCTGCTGCGGCCACCTGCTCCCACCCCACCTTGTGACTTGGTGCTCCTGCGGCACCGTCCTCCCATTGCGGCTCACACTTCTGGGTTGGCAAATTTTGCAACTTTGTCCATTATATAAGGCGCACCAGACTATAAGGCACACTTCCAGATTCGGGCCAAAATTTTAGTCAAAAGGGTGCACCTTATAGTTGTGAAATTACTGTAATTACATTAGCCATTAGCATCTAGTCTAAGCAGATCATGCAGTGCTCTCTCCAGTCAGAGGAGAGAGACGGGTTTCTACAGAAAATAAGAATAAACCACCCTTCACATGTGCCTACCAGTCACCAGTGATCCAAATGACTGCCTTTACCAGTGTAATTAATTGCAAATGTCTCAGTGTACAGTGATTCTTACCACAAAACCCCCATTGTCTTAACACAATGTGTAAACACAATGTGGTCCTGTGCAGGACCACAGTCTGTGATAAAACTTGTTTTGTGCCTTTTCCATCATTTCTTCAAGCATTCCAGGTCAGACAGTAAAAGCATCATGTTCTCTTGTAATTTCCTACTTCACAAATCTTCGCTTAGCTGTAAGTTTTGCAGGCAAAGTTAATTAGTTGATCCCTACTATCACTTCTCCTCCTTTTCCCCCCTGCTCTTATCAAAGAATATTGGGCCATTGATTAACTCCTGGGGTAGCCAGAGAGAAATATCCTGCATATTTTCCTTTAAAAACCTGGATTTTTAACTTTCTTTGTTCTTCTTGTTTAATACCTAGTATGCTCCTCTTCTGTTCTCACAAAATAAATTAGTTCTGATAAAATAATATGTGGTACTCATCCAAATGGTACAAAGAAATCTAGTCCCATCAGCTACCTTCATGAGTCATATCAATAATTTATTTTTAAATAAGAAAAAAATGGAGAGGATGTTTGTTTGATCAAACCTGTTTTACAAGAAGTGGCAGTGAGAGAGATTATTATTATCAATAAAGATGGAGAAGAAAACAATAGTTTAGTTTATTATTTCTCGCCTAATTTTAGTAGAGTTTTGTATCTGACTGCCTAATCTCTGGTTCTGTGAAATATTATATTATTATATTATAAAGATTATAATTATACAGATAATACCCCAGAATATGGGAATTTCCCTGTTTCTAAAAATGGGTTCTGATAAACTCAGTTATGAAGGTGATTAACCAATTCTTTGAAAACATCAGGAGGGCATTGAATCTACTTTATGAAATATTTTGGAAAATATTTCATTTGAAAAGCCTATGCTTTGCTTTATTACCATTACAATCCTATGGGGTTTTTTATTATTCTACACTTACTACTTTAGATCATGGATACTTCTTCACTATGTGTAGTTTCATCTGTAATTAATTTACAATTTTAATTCCCATTCATTTTTCTCAATATGGGTTTTTTAATACCTTGCTATTTTCTTTAACCATATTATCATTGACTCATTTGTCTCTTCTATCAGTCACTGGCAGATTTTAATTTAAAACTCATATTCACTGCCCTTTGTGCTCTCATTTTCAGCCTCATCTATATTTTTAAGTATTTTAACATTCAGGAGAACTTGCTTTGCTCACTTGTGGGAAAGCATAATTTATTCAGACAGACCCAAAAAAAAAGGAGGGAAAAACTTTATATTTTTAATTTCTTGTAACAAAATATTGATTAAACAGTATCAATTAGACAAATGAATTTATATCAGAATAAATTGGCACTAGATTTCTAGCTTCAGTTGCAACTAACTTCAAATTATAACTAGCATTTTCCATTAAAACCACCATAATTTAGTAGATATGACATTTTAAAATGAAAAAAATAGTTTTATACAAATTTTTCATATAAATGTTTTATCAAGTAACAGTGTTTACACCTCATCTCATGCTGTGATTTTTCAGTGTTGCTTTCACAAGACAAAGGCCAATTCCATACTTTTTGGAGAGTGTCAGAACCTGACATGGGGTCGGGGCCTCTTTTGCAGATTCACCAGCAGTGGGTTTTCATCACGGACACTTGTCCACTGTGTGGCTGGGATATCACACAGAGCTCTTATCTTTTTAAAAAAATTATGATAATTAGTCTTTTCAGCATCTTGCATCTCTCAGAATATCCTTACTTCTGTGCCCTAAATACCAATTCTTGCTAAATGAACTTCATTATGCAGGGAAATAAAGGTTGGCCATGCTTTTTGGAAAAAGTCCTAAATTGTCAAAAATTGCACATGAAGCCTGAAAGCAGGAGCTGCTCGGGTGAGGCTCCATCTGGGAAGGCAATCCATGCATATGAAGGAGAGATCATAACCTGAAGATTAACATGATAAAACATTGCTGCAAATTTTCAGCTGGAAAGACAGAATTGCTCTCGACTAAGACAATAAATTAGATGACGATTCACATGCAGGGTTAATGGTAATATCTGTGGTGTCACAAGCATGCAGTAATTACAGTTGTTGAGCTCTGTTGTAGCTAATTATTTAGTGCTGCTGGAAATTCCTTCCAAAACACTGGATCTGGGGTCTCAAATGAGGAACTCTGAAACCATCTTCTGTCTTTTTGTTTAATACTTATTAACCTGTTTAATCTCAGTGACAACAGGCACCTTATTTCTTATTTTGTACAGGAAGGAAGGAAGGAAGGAAGGAAGGAAGGAAGGAAGGAAGGAAGGAAGGAAG
>PYHW01009979.1:19662579-19675013 GCA_013186435.1 Turdus rufiventris | reverse complement strand
GGAAGGAAGGAAGGAAGGAAGGAAGGAAGGAAGGAAGGAAGGAAGGAAGGAAGGAAGGAAGGAAGGAAGGAAGGAAGGAAGGGAAAGAGAAAGGAAGGAAGGGAAAGAGAAAGAAGAAAGAAAGAAAGAAACAAAGAAACAAAGAAAGAAAGAAACAAAGAAACAAAGAAAGAAAGAAAGAAAGAAAGAGAAAGAAAGAAAGAAAGAAAGAAAGGAAGGAGAGAAAGAAAGAAAGGAAGGAGAGAAAGAGAACAGGATGACTGAATGGCTGACCACTTTGCTATCATTAATCTAGTTCCTATATCCAGGAATATTCTGTTCTTGGGAATAGCCATGTGTGATTGGGAAAACTTTTAGCCCCTACACAGCATTTGAGTGAAAAGTTACCACAGGATTATGATGGTACCCAAATATTCCTTTTATGAATTGCCAATCACTCTTTTTTTCCTGACAGTTCCTTTTCCTTCCTTTATTTATTTCCCTTTGGCTTCAGAGGATCATTGAAGTGAGATACAGATGTAATTTCCTGATGTTAAAATTACCAATGACAGAAAAACACAGGCATAGAAGAGGAATGACTTCATATTTCATGTGTAATCCCAGAATCATATGCAGTAATTCCAGTATTATAAGCCGCACCATTTTGACTAAAATTTTGGTCCGAACCCGAAGTGCAGCTTATAATCAGGTGCGGCTTATAATCGTGAAATTACTGTAATGTTTTGGGTTCAAAGAGATCCTTAAGGATCATCTATTTCCAGCACCCTGTCATGGTCATGGATGTGACCCACTAGTGCCATCCACTGTAGGAGCAGACAACCTTCTATAAGATACAAAAAAAGCTGTATCTGCCTTGTCCACATTTTCATCCTCCTTTCACACAGTTAAATATTACAGATCTCTTTGCATGCGCTGATGCCAATAGGCATTTAGAGAGAAAAACACAGAATTCCACAGGGGCTAAGGGTCACCAGGAAGCACAGTGCAACATATTTAGGTAGTCTTCAGCCCAAAAAAGCCCATCCAGGAAAGGCCAGCTCCTTCCAGTGGGTAATTGGAGTGTCAGGATGAGAAATCCTGCTGCCTAGTGTGTCCTGGGATAGAGCATGGTCTCCCCAGTGATACTTTTATTTCAGAACCAAAATGTCTATCTCATCTGTTCTATCACAAGCAAGCAGTCCTTCCTCAGAGGGGTCCCTGCCAGAGCAAAGAGGCAGGGACATTCCTGAGGGAACACAGCCTGTGCATGACTCTCCCTAGTGCAGTGACACAAAGTGGAAATACAGTAAGAGACAGGCAACAGTGGGGCAAAACCAGTAGGAAGAAAAATTTGGCAGAAAGAAACAAGCAAGAAGCAAAGGGTGACAAACAGAAACTGATAAGGACATAAAGAAAGAAAGAATCCTTTATGGACAAGACCCCAACCTCCTGTCCCCTCTATCTCACCAAGGGAATTAGGAGAGACCAAGTGGAATCTGTGATTAAAGTAAGGTATTTTGAGATTGGGAATGGGCAGATCATGGTGGATTTGGCTTAAAATAAGATTGGAGAAAGAAAAGAAATTATGTTTGCTGAAGTGTTTTGTATTTTTTATACTGATTTTTTTTTTTTACTCCATACATGAATGAGTGATAAGAAATTGTTATTAATTTGCAAGTAATTAATTTTCTGAGTTATTACTGTTTTGTCTGCAATAAAGTCACTATATGGTAATTTTTATAATCTTCTTAGTGTCTTGTCTTCTAAGAAGCATTGAATTATTGCCTAGAAGTTCCCAGCATTACATGGGGAGCACAATGACATTTGCTGCCTTAGCCCCCTCAGCACAGTGTGGAACCATGGCTGTGTCAGCAGTGTCACATCCTGAAACCAGTCTGTTTAGCCAAGAGAGCAGTGTGGTCACAGAGATCCATAAATTGACACTGAAAACAGGAGGTGGGGAAGAATAAGAATTTCCTCTCAAGTCAATTTGTTTTTTGAACTAAAACTGCATTTTATGAATACAAAGTCTGTAATTACTACCTGCAAAATCATTTGATTTTTGAGTGCTGATCTCTGTGACAAATAAAGGCAGGAAATACTGAAGTAAATGTGCATTTGCATTTATATCTAGCACTTCCACATACCTCTAACAAAGAGGGAATTTCAGGGGAGCTGGAATGTTCATGAGAACTTTTCTGTGACCCACCCTTTAGATACTGCCTGGGATATAATTTACTGGCTACAATCTGCTGGGACACAGTCTCTCACTGCCTTGTCTTTTGAGCCTCCCCTCACAACAGGATTGCACTGAAGCTCTTCCTCAACCAGAACAAGCAGCTGGCCACAGTCAGTCCTGACCCTATTGCTGCTCTTTAGGAATCATTCTCCCCATCCTAAGTCTCCCATACTGAACTGTGTTCCTATCAGCAAACTTGGTGCAATAAGCTCTAGAACTGCCAAACTGACCTCTTTGTAAACTGCTAAACTCCTTCTGATTTACTAAAATATGAGTATTGGTCTAATACCGATACTCAACTGTGACAGACAAAAGACTCTCTAACAATTAAAAGTTAGAAAATGTATGTTTATTCAGCGCTGGGCAGCAGCRTGGGGTAGCCCCCTAATACGCACTGCGAAATCCCAGGTGATCACAGAGTCTATTTATTGACAAAAGGYTAAAAAAAATACATATTCATAATATCAACCCCTCCCATCCCCCACTCCCTATGGTMATTAGCTTGAATAGCTATTAAGCTAGTGTGGTTGGCTTCTTGAATTAAGTCTGGGGTCGTTTTTGTGGGGAGGGGTCTTAGAAGGAGGAAGTAAGGCGAGTCTTCCTCGCCCTGACCTTTTCTATTAGTAATAATACAAATGACTTTTGGAGCAACTCCAGTTTTGCAAAGAATGAGTTTCTGGTTGCAATTGTTCGTGTTCTTTGGACCTACCTACTAGTTTCATCCTTTCCCATTGCAAGCACAGCTGAGCAAACATAAATTGACAGGCAATCAATTATTTAAGTTTCAGGTATCTCAAGCCCACTTTCTTCTAACTTTTAACTAAAATCCTAATTTCTTTAAGATTAGTGTTTCACTTCTTGTAGGTCCAATATTCACCTACAAGTCCAATTTTGACAGTAATCTCAAGGTCTCCTTTGAGGAGAAACTCAGTTATAGCCCCTGGGTTTTTTCCTAAACCAAACAAGGGCAAACATACTGATTGCATTCTTACCATTAACTTATATTTCTGTTCCTAAAACCACTCTCCGAAAGCACTATCTTTCTTGTTTATGTTATGCCACCACATCTTGATTATAATATCATCAGGAGCTAAAATTAGGCAGGGTTTCTATGAATTAGACATGGGTTTCTTTGAATCAAGGAAAAACAATTTCTGGATTCAAAACCAGACTGAATACACACAACACCAAAATCAGCCCAAATGTCACAACAGCAAAATTTTCTTTACAGGGTTGTCATCACTCTGACTCAAACACCATTTGGAAGTCAAGAGGTTCAGCCACCTCCTCTGAGTGCTCCCTTTCAGCAATGGGGAAAGAATCCAGATCCCTCCTGAGAGTAGAAGAAGGTCAGATGCAATCACAGTTGGAGCAATAACATGCTTTCAGTCCTGCTCCAACCGTGTTGGTCAGACTCGGCATGGCCTCACAAGGAGCTGTGAACACACGATCTGGCTCACACTATTCCCTTTTTACCATGCAAGATCTTCCCCCTTACTACCCTCACCCCCTTAACAGCTCATTTCTGGTTACTATATCCCCATTAGCACTGGTTTGGAATCCTTATTTGGTGTTTATGCTATAGTTTTCCTGATAACTTCTGACTTTGGCAGTGATTTTGTCAAGCAATTGCCTATCCTGTTATCTGTAAAGTCCTGCCGTTTCTCATTTTGCTGTCTTGTTAGTGGCACCACAGGTCAGTGTAGGCCATCTGCATGCACACTGCTTCCCTTTGTAATCTGCAGCGTCCTGCAGCTCCTCGTGTCTTTATCTTGTCAAAGGCACTGCAAGACTGAGTGAGCCATCTGTACATGCATCTTAACATATACCTGCCCGTGCCATCTGCTGCTGTATTAATAGGAAGAGGTAAATAAAATATACAGCTGGTAAAAACAGGCACTTTAGTAAAGAAGATGAAACTGAAAAAATCACAGTCATTGTACTGAGACAGAACTGGACATTTCTGGACACAGCACTCCAGAAATGGCCTCATTAGGGCTGAGGGAGGGGGCAATCAGCTTACTCATCCTGCTGACCAGACTCTTCCCCATGCACCCCAGGATATCATTGGCTTTCCTGGCCACAAGGATGCTGCAAGCTCATGGTCAACTTGTCACCCCACAAGACCCCCAGGTCCTTCCCTACAGAGCTCCTTCCCAGCAGGTCAGCCCCCAGCCCTGTGCTGGTTTGTGGGGCTGTTCCTCCTCAGGTGCAGGACACAATACTTGCCCTTGTCAAACCCCATTAGGTTTCTCCACACCCAACTCTCCAGCCTGTCAAGATCAAGCTGAATGAATCCCAATAGCTACACTCTATTCTACTGGATCTTGATTTATCTTTGGGGTCATGTTTGGGCATCTTGTAATGGTGTTTTGCTGAAGTGGAGTTACAGTGTACCTTGTGTTTCCCACTCAGTTCCAGCCTCAGTTCCCACAGCACCCTAAAAACTCAGTCCCAGACCTACCGTGGAACACAAAAAGAGCCAGAAGGGCATGTTTGGGTATGTTTGTCTCTGGAATTGTAGAGACGCCATAACTGTGCAAGGAGGGCAGAGTGGTAAGTCCTTCATAAAAGCTGATCACCGCTACCCCTAATCAGAGGTGAGGCACTAACACTGCATCAGTGCTCCCCTGAAATAAGGCTGCCACCAATTGGCTTTACCAGGCTCTTTCAAAGCACCTGATTTATGCAGGTTTTATTTAACTTGTGCCACTAGCAAAACAATGATCTGTTTATTTTCACTCAGTACATTTTAGTTATAGTTAACTTCCCAGAGACAAATTTAATTAGCAATCAATTCTCTCTCAATGCTGTAGACTTCAAAAAGCTTTTCCCCTCACTGGGGCTGCACAGTAAAGTGCATTGTAATTAGAAGCAAATGTGAGATCCCTGTCTTTTCTTATTTAGAAAGAGTAAAAGAAAGGATTAAATTGCTTTCTCCAAGAGAAGAATGAAGTAAAAACAACACAGTAAATTGTCAAGACTTGCTCTATATTAATGCTTATATGTTTATAACCATAACTTTCATCCAAAATTGTTTTAGGGATCGGCCAAGGGGTCAACAGTAGCTAAGGGGTCACTCCAGGAGTCAGGCATAAATAAGCTGCTGAGGCAGAAGCAGAACACTTGATTCAGCTCCACAGACAAGTCACTATTTATCTCTCTCTTTGGATTTTGTCCTGCAAAAAAGCCTTTGGGGTCTCTCCTTTTCAGTGTGTGCACTTGTATTACCTAAAACCACAGGTCTTTGGGCCTGCAGGCTCTTTCTTGCTAGAAAATGAAGCTTCTCCAGACAAAGACTCTGAGGAAATGAACGCTCCAGTTCCCCTGTCTGTCTCTGCTCTGCACCAGGAGATCCCCTCCAGCTACAGGGATATGATCCAGGATAATGTCAGGGGACATCTCATTATACAGGTTATTGCAGCCTCTGTCTGAGGTGGTTGTGCCTCTCTGATCCATAAAGACACATCTTCTAGAGAAACGATCCCTCTGTGCCCCTGGGGCAGCACAGTAATTCCTTGTCCTTTACACCACACACACACTGAAGCTGTGAACTGTTGTAAAGCCCAGGGTATGTATTTTTGTTCAGCAGGTCTGTAGCCCTGAGTTCTGATGCTCTGATCCTGCTAAGGAGACTGTGTGCACAAGACTTTTTTTCTGGTCTTAGTCAAGCTGGCTGATAAAGGCTGCTGAGCTGTGCTCTGCAAGCAAAACCTCTGCACACTGCATGTGACTTCGCCTGGGGAAATGCCATAAACCCTTAGCAAGAAATATTTCACTTGTGTGGGGATTGTATGTCAGAGATAATGGGCTTAGTTTGAGGATGGCCTTTTGCAGAAAGTTTAATATCATGCACTGGGCTCCTGTGATGGGTCTTTTGCCTTTTATGCTTGCAAACAGTATCCCCCAGGCTATGCTATCAACTGAGATGCAGAAAATTGTTTGAGGTTGTCTCTGCCTGACAAAGTAATGATTTAATCTCCATCCATTACCTTGATAAACCTGGAAATAAGCTGCAGACACTCCAGAATGTTCTGGGATGCTTCTGATGTCTATAGTGTCAATCTCTTATCTTTTTAATATAGGTGATGTAAATGTTGCCTTGCTTAGTTTGGATTTTTATTCAATACTAAGGACTAAGCAGCCTATAGAACTTGTATTTCTGCCAGTGATCTGTTCAAATAAGAGGAAATACCATTTCTGGTAGTTTCAAGAAGTACATTTATCAGGAAAAAAATATACAGGAATTCTTACCAAAGTATATACCAAACAATATTTTAAGCATTAAACCAGAGCTTGGCTAGATCTGCTTTTCCAGGAACACACTACCAATCAATTCTTAGAGTAAATTAAGACCAAATCTTGCTCTCTTTTATTACCATTCTTTGAAGGGCTTCCAGAAGTTCAGCTCATTATAGAATGGACCAGTTGCTTACAGTCCTTTGTGTAAGCATTTTCCACAGGTAGCCACTATCTGATATGATCTCTTCCCCAGCTGCCCAGACATGCTCAGCATCACTGGCTGTACCAAAATTTAAGACAGAGCTGGGTACAGACATCTTTTCCATCCATTGTCAGACATGAAATGCAATGTTTTGTTTGCTTAAACTTCAAAACTTCACTGTACTTCAAAAAAAGTCTTGCATCACTATTTAATAGACATGCAGATGAGGTCTGGAGTGTTCATTCAATTCTCCCTCTTCACCAGCAGGAGGTTTTGCTTTGACCAGGAAGCTTCAGGGGCTGCCTTTACTCAATTCATGATGTGTATCACCAGAGATTCCTTAGTCAAGGTACAAAAGCTTACAACCACAACAGTATATCCAGTACTCGTAGAATGTGTAACAGGACATAAGAGAAGATAATTGTTACAGTGAATTTTGAAGAGCACTCACGGGGTTCAAATAGTACACTTCTCACACAGTCATTTAGAAATGCAGAGGGCAGAGTTCACATTAAAAATATTATTTGCAAAAGATGGTCCTGGCTAAGCAGTGGACCTTCTTGGGTAGGATTGCAAGGATAGGGACCTTGGTTCTGAAATAAGCATCTGACTGCTGCCAGAAATGACTTTTGATGTTTTTTGACATCTCCAAAATGACTTTGGAAATGTGAAATTACAAAGGTAGCATGAGTAGTTTTTGACATACAAAAAATTCACTCTTTCATTTGAAGGAGAAAATAAGGTTTACAAATGCCCCTTTTATTTTTAATTTTTTTTTTTTTTAATCAAGCATTTCTTACAATGAGCATGTAATATAGTAGTTTTCAAAGTTTTCTTGTTTGTAGTAAGGTCAGAGAACATTTGTTGCTGTAAAAATATGTGTGGAGTCCTAATGTCATGTTTTTCCCTGTCACTAAGCTGTGGTGAGCACACTTCTGTTGCAAATTTGACATCATAATTCCTCAGGACTAGTTAGAAAAAGCACAACTGAGAGAGTGTGCTAAGAGAGTGCTAAGAGATTAAATGTTTTTTGTGTTTGAGTTCTTTCCATCATTTCTTTCTTCCTTTAAAAAAAACCCTCAGACACCTTCTTTTTAGCATCTTTTTTTTTTATCTCCCCCAAACTCATTTCATTTACTGCAAAATAAGTTTGTTAATCCCTTGATCTGAAAAGCTGACAGCTCATGTATTGATTAGCCACTCAACTATGCTGTTTCAGTGTTTTCAGCTCACAGCCCTGTCTCAGTTGCTACAAATTTTTATAAAACCTTAATGTTCAGAGTTACAGCATCTGAAAACTGATTTGAATGGAGGGCAGGGCTGGACAACACTGAGAATTACACGGCACAGGAGAACACACATGAGGTGTTTTCATAGAGAGGAGAAAACAGAGGCCAGCCCAATGTGTCAAGCATGCAGATGGGAGGCAGAATATCTCTTCTTTAGTTAGGGCTCAAACACTTCACTGTCATTGCATTCACTTCATTCTCATGCTGTGAAGCATGAGAATCTTATCAACTGCATAGCTTGGAGATTGAGCTGCTACTAATAACAGACTGACTGGTCTTCACAACTTACACTGGAATTTCTGACAGGCCTTCCTCCATCCTTCAGGCTAATGCTGTGCCCAAGTTCTCCACTCTAACTTTAACTCAGTCCTGGCTGTGAAGGATGTGGCTGTTGCATCCCCAGCAGTCAGTGCAGGCAGGAGCCTTGGTTCTGCTGATGGGATACAGAGCTGTAAATCTGCTGATGGGATACAGAGTGATAAAAGCCTCTTAGTTTTGCTTGTACCTGTGATATACAGAGAGGCTGAGAGATCTTGGACTCTTCAGTCCTGAGAAGAGAAAGCTGAGGGAGAATCTTATCAATGTGTACAAAACAATATATATATCTGATGGAAAGGGATGAAGAAGAAAATGAAGAAGAAGAAGCAGTCATGCCCCTCTAAATAGTGCCTATTGAGAGAGCAAGAGGAAGTATGAACAAACTAAATATGTGAACTTCCATTTGAGCATAAGGAAACACATTTTTTTACCATGCTGATAGTCAGAATCTGAAGTCTCAAATAATGAAACTAATATGAAACAAACCCCCCACTAATGACAGTTCATGGCCGAGTTAAAGGAAAATTCTACAAGACAGAAAAATGCTAAAGAAGAAAAATATGAAATAAGATATAAATTATGCACACAAACAAAACAGCAAAGAGAATTTATGTGTACAGCAGAAAGACAATGACCTATTGTTGTGGTTTTGAGCCCAGCTGGAGATAAAACACCACACACACCCCCCATATGAAATCATTCTTCCTCCAGGTCACTTGATAGAGAATTGATACAGAAGAAAGTTAACTCTACCCCAGCCATAACCAGCACACCCACTGTGCTGATTGCAGCAAATATTTGAAAATGTTGTTACTTTTAATGATAAACAATTTATTAGGAATCAGAGCAGGGTGTCAGGAGATTACTTTTTCTTTACCCCATCTTTTTTGGAACAATGTGAAAACCATTCAGAATCAGACAGAACAGGGCTAGGAGAGTCTGTGAGAAGATGTCCAGTTCAGGTTCATTGTGGTGTTAACTATGTCAAACCAGATGGCAGCATGTTGGACTCTCCATCCCTCATGTAGACTGTGCCAGGGCAAGGTTTCCCTACTCATCAGAAAGATTTTCCTAATGTCTAGTGGGTTCCTGTTTTGTTTCAATTTAAGAGAAACTTTGTTCATCTCACTGGTCATGGATAATATATCCGCAGTAATTTATCAAAATTTCTCTTTAGATTTAAAAGTTTCTAGGAAAAAGCAGCTGCGGTTCTTTTGATTGTTTTGGTAGTGATTTTGCCCTGGATAAATTTCTTCACAATGGCTATTGTGGATCTGTATTTTGTTCTGGGAATAGTGTTGCTCACACACTGATATTTCAGCTCCTGCTGAGCAGCTCTTGCATGGCACCAAGGCCTTTTCTGCTTTTGACATTGTCCCAGTAGTGAATAAGCTGGAGGTGCACAAGAGGATGGGAGGGGACACAGCTGGGACAGCTTACCCCAACTGACTAATTCCCATATGACAGGATGCCATGCTCAGCAACAAAACTAAAAAGGAAGTTTGTTGTGGGAGGAGGGGGCAGTGCTTGGGGACTGGCTGAGCATCTGGTGGCTGATGGTGAACAATTGTTTCCATTTGTATCACTTGTCTTTCTTGGCTTTTATTTTCCTCTCTATGTTTTAAAAATCTCTTTTTCCTTACTGAAAAAAAATTATTATTATTACTATTATTATTATTATCATCATGATTTGCTATTACTATTATTACCATTATTATTACTGTTATTACTATTATTACTTTTTAATTATTAAACTGCTTTTTGTTCAAACCATTTGTTTGTTTTCACTTTTGCCCTTCCAATTAATTCTCCTGTCCTGTGGTGGAGTGGAAGGGGGTCTGAGTGAGTGTGTGGTACCTAGTTGGTATCAAACCATGTCATTTTTCTTTTCTATATCACTTAATTTACTGGTGTTTCCGGTCTTGTCAAACAATACTGGTGTCCTGTCCCACAGGATAGGGGATTAAATGCTTGGAAGGTACATCCTCCCAAAGGACATTCATTGCATGTCATTCTCAAGTAATGATGGAGCACGCTCTTGCTTCAACAATGTGGTCACCAGAAATGGGGCTCAGTTGACTAAAATAAGTTATCTAGATCTGCATTAGAATGGGGTAAATCCAACCTTTCTCCTTAGGCTGAAATGAGTTGGGCTTCATGGACTAGACTGGGATGGATACTGGTGACAAGGAGACCCTGCAGTCAAAAGTCCTGGGCCAATATCCCAGAGATTTCTAAATTATTTAGCTCACATAAGTTCTTAGCACGTGACACTTGCCCCTGTAAATAGAGCTGTCACTGCTCTGGTACAGGATCTTGGTTGGACCTGTACCCGTGTTTGTCCTACCAACATTCTCCTACCTTGGGAATAAATACCTTTTCTTTCCAATTCAATTACATCTCTCTCAGAGGGCTCTATTATTAATCAGCTGCACAATTTTCCAAGCACACTATTAAGATACTGATACACATAACCTTGGGGGTTGAAAAAGCTTTGAATGAATTGACAGTAGTCTTGGAAAACCTCCACTCCTCTGTATTAATTTGGAGCTGTTTGCCCTGGTCTTACCCTAGTGTAATTCATTTAGAATTTAGTTGTAAATGTCTAAATGGTGTTTATTGAAAGCAGAAAGTAGCACATGGAACTCATGTACTGTTTTCACTATCATTTGTTAATCACATTTGAATTCCAGCTATACTAAGATCAGCTTCTCCAAGTAAAAACAGCATGAAATAACTGGATAGAAATCAACCTGTTATTTGTTTGCCTGCAAATTCTCTACATCGTATCCCCAAGGATGCTCTCAAAGCACTTCACAAACATTTCCTGAGCCTTAGTGACAGGCTGCAAGAGAGATAAGAATTCATACAGGTGAAGATCAAATATTTTTGCAAAAGAAATCCTGTATTTCACACACAAGTTGTGGTCCAATGCAGGGAATACTGAATTAAACCTTGTGCCAGTTATGGAGGTGAACAAGACACTGATGATAGTCTTCGCTGGTACAAAATTTATGACTCATCATCTCCTTGTGGAGTTCCAAGAGCACAAACATATTGACATTTTAAAATGGTAGGGCCTTTGGGCATATTTCAGAGTTCTGGCCTGCTGCTTTAGGAAGGCCTGTTTTAGAAAATAAGTGTTTTGGGGTTTTACCTCTGATTGGAAAGGGAGGTGTGTAGCTACATAGTTTTAGATATTTGATGTGGATTGCTGGTTAAGGACTACAATCCCAGGAGTGCCAGCAGAGAAACTGTTGTTTTTAGGTAGTTTCAACCGGCTTTTTGACTCTCAGAGATGAGTGGTACACGTTGTAACTTTAGTTTTGTGTGTTTATACAGCTTCTAATTCTTATCTGAAAAAAAATTCAACTGTCCCTTCTATTGTGGAAAAAATTATAATTAGATTAAACTTAATATTATGTTTCTTGTTACTTAACTTGATCTTATGTGAACTGATATTTCCTTGTACTCATTATAAAGATATGGTTGTGATGCAGGGAAAACTATTTTCGGCACAAAAAGGCTAGTGAGCAGGCTAATGGGGTGTTAGGCTTCTTTCCTTTTGTTCCTTTTTACCCATTTTTTCCCCATAAGTTGCTAGGAAACACTAAAAACTAGGTACTTAAGAAAAACAAAAGGGAGTGGCCAAGCTCAGGGGAGGATGCATTTGGTTGCACTTCTCTTATCTGGGAGTTCTCTCTGAGGGGCAGAGACACTGTGAGAACGGGGCAGGTAAAGGACAGGCTGGGGCACCTGTAGCTCCCTCTCGGCTTTGGAGGAGGGCAGTCGGAGCCGCTGCTTGTGGGAAGGAATTCTCTGCTGCCGCCAGAGCCAAGGCCAGAGCTGCTGCTTCTGCTGCGGCATGAGCCTCTGCTTGTGAGAGCAGCTGCTGAACTGGGACCTTACTGACACCTACCTCACTAAAGGAGGAACTTCTCACCATCTGCTTGGGTGCTCTGGATCCTGAGCTCACTTCTTCTGCCCTGCTGGAGCCGGGCCTCTACTGTCTCATCCCCACTGTTTCTTCTCAGTGAGTTTTCACTGCACTGTAGCCCTGCATCCCCCACCTGCCAAGATGTCCTGCTGGCCCAGCTCGCTGTTTCTGTGAGTCCTGCAGGGGCATCGGGACCAACACTGCCCCCAGGTTTGTGAACCAAGGCCT
>PYHW01009979.1:19645413-19657447 GCA_013186435.1 Turdus rufiventris | reverse complement strand
CTGACTTTGTCAGGGTTTGGGGTTTGTTCTTTGTAGTACTGTATTTCTATTTTAATTTTCTTAGTAAAGAACTGTTATTCCTAATTCCCATACCTCTGCCTGAGAGCCCCTTGATTTCAAAATTTGAAGGGAGGGGATTTACATTTTCCATTTCAAAGAGAGGCTCCTGCCTTTCTTAGTAGATACCTGTCCTCCAAACCAGGACAGACATCAAGCTTTACCCTTGAAGCATAAGAACAAAAGACAGTAAGTTAATTTAATAGACTATACCGTTAATTATTAAAAACGCAATTACTTTTGAAAGTATTTCACCTTACCTAAAGGTAAATATGAAAGTGGACTGAGCAATTAATTTGGCAGACATAGTAGTAAAAAAGAAGTCTCTGCTAGAAATAACCATTCTTTTCCACAGATCTCTTTAAGTGATGCCACTGAACTCTGGCACTTTTCACTGGATATCTTACCACCTTTGCTCTTTTCACAGCAGCATTTAGAGGTGCAATTGAGAGCATGACAACCCTGCTGGATCTCATACAGCACACAGCATGAAATCTTGCATAAACACGAAAAAGGTTTTGCATCATTAATTTCTTAGCAGAATACAAAAGGTTGGTAATAAACAGGCAGGAAATTTGAGGTTCTTCCTAAAGTCCTAGAGTAAGTTATTGGCAGAGTTGAGACTGACTTTAGGGTAGCCATGGAGAGAGAATAAAATTTTGGCCACTAGATCATCCTTTCAGACATACCTATGTACTCCTCCTATTCTCCCTTAGGATTGCAAAGAACCACTCATTTAGTAGCATAGAGAAATAATTTCTCTGCTTCAGTTTTTGGCAAGCCCTGAACTGGTCAGGCTGTTAGACTAGATGGTCATTGGAAGTCTCCTGCTAATGAAAATAATTCTATTCTATTCTATTCTATTCTATTCTATTCTATTCTATTCTATTCTATTCTATTCTATTCTATTCTATTCTATTCTATTCNATTCTATTCTATTCTATTCTATTCTATTCTATTCTATTCTATTCTATTCTATTCTATTCTATTCTATTCTATTCTATTCTATTCATAAACAAACTTTATAGTTATGCCGCCATTAAGTGCAGAAAAGTCAGTATTTCTGCGAAGGAGAGGAATATCACATCCAACAACGTTGATTTAAACATTTTCTGCTGTTTCTACAATGCTTCAGATTTTGTACTGCCATTTAATTTAGAAACTAGGGAACATTTTACATCATTGTTTCCTTTCATCAAAGCAGCTTCCTGATATTTGCTAATTTGTCTCAAATATCTGTGCTTAGAAGGCAAGTGTCTCTTCTCTCAGGTCTTTCTCTCTGGCTTTCATTAAAGGGTTTATATTGCTCAAAACTTGTTGGGGCTTTGTTAATCTGACAGGCTGCCTTGTATTTGTCAAAATGCTTCCAATAAGGGCTGGAACAGCTATGCAGAGTTAAAATTAACAGCCTGGTAACTTAATGGAGAGCACTGAAGAGTTTCTGCCTATAGGGAACAAGTTGTATTGAGTTCACAGGACCAGGTTTTGATAGCCAGATGGCTACAAGGGTGGCTTCTGTGAGAAGCTGCCTGAAACATTCCTCATGGACTGACTGCTGGCCAAAGCTGAGTCCATCAGCACTCCTGGGATAATGTATTTAAGAAGGGGGGAAAACACCTGCAGAACAGCATCTGGAGAGAGGAGTGAGAATATGTGGAAGGAACCTCTCAGCAGACACCAGGGTCAGTGCACAAGGAGAGGCAGGAGGTGATGCAGGCGCCAGAGCTGAGATTCTCTTGCAGCCCATGGAGAGGCAGCTGTGCCCTTGCAGCCCATGGGAGTCCATGGGGGAGCAGAGACCCACCTGCAGCCCCTGCAGGATTCCACACTGGAGCAGGGGGATGCCCAAAGGAAGCAGTGATTCCATGGGAAGCCTCTGATTGGCACATTTCTGGCAAAACCTGTGGACCCATGGAGAGAGGATCCCACACTGGAACAAGTTTACTGCCAGGACTTGGGACCCCAAGGGGGACCCACCCTAGATCAGCCTGACCCTGAAGGACTGAATCCCATGAGAGGAACCCATGCTGGAGCAGGGGAAGACAGTGAGGAGTCCTTCCCATGAGGAGGAAGGAGTGTCAGAGATAGTGTATGATGAGCAGACCACAGCTCCCATCCTACTGCATTGCTGACAGGGAGATGGGAGAAAATCCAGGAGTGAAGCTGAGCCCAGGAAGAAGTGAGGGGTGGGGGAAAAGTGTTTTAAGATTTGGTTTTATTTCTCATTACCCTGCTCTGATTGGATTGGTAATAAATTAACCTGATTTCCCTGAGCCAAGTCTGGTTTTTTGTGATGGTAACTGGTGAGTGATCTGTCCCTACCCCTGTCTTTACTCATGACCTTTCTCATTATGTTTTCTTTCCCCTGTCCAGAGTGTCTTTGGTGGGCACCTGATGTCCAGCCAAGGTCAACTCACCACATGTGTTACAGTATTTCAGTAGGCATCAGTCTGGTACAGGATTCACCAGGACAGCTTGACAAAGCAGAGGAGATACAGCTTTAGAAACACTGTAAATCAAACCATCATGCAGTAAATCCTGAGGAGGTTGGCACTAGCAGTTAGTCAGCTGCCAGGAATTCATGTGTGGTGTCTGATAGGGAGTCAGATCAGTGACAGAAATGTGTGATTGGGCAGCACAGGGTGCACCTGAATTTATTTTCGTGAATGCAAGCTCCAGCAAAGGATGCAATAAAAATTCTCTTTGCATACATATTTAACCCTGCCCAGTCCCTGCTGTCAGTCAGTGTGATCACTCCACTGAAGGTGTTATTAAAGGGTATTTTGGTTAATCTCCACTTTATGTTTGCACACTTAGCCAAGCAGTGCTGCAGTGGATCTGTCAGCTCCCTGAATGCAGGCAGCTGACAGGCGCCTTGAGAGCAGCACCTGTACTTATGCAAACAGAAAAAGCAGAAGCTTGTACATTCTCCATCTGGCTCCAGTCTGGAGCTTTAGGTCTATTAATCAGGCTCATATATTTGAAAGCTTTTCCAGCTAGTTCATTGCCTGACTCAGAGGAGTAATGGTTCAGTGCTCAGCACTGAAAAGACAGAGCCTCTGCATTTTATCCCCAGCTTTGCAATCATTTCAGAATTAATCTCTTAGGATTAGGTCCAAAGGGATGAAAACTATAAAACTAAATCAGAGACATTCCTTCTTCCAGGATCTGGCAACTAGATTGCAATCCAGAACCTGGGGACTGGTACCTGGTCCCTCCACATAGCATCCTGTGGGGAGCAACTGTTGTGTCAATCCAGGACATCTCAGTGGAGAGGAAAACGCTGGGGAAAGGGGCACACAATAATTAACTCTTCTCTCTCCTCCACATGTGAATGCTTATCCAAGCTACATTCACTCTCTGCTAAATGGCTCCAATCCTTCTTCACCAAATCAGTACCTTTTCTATCTTTCTAATGAAAAGTTATGATCTACCAATGGAAAGTCTCTAATGCGGTTTTGGTGACATCCCTGAGCACACCATGTGGGACAGCTAGTCCCAGTTTCACAGCTGCATAGTAGGATTCAAAGACACCTCCAAGAATATAATCTACCTATTTGAGTGTGGGGAGTTTTCTATTCCTCCTATTGAAGCTGTTCTCTTTTGTAGGAAAAGCCTCCAAGAAGTCATGGTACCATTGTATTTGGAAATACTGTAAATTCAACTGGACAATGCCCTGAGCAACCTGAACTAACACTGAAGCTGACACTGCTTTGAGCAAAGTATAAACTAGATGACATCCCAATGTCCTTGCCAGACTTGTGTAAGTCTGTGATTCTAGAATTACATGGAAAATACTTTAGAGAAAGGAATATTGAGAGTTTCCTTGCATCCTGAAACCTAGGACTCTCACTGCGAAAGAATTCCCTGTCACCTAAGACTGTTCAAGAATTTTCTCTCATGTTCATAACTTATGGAATTATCTCTTTTCCTCCTTTTGCCAATTGCTAGGCAGATTCATATACCTACTTGAGAAACAGGATGCTGCACCTAAATCCATGTGAAATTGTAAGCTGAACTTTCAGGGAAAGAGTCTTGTCAGATGCTTCAGGGCAGGTAGACAGGATGCTGTGTAGTCTGTGGATTTGGTCAGTCCTGCACAGAATGAAACACAGAAATACAACAGAGGTATCTGAACAGGAAAAGCCAAGAGTGAAGGAGTCTTGAGAGGAAGAGGTATAGGTTTATTCACCTGAGTTTTACCTACTCTCCATTGTCTGTGCTTATAGTTTCCTTAGAGACAGCCTCAAAAACAGGTTCCAAATATCATTACTTATGCTACTAAACAAATTGCCTGAATTTCATCTGGACTTAGCAGACACATCTGATTTATTTCAACACTAACAGGATCATGACTGAAATAAAATTATACACAGATGAGTGTTTCAATTGCTACTGTTATTAATCCTGCTGTTTAGGTTCATGTTTAACAGGAGGCATATGCAAGGCTCATTTCATATCAAAACAGTGAAGAAGCTTCTCATCTGTCACTGTCACAGACATCTGTGAGGAGCCACCTGCAGCACTTTTCAGGGCAGACAGGAACTGAAGAGTGGGAAAAGTCAGTGTGACAAGCAGAGGGACTGTGATACTGATTGTGCAATATGTTTTCCTTGTCAAAATGGAATGAACCTGTCTCAGAGGATCCCATTTCTTCGCCTCATACAGGAACAAAGTGGGAGACAGGAGATGCCACAGTGCATTGGAGGCATGTGGCAGTGAATGATCTCTGCTATGGAATAAATGTTCCTCTTGCCCTTGACAGGTCAGTGCTGGCAGCAGAGATGTTTTCCAGTCCTGTGTGGAGCACAGAGAGCTCATACCAAGACCTTTTCAGCCAATATTTACCTCGGATGCTTTCCAGGATGGAGAAGCACAGATCTTACCCAGCTTGTAAAGTGGGATGACCCTTCCAGTGCACACACTCTGCCAGAAAATTCCTGACCAAACACAAGCCAGGTACCATTCCCAGTAGAAAGTCTACACCTTATTCCAATGATCCAGTCTGTTCCTGGGGAATATGAGAGCTTCAGATGTTCACCTTTCCTCACAGCATTGCCTTGGCTCTAGAGAACTGTCCTGGTCTTGTTTAATTTACAACAGCAAGTCAAATCACAAAGTTCTATTGGCCTATTGTCAGGAATTAATCCCAGCTATTTAGTTCTGGAGGGGGAGCCTATAAATAAGGCACAAGGGAAACCTGTGGAACAATGTCCCAAGTGTATCTCACAGCAATTTGAGGTTGGCAAACATTTCAACAAAGTCATAGGAAGGCTTTCCTTGGCTTTGCTCCATGTCAGATGAACCATTTATTGCTTAGCTGGCTCCCCTCAGAGACATTTCATTCATTGTCCCTGTTTCTGGTGTGGGACAGGGAAACTGCAATCCTGCCTCTGGCCCTGGCCATTTACTCTGCTTACTTGTTACTGACGCAAGCCAAAGCCATATCCTTCAGAGTAAGACACAGGAATTAGGAAGATATTTAGGTGGAACAAATTCCACCTCTGGATGTCTTATTATAAACTCAAGGGCTGATAGAAAAAAAGTTCTGATTTTTATTTCTAGGATTGTGAGAAATTGGGCAAGATGACCATGGGAAACCTTTCCTCCCTCTCCAGAAATTATCATTATGGAGCTGCTATAACAATCAAGGATACCTCTACTTCAATCTCACATCAAATTTAATCATCCTTTTCTTTCAAAGCTGATCAGCTTTCTAAGGAATGGTGTTTCTTGAATATTAAAACAATAAATATTTAAAACATTTCCATACATGTATTGCATGTAAAATATGTCACCTTCAAAACAACTCTAAGGCAAATTTTAAAATAAATGTCTGATTTATTTTTTCTCTAATCCCCAAAGTCTATCAGATTCCTCTCAAAACCAAGCGGACATCTGGTAGAGCTGAAAAGATCCTGTAACTTACATTATACATTATATTTCTCTTTCCAAGTATATATATTTAGACATTGATGTTTCAACCTCAGAATTATCAGTTATAAAACTGTGGTATTGCTACTTTTCTCACCAGAATGCTCTGTTACCATCATCTACAGCAGTTTCCAGTATGCTGGATTTTCCACTTATCTGCTGGACAAATCTCTTCTCTTCTCCTGTTCTTTCCCTGTCTTGCTCTTTGTGCCAGTGAATATCCATTTTGACATGTTTGTCACAGTTCTGCTAGAAAGAGGGTGTTTAATATTGCTGCAGTATGGTAAATTCCTTATTGTCACCATTATGGGCTTTAGGAAAGAACCACACTAAGTGCTATTGTAGCATTTAATCAGTTGTTTATAAAGCTGTAATCTTCATTTAGTAGAGTAACTTTGAGACCAGATGACACTGATAATTCTGTGTAAACTATGTTTTGTTTTATCTGCTTTTATTTTTTTTTTTACTTAATTGCTTTGGTTAGTGAAATGCTAGGAGTTCACTGGTCTATCTAATTTCCTGAGGGGTTTTTCTGCCAAGTAAAATACCAGTTTTGCAAAGCAGTTTCACAAGTAGACTACAGCAGAAAATACACAAAAAATAATTAATAAATAAACTTGTTAAAAAGAAATAGCTTTTTCAATTTGAAGAAAATTGATTTTATTTTAAATCTGTATTAAAGTGAAAAATATGCCTCCAATATAATTTTGATACATTAGAAATGATGCTGAATACAATCTTCCCCTATCTTTCTTGGGTTTTTAAACTCAAGCAAACAGTATATTATTTATCTTCCACCCTCTCAATTTTGCCATGGATTCCATATTTCTCATTCTCTATCTTGAAGAAAAGGCTGTATCCACATTATAGACAGTGGGTTTCAAATGGCTACAACATTTGCAACAAATTTTGAAAAAATCCCACAATGTTGAAAAGCTTTTGGCCATGCAGTGGGAAGGCTCTGGCAGCTGAGGAAAGTGCAGATTTCTGATTGGACTGGCAGCTGACCTGAGAATGTGACCCCCAGCAGTCATCAGGGGGAAAATCAGTCAAACCCCACACACTCTGGAACATTTGCATCAGTCAAAAGCATTTCTGAATATGCAAGGAAAGGACATTTAGGCCCTTAGATCATCCAGAAAGATCTTCACTCTGATGTTGTGCAGAGCCATGAATACTATAATGATGGTGCCCTTTATGAAGAGAAGTCTTGATCAGGGGCCATCAAAAATCCAGTGCAGTGCCTGAGCTAAACCCATGGAAGCGGGATAGTGTCCCTTGATGCATAAAATAATTTACCCACTGTGCACTTGAGAAATTTTTGCCTTCAAGGCAAAGTGTTTTCCTTTGGTTGGGGTTTCTTTTAAAATTTGTTTTAAAATGTCACACACTAAGGAGCAAATGCTGCAGCTGTCACCTGTGGGACTCCAGCTGCATCTTTCCTCTAGGAAATGTCTTTTCATGGCATCCAAGCTCAAGGCTGCATTGTGGAAATGCAGACAGCTTTAAGGAAGAAAGCAAAGTTATGTTAACCAGAGAAGTGATCAAACAAAGCAATGTCAAAGCACAGGCTGGGGCAGGGATGAATCCTCTTCAAACAAGAATGCACCATTCCTGCCACACATTGTTCCTATCCTGGGGAACATCTTGGATCTAATTCTGGTGTCATTTTCTTCAAAGTCAGAAGTGTACTGAAGTAAAAGCCATGATTATCTAAAGCTTGGTTTCAAAGATCAGAAGTGGTATCAAAGATCAGAAGGGCTATCATCTGGTAAGGTTTTGGGCAAATGGATCCAGGACACTTCACCATGGTAAAAAGAGCTACTTTCAGCCCATTTTTTCTTTGAGCTACAGTGCTCTAAATACAAAAATAACTAAACTGGAGTGAAAGTCATTCCCTGGCACTTTGTTACAGTAACTGGCAGAAGAGCATTAGTAACCTTTTGTATCTTCCTTCCTTTGAATTTCCCCATAGATATTAAAATTCCTACATTTGTAGGTAAAAGCAGTGCTCTTAAAACGCAGACCATCATTTTCACTCAGGGCACTGGACATGCCTTTGGGTTAACATTCATATCTGTAAAGGCAGAGAGCCTCCTCACTTCTTTTTATAAATTTTGGAAGCTAAAAATTAACACCAAATGCCTGGATATGGCCTCATCTGCAAAAGTTATGAGATTTGTGTGGAAGTAAATATAACATTTTTCAAATATTTTTGTGGGCTTGTGAATGTGAAACCC
Organism: Turdus rufiventris; assembly: GCA_013186435.1. Taxonomy (NCBI): domain Eukaryota; kingdom Metazoa; phylum Chordata; class Aves; order Passeriformes; family Turdidae; genus Turdus; species Turdus rufiventris. Next base: position 19,649,216 of record PYHW01009979.1, on the reverse strand, counting down.
TTTAAACCTCCTCCAGGCTTGTGTCCCATGTGAAGATTTGAGAGATTCATTCTCCTCTTACTGAGATATGCACAATTTCTCACTTTTTGATCACAAATATTGATTCTGTCCTTCCTTTTCCAGTCAGATTTACTCTGGGGTGGTCTGTGCACTTTTTGTAATGTAAGGATTCTAAGCTGCTTACTCTCTCAACTGACTTTGCAGTGTAACACCTCTCAGAAAGAGTGCTGAGGCTTAATTCCCTTCTCCAAAATACCTATTTTAATACCCACCCCAGCAGCCGAGCAGTCCAGTGACAGCTGGAATCATTTTATTAACATTTAGCTGAGGGTAGATTTTAATCCAGAATCATAACTAGATCCCTAAGACAACATCCACTCAAAAATGTGCTTTCTGCCCCTCAGATTTAATAGGTAGAACTTGGGTACCTGGATTCAGGATGGGTAGAGAGGTATTTGCTGTGGAGAGGCAGACACAGAGCCTTTCTGCAGTGGCTGTGTGGTTCTTTTTAGTGCACATGGCACAGAGACACTCAAAGGTAAAAAGAGCTAAATAAATATCCTGGTCACATAGTAGCCTTGTGAAACAGCCTAAATCTTTAATTTTTTTTTGAGATTCTGTGAACAATATGAACCCTAAAATGTATACCACTGCAAGGACTGAACTGGGAAAGTACAGAGCAAGGTCTCAAATGTTTGTGCTTATTTTCGGGGATAAAAACCTTCAGGATGAATTGAAAGGGAGCTGGCTGCCCTGGACATGTCACAAAACAGGGTTTTTAAGAAAACCTTGAACACAAGATCCAAGAAGTCTCCCACTGCTGTCGTATCATAGACACTGAAAACATGAAGACGTCCTCATTCCAGTCTGAACTCTTGCTTCAGTTATTTTTTTCTTCACCTTCTGTGCCCACCTATCACTTGCAAGAAATTCAACCCTGAAGTTTGGATAAACCCTAATTTTAATTATCAACTTAGTTTGCTGATTCTGGCAGAAATATTTCTGTTTTGCAGCTCTAAAGTGTGAAAGTGAAGTGATGTTTTGGGCAGGCACCACTGCAATCTAGGTATTCCCTGAACTGGGTTCATCTGCTGCCTACATTTTCTTCAGAGCTGAGTGTAAACAGGGAGTCCATAGGGCTGTTAGGTTTTCTATTTGTATAGTTCTTCCATCCTATTGATTTTGCAAATGTAACCAAAGACTCCGGAATTTCTGCCAGTAAGTCTTTCAGGAAGTTTCTGGTGGCAGGACACTGTAATCCAGGGCTCCTCCCCGTGTGCATTCAGATGTTTGATCACTTCCTCCACCTCCCCTGGTTATGGTTTATTCCCTCTGAGGAGTGACTGCTTAACCACAGGGAGTGCATCCAGCTCATGGCAAAATTGCTAACTCTGTGCTTTCGCCTGTCTGAGCTGGTACTGTATTGAAATGTTCACAATACACAATAGACATCCACAGACAAAAGAGCAGCAACAATAATATAATGAGGGCAGCTCATCTGGAAGCTCCATTGGGAGCCAGACTTTACAATATCCTAAATGAAGAAACACAAGACACCACAGCAAAGAAGCTCATGAGTAGTGCAGCCTTCTCCAAACAAAATGTATGTATAAACCAGGAGAAGGCAAAATCATGGAGAAGACATCTCCCTTAAGGAGATTTCAGAGACAGATGAGTTTTAGGATCCTCTGTAAAGACTCAGTTTGACAAGCAGCCTTTGGAGCCAGGCCTAGACCATCTCCCACACACCCAAATAAAGAGCCAGCCCTTTTCCTCCACCCCCTCATGGTGATGGGATCTTCTTCCCCAGGTGAGTAACCCATTGCCCCATCAGCTATCGAGTGTACAGGTGCAGCTTCTCTCCTCTGCCCCTCAGAGGGGACAGCATCACTGCTGCCAGCATGTCAGGTATTTCACAGGATCCCACCCAGCAGGATTTCCTGTCACCGTAAGAGGTTGTTGATATATGCCTTGAAAGGTTTGTATTCCTGGACACTGCAGAAGCCTTCAGATAACCTGCTTAATTATCAGTCCCCAGCAATGGCTGTAATCTTAACAAGAGGCAGAGCTGAGTCTGTGCTGTTTGCCCCTTCCTGAACATCAAATCTGGAGCTGATCCCCATCTCAGTTTCAGAAACAGACGTGTCTGATCTGAGCAAAGAAGTTGCTGGGCCTCTTGTCTTTTCAAGGAATGATTGGTGACTCTTTCCCAGTTAGAAATAAATCAAATATGGGCTACAAAGATAGAAATGATAACTGATATTCTTCTGGAAAAACAAAAGTTCTACCTGAAAATTACAGAATAGGAAAGTAGAATTTGACCTGCAGGGTATGACCTTCTCTACCACATCAACTAAACACAAATAAGACAAGGTCATCAAGACTAAGTGACATACATGGTGGAAAAATGCATGAAGCAATGGATAATTATGAATAAAATCAGAAGCAACATTGCATTCTCAAGAAGAGAGTCACCTAGAAAAGCACAGAACAAGCAGTTAAGTCACTTGTTTGAATTCATGTGGGAGGTGCTCCAAGTGATGAGTTTCAATACCTAATTTTAAAGCAGTGAAGATTATTTCCTCTGAAATTGTGTCCTAGTAAAATGAGGTTTTGTCTCACAATTACCCAAGCTACAAACTTGTATTCAATTATTTCATATTTGGTGTAACCCTGGAAGGCCTGCAGTGGACTGTCACCCACAGCTACAGCACCAGTCTGACCTTCAGACAGGCCTTGCTCTAATTCTCAGCCCTGCTGGGCAGCACTGAGTGCTAGTTATTCCTGTTCCTCTGCCAGCCTCTGCTCTTTTTTCCTTTGCCCTCAGACAGCTCTGAAAAACTTTACAGCAAACTCTCAGCTCTTACTGGGAACAGAGGGATTAAATTTTCTCTTCCTTGGGACAAGTTTGGCAGACATATACTAATTCTGTTTTCAGCTGTGCCATTTCTCTCCCAGTGCATGCACAGTCACAGCTGTGAATGAGTTGCAGGCTTAAATTTTTAATGCTGAAGGCTATTCCTAGCTACCTCCTCAATACTAGTACCTCCAATGCAACCTCTAATGTACCCATGGAGACATCCTGGATTCCATTTAATTGGAACAACATTTACATTTGTCTTTCTGGTTTGTTTGTATCATCGAGTCCTTAAAGGGAGTCTTGCTGAGGTATGGTAACAACTTTGCTTCTCCATCTTGGAAAAAAAAAATTCAAATTGCATTATCTGCATATTGTTGTAAGAGAAAGATGAAAGAAAGAGTTCTTAGCTCAGAATGGAAGACAGCCAGTTAATAAGGAGGAAATAAAATGCTGTGAATTAATGACTGGATAAAAAATGGTTGCTGTGTTGTATTTAATGGGATGAGCTGAGCTCAGGGTATTGTTTTCCAGGGTATTGTAAAAAGACAGAGCAACATCTGCTCCGAAGACCTAAATAGAAAAGAGACTCAAAAATAAAGGCAGTAAAATGATTTTACAGGGTTGAGGCAGAGAGAGGGTAAGGTCACAGCAAAAGTCTTGGAAAATCTGGGAACTGATAATTTCCTGTGCTTTTAACTTATCAGCACCTGCTATTTTTTAAAAATGTCAATGCAATCTGTATTGTATGCAATTTGGAAACAAGTTCAGATCTATGGAAGCTTTAGGTAAAGAAAATATCTTTGGGAAAAAGAAGCATCACAGCCTTCTCTGTAAGCATCTCTACAAGTCAAAATATTCTTTTCCTTTTCCTTTTCCTTTTCCTTTTCCTTTTCCTTTTCCTTTTCCTTTTCCTTTTCCTTTTCCTTTTCCTTTTCCTTTTCCT
>PYHW01009979.1:19618503-19645363 GCA_013186435.1 Turdus rufiventris | reverse complement strand
TTTTAAATTTGTCTTTGTTGCTGGTAAAATAATAAACTTCTGCAGGAATACAAGGTGTGTTTCCTTCATCTTGGTCTGGGGCCACTCCACAGTGGGCACCAGAGAAGTACAGTGCTGAATGGGAGAGGCAAAGGACTTCCTTTTTGTGCTAAATTCTGCAAAGTCATTAGGAGCTCCTATTGTAGGAGAATCCAAATCTTGCTTTAACCCTAGGAAGTGCCATCTTTTCAGTTTTGTAATAAAATAGAATAGAATGAAAAATGTCCTAGTTTGATGGCACTATTAAAACAACATTTGTATCATATTGTCCACTTAAAATGAGCTAAAATTTCACTGTGAAATTTTCTGGCTATTCTTCCTCATCTAGGGACACTCTAATGAGACATTGTCTTGCTCTGCTCTCCTGTCATTTGAAAGTAAAAGCAACAGAGAAATGAAGATTTCTCATATAGAATTGATTTTGGTTTCCAGACAACTCAAAAGTGTTAACACATCCACAGCCTGAAGGAGAGCAGAAAATCAAGCTTGCACTGCCTCCCACTTTAGGAATAGTAAAGTTACAAATTATGAGCTAAGTCCACTGAGAATCCATCAGATCAGAATCCAACCATTCCTGATACCCTTTTCATGGCCACTGACAACATCTAGCAGGCCCAGCATGGCTCAGTGCCCCCAGAACTGAGGGATCCCAAATCAGCACAGAGCTCCCTGCTGCTCTTTGATGCAGATGGACATGCAAAGCTGCTCCTGATGCCAAAAAGAGGAGAAGTCTCCCCACACCCGAGGTTTGCCTTCACATGAGGACAGATGATGGGAAACTTGGGAGGGAAAGGTCTGGCTCTAAATTATTGATAGCTAAGCAGAGGTCCATATTGACATGGATAATGTTCTGTCAGTAAAAAGGAACCAGGATGGATGTAGCAACAAATACCCTCTCTGGTCCTCGTATCTGATGGCTCAGGGTTGAGTTCATGCCCTGGATATTTGTCAAATCTGCTCCAGCACAAGCATCTCTGTCCTGTGGGTCTTCATACAACAGTGAGACACTGATGAGGGTGTTGCCACAGCCAGAAGGTAAAGTGGTTTTCCCTGAATTACAGTATCCAAAAGTTATTGTCCCTTACTCCTGGGGAGGGGACTGGAAACCATGCTGCTGGCTCTTGCCCTGTCCTAGGAATTTACCCTCCTATCAGATGGTCTTTCTCCCTGTCACTGAATAACTCCCAGGGTCTCTCATGTCCAGATTTGCTAAAGCCTGTGTGAAATGAGTAAAGAGAATGCATCTTTACCTTGACAATAACCTGTGGGAAAGCTGATGCCTGGACATTCAGACATGAAGAGGTAAAGTCCTGGATTTCTGTTTTGGAGTATTTTTGAAAATTGTGGATGAGTTCTCTGCCACCTTTGCTAGACCTGATATTGCACTCAGCCCTCGAGGAGTTCAGACAGACCTGATGATACCAATAAGTGAGTTCACTGGCTTTTGAGTTTGAGAGAGGTCATTGGCAATGGGGAAATTGTGGAGAATATTGTCCTATTTCTTGTTTTGTCTCTGTCTGCCATAACAATGGAGTAGTGGCACACAGCTCTGATTCTGTTCTCACTGATTTGAGATTCATCTTATAAATCTTATATATATGGTAGTATCTTGTTTCTCAGTCAAATCTTACAGAAAGATTCTTGATAATGATTAGCCTACTGACTCTCTGTGTTCAGGGGCCATTTTAAACAAAAACAAACCGAGGAATTCAGGTTAATGGGAGGACACCTTTGGTAAAATCAATTCCATATTGGGACCTCAGTACAGAAAACAGTCTGAGAAACACGGGAGTGTCTAGTAGAGAGAAGCCAGGTTGGTTAAGAGGACACAACACATAATGTAGCAGAGATTAGCCTGGAGAAAAGGCTAAGGAGGTACCTGGTGTCCTCTGTCTAAAGGATGGATGTAAGACAGGGACAGAACTTCTCAGAGGTGAACAAAAAAGATAACTGGCACAAATATAGGACAGGAAATATAAACAGTGAAACTGGGGTCCAGGGAGGCTGTAGGATCTCCACACTTGGAGTTATTTGAAGCTCAAGTGGAAAAACTCCTCAGAAACATTTTATAACATTTGAAGCTGACCTGGATTTGAGCAGGAAGAGAGAGATGACCTAGGATATTGCTTCCAATATTTTCTTCTGTAATTCTATGCTCAACATGAGGGTGGGAACAACATTTTATTATCTTCCCACTTCTCACTTTCCAAGTTTCACTAGAACTGCTTGAATTATTTGTTAATTCTGGAAAAGTGCTCTGTCATATGTCTAGAATTCAGTAGGACTGTAGGGAACTGGATTGTCACAGAGTTTTCATATATATTTATGCATTTCTGAAGCACATACAGGCATCATTTAATATTAGCATCTTGCTGGACCTTTTTTGTCATTTTGGTCTCTTAAAATGGTTCACCTGGAGCTGAATTCAGAGAAACGCAAAGGTATTTTAAATAAAGTTTAAAGAAAATTTTTCAGAAATACTTTGTCACTTCATCCCATTTTTCTCTGCATATATCAACCTGCAGTCCTGTTATCTCAGCCACCACCTACTTTCTTGTCAGACTTCTTTAAGGACTCTGCTAAGCCTTGATTTCCCCTTTCCCTTTCAAAGAAGAACACAAAGCCTTTTCTAAGAGATTTGGGAGACAGCACATCTGCAGCAGAATGTCACCTCAGTGACTATTGTCTCACAGATAATAATGCCAGAGCATTATGGAATTTGGATGAAGGAAGCTGCAATGTCTGTCAAAAAAAAAAAAAAAAATGTGGTTGTCAGCTACACTTTGGGAAATGTAAGCTCACTTGTGAAATTATCCTCTTTTGTCCCCATTCATGTTGAATATATTGCAGTGAGCTCTGCTTAATTGCAGTGCCTGGACGTTCCACGCTCCATGGGGTCAGCTGAACTGATAATAGTGAATGGTAAATGACTGTTGCTAAATCAGGCTAAAATTACATAAATTCCAGATAATGGGGGAGGAGGGTGGGTAAGGAAATGTCTGTGGTTAATGAAAAATAGAAAAACCTTGTTTTTAAAGAAACAAATTACCTGTAACTTTGCCTTAGTTGGGAATAAGCTTCGAGCTCACAAGGGCTGACCCAGAATAACAGGTTTTGTTTGAGCAAATCTGGTTTGGGTTACACATCAACAGTTTTACCCATAACTACATGTCATGAAGTATGTTAGGAGGTGAAGTGTGGAGAGAATTTCATACAGAATTTTTTGAACTTGTTTCAACATAGAGCATATTAGGAAGGTGCAAACATAATCAAAACTAAGAAGAAAAAGGAAAACAGTTACAGAATCACAGAATGGGTCTGGTTGGAAAGTACTACAGAAAATCATCTGGTCCAACCTCCCTGCTCAAGTAGGGTCATCCCAGACCACATGGCACAGAATTTTGTCCAAAGAGTGCCTGAATATCTCCAGTGAGGAAGAGCCTCTATATCCTCCCTGGGCAATGTGTTCCTGTGCATGGTCACCAACCATAAAGAAGTTTTTTCTCATATTCAGATAGAACTTTCTGTGCATCAGTTCCTGCCCATTGCCTCTTGTCCTATTGCTCAGCCCCAATAAGTCATGCCTGGTCTGACACTTCTCTACAGATACTGAGGTCCCCTCAGTCATTGATAAGGTTCCCTCTCTGTCATCTCTTTTCCAAGTTGAAGAGGCCCAGCTCCTTCAGCCTTTCCTCATAAAAGAGATGTTCCAGTTCCTTCATCATCTCTGGACCTGCTCCAGGAGATCCATGTCTCTCTTGCAGTGAGGAGCCCAGAACTGGACACACTAAGATCCACAATCTAGATCTTTTCGTTGAAATTCAGCCCCATTGGATTTCTCCTGCAGATTTCACCAGCGAAAATCATATCTGTAAAAGCATTCACTTATTTTATACTATCTACAGATAGATTGAGTAGCCAGAGCTGTGAAAAATGAAAACAATTTAAACATGGAAAGTGGATTCTCTGCTCCTTTGAAAGAAAAATGTGGGTAACAGGAGAGAGATTTTTTAATTTTTATTTTTTAAGTAATAAGGGATTTGACACATGGCAGGAACAAGAAGCACATGGTCTCTGTCTCTGCAGGCAGAAGGTTTGACTACAGTGATATAGCACAGTGTTTCTCTCAGGTCATACTCAGAATGCAAGACTGAACTATACTATTTACAGAGCCAGAAAGTTGTGCTGGAAAACTGTCTCAATAATGGTAAGGAACTCTCTTTTTGTTTCTTTTGCTTTTTGTCTCTGGGCTCAAGAATCTTACGTGGTCATTGAATGCGAGAAGACATGACTTAGAACCTTGTGTTTCTTGTAATCTCTTTATGGTCTAAGTTTATGACAACCCATTTTCCTCATCTGCAGCATTTTCTCTACTGCGAAGTTGGAGACATAAGGTGTAGCCATAGCTTTTAAATGCAAATGGTTATCAATTTTTACCATTGGAAAAAAATTGTAACAGCCAGATTCCAAGCCCTTTTTTTTGCTATTTACTCACTATTCAGCAAAGTACTTCAATGTTGTTCACATGCATACTGAAGAACTGCTTGCAGAATAATGATGTCTTAATCACATGGTGATTAAGACCCCAAACAGTCATCTCAAAAATTCATATACACAGCTAATTCATTCTACAAAGTACCTTTGGTAAACAACTGATCTGAGTGCCTGAAGTTCATAAAGTCCCATGGGGTTAAGGTGAACTTCAGCTCAGTAAATGCTCCACAGCCAGACCTGTGGCCAGGTCCACAGCTACATTCAGACTGTTCCATTTTAAGTATTTGAGCATCATTCAGCATAATAAAGGCTCACTAAAATGAAGAACTGATTGTAAGATGAAGTCTTGCATATTGAAGGTCCAGGTGTCACAACAATATTGTACATCTTTGAAGGTCCAGGTGTCACAACAATGTTGTACATCTTATCAACCATGAAGAAAATACTTGGAGATTAAGGTTTTTAGATATAGCAGTGTAATATAGAGTTTAATATTTCTCAGTTATTGTACTGTGTCAGATTTCATAGACTGATACACTGACAGAAGAACCTATGCTTACTTCATTTCTCAATATGTATAGTGACTATTTATGAGCCCTGAAGTCAAGGTCACTTCTTTAATAGAACAAATTAGAATAGAATTAACCTAATAAAGATCTTTTGCTAATAAACAAGAGCAAAATGTTTATTACTTGGCATTACCTAACTTTGCATTTAAGCAGGATATGTGTTTTAAGGAGGCTTTAATAGGTTTCCAAGCAGCCCTTCACATTGACAAACTTAACTTTCTTAAATTACAAAAAAAATGGGTACATTGGATTCTCCACAAAGCCAATAATGATTGCAAACCAGTCAGTGACAAAAGCACCGTATTGAACGCATGCAACTTTACTGAGAACCATAAAATGTTACAATTTTCACTGAAATGCTCAGCCCAGCTATCCTGCTCACAGCAATCTCTAAAGCTATTTATATATTACCCATATTGCTTTATTATTTTTCCTTTAAGAACAGCAGTTTAATGCTTGAGTGCTTTCCAATTTTGCCATTCAGACAGCAGATTAAGTTTATAATGACTAGCTTAATTTTTACAGGGTGTAGTATGTATTGGTCTGAAAGATACCCCTGACAATATGAGGCTTTAGATGACTTTGGTGTTTCAATAAAAGTTAGATGCAGTCTGATACCTTCTCACAGTCCTATTGTGGCTGATTATACAACTGCATGTTCTTTCTGGCCAGTATGCAGTATGCAATTTACAGCCTATTTCTTTCTTTGTGTTTGAAAAGGCAGAGACCTCTGAACAACAGGTTAGGAGCAATTCTGCCCTCCATTTCTCCTTTAACAGGCAGATTAAAAATGGATGAGGACTCTGCATTGAACACCTTAAAAATGTGTAGTACTATGGAGAAAAAAACATCAAAACTGAAAAAAATAAACTGGCACAGATATACGGTAATTTCACAACTATAAGGTGCACCCTTTTGACTAAAATTTTGATCGAAACTCAGAGGCGCACCTTATAATCCAGTACACCTTATATATGGACAAATTTTAGAAATTTGCCAAGCCAGCAGTGCATGCCGCGAGCCGTGCTGTGAGAGCTGCAAGAGCTGTGCCAGTCGGCACTGAGGGCGGATGGGAGTGCCAGGACCCACGGCACGAGGAGAGTGCCTGGGGCTGCGTTTAAAGGCTACGCCAATCTGTGAAAAATGTTTGCAAATTGAGCATCTGCCAGTAAACCCCGCAATTGTGCGATTCCGTTACCAATTCATTACTTACACGTGGATCCTCGCTGCAAAAAAAAATGTGTGCCTTATATTCTGGTGCACATTATACATGGACAAAGTTCAGAAATTTGCTGACACCCAGAAGTGCACATTATAATCCGATGTGCCTTATAGTCGTAAAATTACTGTACTTGAAAGAGTGTTAGTGGCGACACTATTTCAAGGTCAGGAATTGAATGGATTTGAAATGAGCGTGCAGGGACAGAGGACCCATGGAATGAACTCTTTAATCTCCATTCTAGACACTTTGGACTCTAGTTTTAAACAAAATATATTTTATGTAATTCTGGGTGATTTTGTCTCGCACTGAAGTAGACCCTTATTAACTGCACTGCTCATGATTCTCCTCTGAATGTACTGAGCAGATCACAGAACCCCAGAATCACAGAATGTTTTGTGTTGGAGGGAACCTTAAATGTTGTCTGTTTCCAATCCCCCTGCCATGGGCAGGGACACCTTCCACTAGACCAAGTTGCCCCATCCAGCCAGGGATAAGGCATTCACAGCTTCTCTCAGTAATGTGCTCCAGTGCCTCAGCACCATCTCAGGAAAATTTTTTCCCAATATCTGATCTGCAGTTTAAAACCATTGCTCCTTGTCCAACCGCTCCATGCCCTTGTAAATAGCCCCTCTCCAGCTCTTTCTCCAGCCCCCTTTAGGTACTGCAAGGTGCTAAAAGGTTTACCCAGAGCCCTCTCTTCCCCAGGCACAATCCCAACTCTCTCCCCAGAGCTGGATGCAGCAGGGCAGGTGGGGTCTCACCAGAGCAGGGCAGAGGGGCAGAATCCTCTCCCTCCCCTGCTGCCCACAAGGCTTTGGATGCAGCCAGGACACTTTGGTTCCTGGGCTGTAAGAACACACTGCTGGATTATGTTGAGCTTCTCTTCTCTTCCCCAGGCCCTTCTCCCCAATCCTCCTTTCTCCTCCCAGCCTGTGATTGTATTTGGGATTTCCCTGACCAGGTCCAGGACCTTGCAGTTGACCTTGCTGAACCTGGTGAGGATCACACAGCTGCACCTCTCAAGCCTGTCCAAGTCCCTCTGGATGCCATCCCTTCCCTCCACTGTGTCAGTGCGCCACACCCCAAACCTAAACAAAACACCAAAGAAACCAAAGATTGCTTGAAATAACATAATTACACTCAAGGCTTGAGTATTCACACTCTCTGTGAGATAAGCCTGGGTTTAAGGTTATTCCCAGGTCTGTACAAGGCTGGCAGTAGAAGCAAACTCATTTCCTTTGGAAGGCTGAAGGAGAGAGGTCCTGGTCTGCAGCACTGGTGGTGTCTGACATGGTAGGCATAGGCTGTGCCCATCTGTGCTGTGCCCTGGCTTGAAGGATATTCAAACTGAACACAGGTTAGAAATGTACCCCAGCCTAAAAAGAAAGAGACAAACTGCAGCATCAAAACTCCATTTTGGTTTATGTCCAATCTGTTTTAAGCCACTTTCTGAACAAACAAGCATTGCTGATTGCCAAGTACTTAAACACTGAGATTCTTTACTTCCTTTTCTTTCTTTAATACAAAGGGGAAAAAATCGTGTAGGTAAAATTGTGAAAACCTTGAATGTTTTTGTTGGATGGATTTAAGTGCTTAAGATTTTAAAAAAGGAAGCAATTTGATGTCAGATTCAGGATTGGAAAATATACAAAAGTTTTCTTCAAGAAAGATTTCTTAGACAAGTTAAAGAGATGGTACTTTTTTTCTCTCCCTATATAAAAGGATCATTTACCATAGTCTCTGAGCTTTTCAAACACCCTTTTAGCACACATTTTTTAGCAAAACCCACTGAAAATTAACCTTTCCCTCTGAATGATTTAGATTTCACTAGCTAACATCTGTTGTTAGTAATAGATACAATAAAACTACCTGTGCCAAGAAAGTCAGACCCTTCTGTTTATTGTAAAATAGCAGAAGGATTTACAACTTGGTGTAAAAATATTTTGTGGTTCACTATAATTCTTAAATTCAAAGTGTTTCTTAACTTTGAGAGAAAAGCAATAAAGGTGAAGAGATGACCTATTACTAGTACTTTTTCCTCAGTCTATTTCAAAGAACATTGCAAAGGTATTTTCTATTTTAGAGATGGTCAGCAATTACATTTGGAAATATTTTTCAATGGAAAAGGTCTTTTCTGAAACCAGATTTTTGCTGTGCTCTCTGAGGAAAACAAAAGTGATACATCCCAACACACTGAAAAAGCATCTGTAACTTCAGTATTCACATAGAACATGGAATTATGGGAGCACCTTTCAAGAAGTAACTGGAAGGTTACAGGAATGTCCTGACCTCTGCTCAGAGGTTTTGGCAAAATCTGATCTCAGAGAGGTCTTGGATCTACACAGTAAATTTTATTTCTATCCCAGGTTTGTTTTATTTATATCTATAAATATAAGACAAAATATTCCAAGTTTCTATTTCTAGCTTAGTTTGTTTTTGCAGAAATCACTTCTGAGGCAATTAAATTTTTTTCATGTTTAAAAATAGTATACATAATATCAATCTAAAGTTTAGATAAGTTAAGACACCACCATGACATGACTTTATAGAAACCTACCCTGAAAGAAAACACAGATCTGTTTACTATTTAAGGTTTTGTTAACTTCTTAAAGATTTATTTTAGACCCTGTTTTAGGAAATTGTGAAAGGATATGTGAGCACAAGCACAGTAAAAACAAACACATTGATATTCCTGTTCAGAAGCCATCAGCTCAGAGAAGTCAGCTCTCAAAAGACAAAGCTGTAGGTCTAAAGCTGTGTGCTTATTCCTGGGGAGGTGGAAGTGTTACTCACTGATGTGGTGGGGTTTGCTGTCTGGAGAACTGTGCAATTGCTGAGGTTCTTGAGTATGACCAATCCAGACCTGATGGACTGCATGATTTCAAATGTCACTCTGAGCAGTGGGAGTCCACAGTCAAAATGAAATTATAAGTGCAGGGCTCAGTTCACGATCACAGAAAATGTTAGAGTTGACTTTGGGGAGGGTTTGCCTGCTCTTTTTATTATTTCTTGCCGACTACAGTGTTGGACAAGGCCACAGCCTGAGTATGAACTCTAAACTAAAGCCAGAAAATGGACTGAGTTCAAACTGCACATATTAATGTTAGTAAATAGGCTAAGTGTATCTTCTCCTGCTGCCTGAGTAATCTCTTTTATACTGTTGTCAACACTAGAGGTTCCTGACAAAGAATTTTCCTAAAAACAGCGCGGTTGCATCTTGACTGCCCCTCCCGTGTGCACATCAGCAATGAGCTGGCTTTTCCTGAGGAGAGAAATCATCCCTTTAAACCTCAGCCTGACTGGGAACCTGCTTCGTGTAATGTGTAAAGAAAGCAGCACTTTAGACTGGGATGTCACTGGGAGTGGTCAGGTTGAGAAAAGATACCAGGGCATCCTGTAACTCTAGATGCAACTTCACAATCTTCTATAAAGAAAGGCGTTTTTGCTACTGAAAGTAGGTGATCATCACACAAGTGTTAGTTAGGTTCTTTTGGGAAGTAATGCTGCATTAATCCCAAGAACCATGTGGCATCAGCAGAAAATCAGGACTCTCTACTGTGATCACAATTAATGGGCTCTCTGCTGTGATCAATTTACACTTAATGATGCATTTAGTGGTAATAAAATTGGGCAGATACAAAATATCCTTACCATTGTTTTAATTTGGCACATTTTAGATGTCAAGGAAAGGTGGAGTCATAGTATCTATCATTTTGGGGAAAAAAAATTCCAAATAGCTGAGGTAGAAAGTAATGAGGAAATAAACAGACAATAAGGTTACTGGGAATTAGAAATCCTTTCTCTCTGTACTAATTATAAGAGTGCTGACTTAGGAAAATGACATTTAGATACTTGTTCTTATAATTAGAAATGCCCTCCTTGCCTCTAGTATTTCTTCTGAAATTTCTCTTCCACCAGGTAAAGCTTTTAGGAAATCATAATGACATACAAATCGAGCATGCTAAATTAAATTGATTAACACATCATATGACTATGCTCAGCTGCTTCAGGCAAGTCCTAATGCACATGTAATCAGCAAAGAAAATCAAAACATCCAAAAGGTCTGAATCATTGGGGAAGTTATGACATAAAGCTTATCTTTGAGTGAAGGAAACGTGACACATCGGTTTCCAAGGGTTGAAGGTTTTGTTCAATTTACTTCTCACTGTAGCATGGGGCCAAACCAAACCTTATCCAACCTGTGAATCTGCCTGCTGGAAGGTTCAGGCAGGAAAGTTTAGACAAGAGAATTCGTTTTTATTCCAGTGCATTTGTCCATTCTCTTCAGGACTTTGATTCAGTGGTCTTTGGCTGGGCATGAAAAGCATTTCTGTCATCCTACATTTTCTTAGGCAGGCAATGTACATGAGGGCAGCTAGGAAAGAAATGTGGTCATCAAATACTCTGGACATGCAGTGTTGACTCACTTTTCCTGTCCTGGAACACCAGAAGACATGAGGTCACTTTTTGGCCAGAGAAAAAGTGAAATGAAGTACTGAGAAAGACTGAAAATGTGAGCTCGAGCAGGTGCAGGGAGGGTAAGTGCAAATATCTTTCAGCTGTTGAACATTGATTCACAAGATTTGAGCTGCATTTTTGCATTTTCCATAAAATCTTGGTGTTTGGAGGAACAGAATGTTTTCAAGGGCCATAAAATTTCAATTGATGAGAAACAGAACAGGGATAGAACCCCAAGGCTGTCCCAATTCTCTTCCACAACTTAGCACCCTCTCATCCAATGTTCTGAAGCAGGAATTTTTCTGTTAATTACTTTTCTTTTACTTTTTTCCTGTTTGGACCTCTTTAAGACTTCAATATTCTTGCACCGCTCTTAAGGATTTTCCACTATTTTGAAAAATACAAAGTGCTGGATTGATAAAATAAATTCAGATAGTAAAGGTTGTCCATGTTAATCCTGCACTTCTGCCTAGAAAATGAGGATGCAGGGAGCAGGTTTTTATGCAATAGAACTGAGAGTGAGATCTGTTTATGTACACCTTTGTTGTAAAACAGCCAGAAGAGAGAGATTTTCACCTTAGGAAAGCCACAAAGAAACAGAGCTCATTGTATTTCTGCATCAATTCAATGCGAGAGTAAGAAAGTGGAGTGTTGTGAGTGAGATGAAAACATGATGTGCAGAGAATCTCCTGGATTTCAGCAGAATCTGTCGGGTGGAGCTGACATTCCTCTTGCACAGGACAAATTCTCATTTATAATACCCTTTTTATGAGGATATGTAGTGGTAGGATAAGAGGGGATGGCTTCAACTGAAAGATGGGAGGTTTGGTTTGATATTTGGGAGAAATTCTTTCCCCTGAGGGAGATGAGGCACAGCTTGCCCAGGGAAGCTGTGGATGCCCCATCAACACCTGGAGGTGCTCAAGGCCAGGTTGAATGGGGCTTTGAGCCATCTGATCTAGTGAGAGCTGTCCTTGCCCATGGCAGACAGGCTAGAATTAGATGATATTTAACATCCCTTTCAACCCAAGCCATTCTGTGACAATCCAAACAAAACCATTTTCTCTTCCATGCCTTTGGCAGGCAAACAAGGGCTTAAACTTCAAGCTCTCAGGAGGCTATAGGAAGAGATGAGTTATATTTATTCAGACCCAGCTGTGGGTACTTATATTTGCACACTTCTGGATGGCTGGAACCCAGAAATGGCACATTCATATATATTTACAAGTGACTATTTAGAGACCTTATCCTTGCTTCTAACATCTATCTCCTTCTTAAAAAGCTCCTGAAAAGTGGCACATTGTACCTTCATAAAAGAGGCACATATCCTGGAAATATTTTCATATATGGGACACCTCAATAAGGTGTAGGATGCTAACAAATTTATCAAATTTAAAAAGTGACTTTTTTCCCTTCTGTGAGATATTTCTGGCAACAAGAAATCCAGACACCAAGTGGAATAAAAGGGTTCTACTAAGGAAACATGCTTCTGATGCTTCTCACAAACCCAAGGCAATTTCCCCAGGTGATGTCTCAGAGTAGGGGAGTGTACAGGTGAGATTGACTCTGGAAAGAGGGGAAAGGTTCACCCTAAGGAAACACCTTGCTGTGCCTTCACAGCCTCTGTGCTGTTACATCCTTTTGAGACAGTGCTTTCTTTCTTTTTTAGCACTGCTGCCTTCTCACTCATCTGCCATCACCCTGCTGGTGCTGTCTGTTGTCCAGCATACAGTGACTTTTAGGTGTACTGCAAGATCAGGATCTCCAGGCTTTCCCCTTTCCTGAAGTAATTAAAGCTCCTTTATGACTGAATAAAGATGTCTTGTCACCTCTTTATCATCTCTCCACATCCAGGTTAGCTTCTTTGTCCAGTCTCACTTTGAGGAGTTCAATTCATTACAAAATAGAAGGCATAGGCTGAAAATCAAGACCTTTAACTCATTTTTTCCCCATGGCAGAATCCCTGTCCTATGTAATCCAGTGTCATAAGAGCTGATCCTTGGATTCTTAGAAGTGTTGTGAATGTAATAAAAGACTCTTTTCCTTTTATTCTTATTCTTGAATGAGTTGTGAGCAACACTTCAGAAATGTCCATCCCATCATGGACATTATCTGAGGAAATTAGCTGTGTCTCTTCCCCCAGTACATCAGTAGATGGTGGCAAAGAGTTCTTGCTCATCTGAGTTTCAGACCCCAAGGGCTGCACCAACATGACAATAACCACAACTGATGGGTAATATTTTGCCATCTGCTGCACTCTATATCTTCAAATGCTCTATTCATGTTTGGATGAACCTGTTGGAACTTTTCTTTGCCCTCTCATTTGCAAAGTTTTGTGAGATCCCAGAATCATTTGCTGCCATAATTTCCTTGTTCCCAGTAGCCCTTATCTTCTGAAGGCCTCCAGAACTTATTTCTATGACTGAATACAGGGAGTTTACCTCTTTTCAACTGTCTAGATTCTCCTCTTCTTTCCACTAATTTGTTATTATTTTCTCTGCACCTGAGTTATTTAACTATGAGCCATATAGGAAAATGATGCATATGAACCATGTGGCAAACCACAACTCTATTGCAAGTTACATTACTCTATAAATAGAAAATAAAATGCAAACTATTTGTCTGTAAGGAAACCAATAAAAAAGGTCATACAAACTCTCCTACATGGAAGATCTTACCAGAGAAATAATTATCTTCTGAAATAACAAGCCCTACACTTGAATTCTCAACAGCATCTTGCAGCACAGACTGGTATTTCATTATTACAATTTCATGCTACTCTAAAATCAGTAATCCTAAAACTTTTATTTGGGATTAGAATACAGATTGCATTTTTTCATTGCCAAATTGTATTGCAATTTTGTATCAGCAATGTGCTAATAACTAGACCAAATTAGCATTTTAAGCTTTATTTTTGACAGATCACAGCATGTGTCTGCAGTCTATCCCTTAGCAACACAGCTTGGGAGATACATAAAATTGTGGGTGCCTCCACTGTTGGCAAGAATATCGAGGAAATATGGTGAAAAACTATGGGGCAAACAATAGTGTTGCTCCTAAAACTAAATCTGTTTCCTAGTTCTACCTCCACTCTGAATTGTAAACTGACATCTGTGACAAGGAGAAACAGCAAATGCCAGTTTTATTTTCAAAGTGGTGTTATTTTTTCTTTTTTTCTCCACCACTTGATAGCCATCAAAATGTCCTTCCAATGCAGCAGGGAAGCACAGCTTCCTCAAACACTCAAAACTAGTTTGGGGAGTGAGTCAAAGCAATTTTCTCTCACAAAGAAATACAAACAGTGAGAGTTGATTTGTATTGAAATACCTATCCACGTTAATGGCTCCGAAGTGCTATTCTAAATTATAACATTTAGATTAATTTTAAATGCTTGAGAGGAGGAGAAAAATGTCACTGTGTACAGCTGATAATTGCAGAAAGCTTGACTGCAGAGAGGAAAGCAAAGATGGTATTTAACTGTATGGGTAAGAGGGTAGGAAGTAACACAGAAGATCCAATAAAAGAGAGTGATCCAGGCATGCCTTCAGACATCTGCCACAGTGCAAAATCTCAAAGGAAAAATTCTGGATGGAGATCTAAAAGGCTTTGCCCACTTAGTGTGAATGGGCAGCAGATAGTGGGAGACTTTTACAAAAAAAATTGATTGTAAAAAGGTTGGTGTTTGAGGGTTTGGCTTTGTGACCACAAGGATCTGCTTTAGTTTATAACTGAGGTAGTGCAGAAACACTTGCACAAAACATCTCATGTTCAAATGATATCTGGGGGAGCAGTGGGGCATTAACAACAGCACTGTGACCACCAGTGTCAGTGCTGCCCATCAAGACCCTTCCAATTTCTGCAGAAAAGAACAAGGTATCTGGCAGGCAGTAAGCTGAATATGGAGGAGTATTGTGTCCTTAAAGCAGCAACAAAAGCAGGAGATCCTGGGCCACATTTGCAATCCTGTAGCCAGCAGATTAAGGGAAGAGATCACCCCACCCTACTCAGCATGTGTTAGCCAGATTTGGTCTCAGTTCCAGAGAAACCTCGAAGTACTGGAGGCGGTCCAGTGGAGGGCCATGGAGATGATTAGATGGCTGGAGAATGTGACAAATGGATAAAGGCTGAAAATTAGCTTTGTCAAAAAGAAAAAGAAATTTTGATTTGCTACACCTAGAGAAGAAAATGCTCAGGGAGATTTAATCACCGTTTTCAACTCACAAGGAGGCAGTTTATAAGAAATGGGGGTGCTCCCCACACGGAAATGTGTGGTGGCAGGATGAGAGGCAGTGGGTAGAAGTTGCTTCAGGGAAATTTTGCCTGAATATGAGAAAAAAAATGCTTCACTGCAAGAGCAGTGATGCATTGGAATACATTGTCCAGAAAAGTGGGGGAATATTCAAGATTTGGAATAAGAAGGCTCTGGATAATTTAACCTAAAGCACTGCTTGGAAGGTTCATCCATATAATCTTCCTCTTTAAATGAGAGTTTTCTGTTACTCGCTTTCTGTCACTGTCCTGTGTTAGGAGAGAGCAGCTTCATGCTCACCTTCCCCTCTGCTTCGCCCATGAGAGAAGAGCCATACTGCCTGAGAAAGCTTTTGGAAAGAGCTAGGGAGAAAAGAGACAAGAGTAAAGTGTCATTTACAGCCTTCAGTCTCCCACCTATACCATGGACAGGCCTGTCCTAAGGGATTTGTCCTGTCTTTGCTGCCTAAATGTCCTGAAAACTATTCCTGGTGCCCTGCTGTGACCTTCACTGTGGCAGTGGCTGTCAAGTGATAAGCGTGACCATCCCTCCAAATAGAAGAATATGTCAAACCGTGCAAAATAAGCATAATTCCAAACTCATATCTTCCAGGAGCAGCACTACATTGTCTCTTAACATAATGGACTTGTTAGCATTGCCTCGGTTTGAGAAGTGAAACAGGAGCTGCTGAGGTGAGTTATGAGAGGTTAACAATGAAAAGTAAGCATTGTGTGCTGAGCTGATGACTCATGCAGAGCTCTCAAGAATGCACATATTAAAAACAGCTGGAAAATATCAGACCACATAAAAAATCCACCATCGCTCTCTTAACCTCTGATGCTGTAAATAGACCTGGAAATTTAGTGCTGATTATATCTTGCTTTAGAGGCTGTGGTGGAAAACACAGCTCCACAACAGTTACAGTGCAGCTTTTGATTTATCTCACTGACAACCATCACTCCCTTCAATGCCTCGTTGACAAAGAAGCACAGGAGAAGACAGACATGCAAACTGGAACTGATTTATATGGAGTGGGAGAGAACTCTGCATGCATAGCCATATCCCTGTGCTGGCTGATACACACTTTTATAATGATTTCTGTGCCTGATTTATAAGGCATCCAGTAGGTTTCTGATCTGTCAGCAGCTGCAGTACTGTCTTAGCTTTAAAAACACTCACATGTCCCTGGAAGTTGACTCATGAAGCTCATAGGAAAATTGGAGATGAACAGAAGCACATTCCTCGTGCTTTGATGTCTTATGAGTCTCTTCTCCATATATTACCCTATGAATTGAAACAACTCCTCCCCCATTCCAAGAGTCCTCAAAATGCTATCAAAGAGCACCCAAACCCCATCAATGTAGGTTATTGTACTCAGCATTTTCTTTTCCTGGGTATTTGTTATTCCTGCCCCAAGCTTATTCTCTTGCCATCATCCCTGCTGCCATCGGTCCTGCATGTAGATGCAGTAGATGGCCACTTCCACCATAGATTAGGAAAACACATTTGCTGATAATAAAGTATTTTCATATCATGTTAATTTTACCTGTGATCAATAAAGTCCTTTCAGACATTGCAACAAAACCAGATAAACTTCAATCAGATGAAAAACTCCATCAAGCCCATCCATGTCTGCTGATCCACTGCTGATACAAGGACTCTCCAGGACTTGGCTATTATAGCCTAAATCCAAACTCTATTTACTGGCAGATGTGTTGTCTCAACTCCTTCCCTCTCTGTTATCCTCAAAGGTAAAGAAGACATCAGGGCTTTAGGTATCACATTTTATTTCAGATCCCTTTTTTCTTCTCCTCAATCCATGAACATTAGCCTGCAACCGGCATTCAACAAAAATATTATTTTTTATATGTGCAAATACTCATGCCACATAAAGTTCATCAAATGAGATTAGAGAAGTATGAAATCAGCCAAATTGTCAACCAGGAAACATAAGAACTAAGGAATATGTATTAGTCAAGTGCATGGACAAACTTGCCCATTTGATCAAACCAGCATGGGCCAGGTGAAGAACACGTGGAGGTGCCTGGAGCTCCCTGCTTGGTGCTTGCCCTGGAGCTCTTACACAGAGGGTGATTCCTCTCTGCCTCCCATGCTGTTGAATCTTACATCCCCACGCAATCCAGCTTGGGTTCTATTGTTATTATTTGGGTAACAGGCTTTGCTGGAGGTCCCAAATGAGGCTGGAAGCCATTGCATTATTTTTGCATGTTAAGACTTGACCTGGCACAGCAGTGAACAGTTTACTGTGTAAACAGGCTATGTGAAATATAGCATTATCACTCTTATTGATAGATAGGGATTACAGGCACAGAGTTTTGATTTACTGACAGATGGGCACTGTTCCTGCCTGTTATCCCATGTGCAGAGTCCTGAAACTCAGTCGTCCATCTTAATGCACTGCCTTAATCACCATCTGCTCAGAGCAGGGCAGGGGACACTCAGTCTCACTTTGTACAGGTGTAAACCTGCCCAGGTGCTAACTGTGTTTGTGTTCAATTTGAACAAAGCCATTTCTCCATTTTAGTCTCGCTTCAGGACCAATGACCTAGATTTTCTAGGGTTGGTTGTTAGCTTTCATTCTCATCTGAAACCTCATTTCAAAAGAAAAAGGAAAAAAATTAGGCACCCTAAAATGTTTCAAGGTTTTTTAAACTGAACGTGAAAAAAAATAGTAACTCAGCACAACTGAGCCTTGCTATTCACTTTGAAAAAATGCAAACCTGTGGCTCAGCAGCTGATGCTCAGCACAGCCTGTTAATGAGGCTGGTCAGCATCCCTCAAGACTACTTTCAATTTTACATAACCTGTCCATTATTTTACATAATGGAACCTCTGTCATTTCAGTCTAAATTGGGAACTTCATAGAGCATTACTGTACAGAAGCCCAAAGGTATAAGCCTGGATGTCCCACCAGTCTCCAGTTCAGCAGCATCCTCAGGGAATCAGTGCTAGGGATTGGTCCCATTTACAGCCTTCAGAGTGTGCATAGGTCTGGATTTTCATCAAAGCACCCAGTTTAGCACTTTGCCAGATCTACCAAGTTCCTGATACAAGTTTGGATGAGACTTGGGCATGCACTGTCTCCTCCACAATGAGCAGAGGGACAAATCATCCTTGCTACTCAACATGATGAAAGAGATGTGTAGGTTTACAAGAAGCTGTGCCTGACAAGCTGTGCCTGACAATCTGTGAAAACAAACATTAATTGCACTTAACTTGCACCTAATTTCTTTTGTACTTGCAATTCATAGGTGGGGTAAGAATTCCTGGAACCTGGGGCATTCCAGTGCAAACAGAAGCAGAGCGTGCCTGTTTATGTCAGCAGCTGACTGGGTGGTTCTGCTTTCTTTGCACCACAAAATGACTGCATAAATCCACTTTTTCATGGAAAGCTGAGACACCAAGTTCAGCTGCTACACACTTGCTTGCCAAAGCACAGGCAGCCTCCTGCTAAGTAATCGTTCCCAGGTAGCAGAATTTTTATGGTTCTTTAATGCTTCATCAGGTGTTAATCATAACGTTTTACTGTCTGAATAACAAGCTTATCTCCCTCAAGAAAGCTTTGGTTCACATCCAAAATTCTGTTCACAGAGTAGACAATATACTTTGATAGCAGTGACCACACTTCACCCTGTGCCCAATGAATTTCCAGGCTCATGGATTGAATAAGAACATTTGTTAGTTGCTGCCTTTGATATTACAGAAGTTCCTACAATTTATTTGCCAGAATACTGATGCTGAAAAAATCACCAATTCCTGAAAGGAATAATCTATTTTTCCTTCTTGGTCCTGTGTAAAAATGTACCTTGATTGAGGTTAAAGGATAGAGTGGGGTGAAAATCAGTGCCTCACTCGTGTAATCAAGAACTGGACCAAAACAGAAAGCTTTGTATTCACAATAACATGGGCAAATTTATCTTTTCTCTATTCCATAAAAATGGGGACAAAGTTCATTCTCTCCCACCACAAGAAGGAATCTGAGCTGCTGCAAGTCTAGGCTGTCTGTAAATATTTTCAAGAGATCTCTTAAGTGATGTGGAATCCAAAACTTCATTTTTCAGAGCCGTTTCCTGAACACCTGTCTTCCAAATATTTGCTGCTCCTTCTGAAAATGGGACTGAGGCTCCTAAACCACAGGGCTGGCTCTAAAAGCTTTGCTCCCTCTCCATCGTGCTTGTACAGCACTCATCTGGTAAAGCACCACTCCCCGAAATGTTCCACTGTCAGGTTTTGAGTGGTCACTGGAAGAGCTGTTTTGCACTGTACAAGATCATAATGAGGTTTTCTGCCCAGAAGTCTTAAAGGTTATCCTTGTCCTTGTTTTTACCTGTAAAATAAACATAACCTTATAATGGTGTGCTTTAGTCAATGCTCTTCAGACAAGAAACAACCATCCCTTTTATCCTTCCTATGGCAATTTTTAGCCTATGTTTTTTACTATTTGACCTCCAGATATTTTAGGAAGGAAAATATACAGTGAGTACCTAGCCCCGAAATAATTACAACATCATCTTTATGGATTTGAGTTCAAAGTCCCACTCTTAATATGCTCTTTTCACATGTGGATCACGTTGCAGCAAACAGGTGCAGATGCCAGGATTTCATCTGGTGACTGTGGGGTCTGTGTGGTCCAAGAAGAAACCATGGTAAGATTTGGAAGATTTTGCTGCCAAGTACATGGGGTGGCTGCTCCAAGACTGAACTTCCCAGAGCCACAGAGACAGCTCCTGGCTGAAGGGAGGGCACTTCAATGTTTCTGTAAGCAACCCCACACTTGGACTGCTGCCTTATCCATGCGCCTCCCTGGGACACAGACTGAGCCATTGCTATTAACAATTGCCTGCTGTATTTTTCCATATGGTAGAAAAAAATCCCTTCACCTTGTGAAAGGTGGATGAGAAATTTGATGAGAGCAGTGAACTCATTCCGACCCTAACTCGTTCAGCACCTGCTGAGTTGACTTGCAGTCAATGGAAAAGTCATGTGAAGAGCAAGGCTGAGTCACAGCTGTGCAAATGGAGGTGTGTGGGGTGGTGTGTCACTGCCAAACTCAGAGGGGTGGTTGGAGGGCTCTGGGGCTCAGAAAAACAGAGTCCAGCAGCCTTGACACTGTGGAGGTACAGCACACTTCTCTCAAGTCCTTTAGCTGGCACACAGGTTGTAATGTCCAGGAGCTGCTGCCCTGGGCCAGGGGACACACTGGGATCATTCTGTTGTTCTACATGGGCATTTAGTAGAAAAGTCTAGAGAAGCAAAAATTGACTAGTTTAACCTCAGTTTTATATAATTCACATCATTTCTGCAGCAGCATTAGCTGCTGGCCCCAGTGGATTTTTACCTGGAGAGCTAAGCTCACTGCAGTCCTTCAGATATTTTTCAAGTGACTTGCCAAATATCTGATCTCATCCAAGGCATTTGTACAAGGTACACCCTGAAACTGAGCTTGCATCCAGGGCCTGCAGCCAGAGGGTCTTGTGGGCTTTCAGAGCTTGAAGAGAATCTGATCCAGTCACACAGGCAGGATGATGCAGGCTGCAGGAGACCAAAGAATCTGTTTATATT
The DNA here is from genome assembly GCA_013186435.1 of Turdus rufiventris. NCBI lineage: Eukaryota > Metazoa > Chordata > Aves > Passeriformes > Turdidae > Turdus > Turdus rufiventris. The sequence goes on along the minus strand of PYHW01009979.1, from coordinate 19,624,749 downwards.
TTAACCTTAGTTTTCCTTGCCAGAGCGATTTATTTTTTTCTTTCTTCTTATATTGTTCTGACAGAAACTGGATAGCTGCAGCCCATCAACTTTTACAGTTTATTTTCCTTCAGCCACAGTCACGTATTAAGAAATGTGGTTTTTCATGGATGCCTCCCCTGTTGTTATGCTGACTACCTTCCCATCTGTTTGCAATCTCAAATCATTGCAGTGGCAGCAAAGTCATGGGAACAGCTGCCTTTCGAAATCCACAAAGTCCCATCATTATTCTGCACTTAGTCTTGGCTAAAGAGCTTACCTGGCTGGGCTACAGGTCACTTCCAAGGGCAAAGCTTTTCAACACCCATGGCAAATTAAAAAAAAAAAAAAAAAAGTGTTTTTCACGTCTTATCACACTCACCTTCCCTGACTGCTTTCTTTTCAATTTCTGTTACTTCTCATTTGTGCAACCTTTTAGAGTACTTGCTTTGTCTGTGCAATTACAGAGTGCAACCTTGTGGTTCAGTCTTTTAAGGAGACAGGTCCTCTACTCCACCAGCCTTCCAGAAGCTTTGTAACAGAAGAATAGAGAAGATTTTGTATCAGGAAAGATGGCTGTCTTGTCTAGCAGCCACTGGCTAAAGGTACAGGTATTCTTGACCTGGCAAGGACCTCATTATAAAAATGGTCTTACTATTCCAAGGAGTAATGATAAGGGCAGTCAACAGAGAAATAATAATTTAAAAATCCAACTTGTTAAAATATCTAGAGATTTGTCAGTAATTTTCTACTATTTTCATTTTTTCATTTTCCTTTTATCTTTTCTTTCTCAATATAATTGATAACAATTTATGAATGCTCAATAACTTTGTCCTTCATTTACCTGTCTAGTGTTTCATCTTTGGAAACCTTGTTACCTGCTGTATCCTGCAGAAGGATGTCCACAGATTAACTACATGTAATATGATGAAAAAATACTTTTTGTCTCCTTCCCTTCTGTGTAATTGGATGTCCATAATTCTTTTACTGAAGAGGCTGTAAACTATCTATCCCAACAAACCTTTCTATGCCAAAACCAGGTTTACAGATTTCAGCTGCATTTCCTCCTCTTTTCCTGTAGTTGTCTCTTGTCTGGAGTGAAAGCTTCCAGTTTAGTCTCTCCTGGTAACAGAATGTTTCTCACATTGATTATACCTGAGATTCTTTTCTGACTTTTTTCAAGCCTTACATATATCCTGCAGGATGGGAACACCAGAACTGTACCTGTGAAGTGTGGGCAAGAAATGGATTTACCCAGTAGCACAGAAGTGCTCCTCCCTTCCTTCTCTACCCGTTTTGGGAGTGGGACCAAGGACTTGTTACAAAATCCTTTGCTCTCTCCCATATGACATGGACCATAATAGGATAATTAACCTTAATATAGCAGCCCATATGTGGTAAACATAAGTTTCTAAGCACCAGGATTGCTGCATTTTTTACACAGCTTCTTCAAAGTACTCTCCTAGGGCGGAATTAAGGCTGTTGAGATAACTAAAACACACAGTTCTGTTCCTAAACTGTGTTTATTTTAGGTTTAATTATGCCTCTACATTATCTTATTTTCAAAACTTTTTTATTAGGTGATAACAACAATTCTGCAATTCTCCCAGAATATCTGCAGTTATTAAAGTGCCCTCCCAAAATGTAATTTTAATTTAATGTAATTTTTCAATGTAGAAACCTCCTTTGTTTTTCATAGTTAAACCCTTACACATGAGCAGTGTAAAAAGACATTTTAGAAAACAAAACCTCAAAACAAATTTTACTTTTGGTGCCACAATAAACGAAACATTGCCATACAAATCATCCAAATTCTCAAAGGTATGGAATATTGCCTTTGTATTTTTATGAGTTTAAGCTTAACCTTGGAGATATTGGATTTGCAGATTTGCTGAGGCTGAGCTGCTGCTCTGAAAAAGCTGATGCAGATCTGTTTTCCTCTTAAAACCCGTTTCTGTCAATTTTCTCTGATTCCTACTCAATGTGAAGCTTGTCAAAATAGCAGGCACAAATACAGACTCCTCTCTATCTTCCCCCTGGAATGTCATCACACTGACATTTCTATCCCCCTCCTATTAGTCTCTTCCTCCTTCCCTCCACAGTACCTTTATCTTCTCAACATCTCTGGAGATTCCCCTTTCGTGGCTTTTTTCTTGAGAATGGGATTTGGTGTGAAATGTGTTTTGATTTTCTAATGGGATTAATGGCCAGGATTTGACCTTTTGGCTGGTTTTGAACATTTCTTCCCTAGAAGAAATTTGCTTTTCCTGGCAGAATACCCTCACATAAAATGGTGTTTATTCAAACTGCCAGTCTCTTCTGCTCTCACAGAGAACCAGACCACCTCTGCCCTTAGAAAAGATGTCATTTGCAAAAATGCTGCTGGCTTTCCTCTGCAGAGGAAACATTATATGGTTGAATAAACTGTTATTATAATCGTTATGTCTCTTTTTATTATACACATTTAGAAAGAGAATAAATTTCTCCAGGAAGTTTAGTTTTCATTTTCTAAAAGATTGCATTTTGAAACTAAAATGTCACAGTTGTCTCTTATGCCAATAGCTTTTAAGTCTATTTTCATGTGTATATATTTGTATATATCAGAATCATAGAATAGTTTGAGTAGGAAGAGACTTTAAAGAGCATCTAGTTCCAAACCCCCTGCCATAAGCAGGCACACTTTTCACTAGACCAGGCTGCTGAAGGCCCTGTCCATCCAAGGAAATTAATTTTTGTACTCTGAGACCTTTGTGTGAATTGTTGTGGAAGCCTTGATTTTTTCATTTAAGATTGCCATTGCAGCTTGTTAAAGGAATGTGCAATCTTTGGGTATTTGCAGAGATTTCCACTTTAACTGGCACAGCTTGTATGAGTTTGTGTCTTCTGGGCAACTGGAAGGCAATGTGCAGGTTTTCACAGAGTTTATGGCTTACAGGACTGTGGTGAGAAGACAAAGAAAAATTCTGTTTTTCACAATATTTAACAGGCAGTCCAACACAGATTAAACATTCCTTCCTTCTCACATGCTGCCTTGTTCATATTTCAAGTTAAATTCCATTTTACTGAACTGTATTACTGAATCCCGCAGGAGTAGTCAAGAATTTTCCTTTGGCTATGTCTAGTCCACAAGTCCCTAGAGGCACAGACATTTATAAAAGCAAATAATTTCCTTGGACTGCTGCATTTTGAAATGCAGATCCTGACATTTGTGCAACCCCATTGCAAATCATCTGTTTTCCTAACACACAGGTAATTAGTTTTCATCCTAACTGCTGGGGAATCTGCACAAAATTTTATTGCAATTTCTCTCAAGGAAATCTGGACTTCAGCAAAAGTGACCTTCCCCTCTCCTTGTTATGGCATTACAATGCAAAAAGGAGAAAGATATCTGACTGTAGGATCCAGTACATCACTGAGAGGCCCTGTGGCAACATCTCAACATCTTCTCCATGGCCCAGCATAAAATTTAGGTTCACTATTTTTTAGTGATCACATAAAGGTTGTCCTTCTCATTATCTGTCCCCTGGTAACATGAGATGGGGTTTATGTTGCCTAATTTTATCTGTCTAAAATAAAATTTTGTAATCTAGGTTAATCTATTCTTGTCCGGACTCACTTTGAAGTCAACAAGACCAGTTGAAATCATAAATCCACTGCTCCTCGAGGCTGGTGCCAGGTGAGAGTGTAATTGGACCTCTCTTTGTAGTCTCTTTTTTGTCATTAACTATGGAGGGACCTGGACAACTAACCCACACTTTTGCAAATTCTAGAGGATCAATGAGAGAATCTTTGTAACTGCAAGTAAAATTTGCATTTGACTTGGAAACAGCCTCGGGTTTGCTCAATATGTGCAGAAAACCCAAGGTTTTTTATGTCTTTCTATAATGTTTTACAATATTAGTAAAATCAGAAAGCTTGTAGGACACAAAAAATAAAGGTGGTAGAGGGGAATAAAAAAAAAAAATCCATTTAACATAAGAACACGTATTTATATCACACCTTTGAAGTTTCTGCTCTCCTCCCTTCCTCAGGAGAATTTGGTCTGAAACTCTCAATCTGCAAATGCAAAGCAAGCTCACTTAGCTTTACAGACCAGATTCCTGAGTCACTCTGGCTAAGCAGCACAGGGCAAAAATATCCCTTCTGTTCCTCTCCTGCAGTTCAGAGGAATCAATAAGGTCAGGCAGATGCATCAGCATCAAGCACTTGAACAAGTGTTCTGCAAGACTGGGTATAAGCAAAGAAAGAAAAATCAAGGTGCAGGTCCCAGTGAGACAGCAAAAGCACAAGAACATTAAATCAGGAGAAGCAGTGACTGAGTTGTGCTCTGTCCCCAGGGTGTCTGGGGTCACAGGAGAGCCCAGGAGAGCTGCTGCTCTGCATCACAGCTCATAGCTGCTGTGTCACATCTCAGCAGCATAGAGCTGTCTCAGAAACCCAAGACATTTTCTCCAGAGGCACTCATGCTAAAGCAGCTACGCTCTGTGTCCTCTGTGCTGTGGTTTAGTGCCCTTTGCAGGATTATGAAGCTGCTGCTCTGACATACCTGGTTGGCCAGAAGAGGTGGATCAGATGGCTGAGTTTGAGGGATGAAACAGTGTTTCTCTGGAGAGATCTGGAAGAATAGAAGTACTTTGAGGACAAAGTGGAAGAACAGCATTTTTTCCTTGTTGATAGATTTGAGCCCCTTTGTTCTGCTCTTTTCCAGCTGAGACTTCTGCTGGATAAAACAAGTGCAAAACTCAGGAAAGAAAATTTGGATGCCCGTGTGAGGCTGAGCTATCTCCCAGCTGCGAATCCTGGAGTGCTTTTGATTCAGAGGATGCTTCAGAAGTAGCCAGGAATGCCATGAACCAGGACATGGCTCATATTTGTGAGTCCAGATACACCACTTCCAAATGCCTTGTGTACATGTGTGTGAACAAGCTTGACTTAAACCACCCAAAACCAGATCTGTCGGGTCACATTTTGTATTGTCACAAGTGTATTGCCTGTCAGAGCAAATGGGCCCTAGACAGAAAATGAGGTTTTTTCCACAGGCACAGATGCAACGTGGTGCTCTGCTCAGTCTGCTTCAAATACCACTGATGAACCCATATTTTTTTCTTTTTAATAATCTTCATTGCTCAATTTTTTAAATCTCAAAGATGTCTGCTCCCACTCGTTAAGACCATGAAAGACACTGTATCAGATTAAAAAAAACAAAGAAGATCCATTTTCTCCACCATCCTGCTTCCAGCAGCTGTTAACAGTAGATATCCATAGAGAATATAAGGAAAGGTCACAGGAGCACTCAAAAAATAGAGCGACTCTTTCCCATAGTACTCTTCCAAACTCATTTCATCCCAGAGAGAATTAATAGATCAGGATTTTGGTAACAGCTCTAAACAGATGAGACATAGTTAATTGGACTACATTTTAACAAAAGTATGCTAAAATTTCCTAAGCAGAAGGTCCTAATTTTCAGGTCCTAAATGTAATCAATTTCAAGTGTTGCATTAAGTTCAATGTTTTGGTTTGTTGGTTTTGGTTTGTTTTGTTTTGGTTTAGTTTGTTTTGGTTTTTTGTTGTATTTCACTTTTTCCATTTCAATATCTCAATTAGTTGTTATTGATTCAGAAACTGACAGTCCATTAGAGTCTGAGTAATAATGATGAAACAGTACAAACATCTTATCTTTTTAGTAGTTGAAAATACAATATCATTTAATATGTTTACAAGAACTTACTTTAAGAGTAATATACAGCTACTTAAAAATTACAATACAGCTGAAATTCAATCAAACACATCAGCTGAAGGGGTTTTAAAATTAATTTTAGAGAAATTGTTTCCATAAAAAAATAAGAAGTCACATTGTTAGTGTTTGTCACAAAAAGGCAAAGCCCTTATCTTCATATTAAAATGAAACAGTCACATTTAACAAATAATTCAAACTGAAAAGTTGCTTTGATTTTTCCAGAAAACAAGTTGAATTTAAATGTTCTAAACTTACTTTGGCCTGGACAGGGGTGAAATGAAAGCTTTTTCTTTCTTGTGTTAAGCAAATAGACAAAATCCTGAGTACGGTAATTTCACAATTATAAGCCACACCTGATTATAAGCTGCACTTACAGGTGTCGGCAACTTTTCGTTCTTTGTCCATATGTAAGCCACCCCTGATTATAAGGCGCACGTTACAGTACAGGATGTGACCAAAAGTATCTATTCTATCACCATCTGTTGAGGGTG
>PYHW01009979.1:19571706-19618298 GCA_013186435.1 Turdus rufiventris | reverse complement strand
AACACCCTGCCTGACGGGGTGTCAGGTTGTACTCTGACTTTGTCAGGGCTTGGAGTTTGTTTCTTTGTAGTACTGTATTTCTATTTTAGTTTCCCTAGAAAAGAACTGTTATTCCTAATTCCCATATTTTTGCCTGAAAGCCCCTTGATTTCAAAATTACAATAATTTAGAGGGCGGGGGTTTACATTCTCCATTTCAAAGAGAAGCTTCTGCCTTTCTTAGCAGACACCTGTCCTCCAAACTAAAACAGAAACTTTTCATTCTTTGTCCATATATAAGCCTCACCGGATTATAAACCAAACTTCAGGTTTGGGCCAAAATTTTAGTCAAAATGGCGTGGCTTATAATTGTGAAATTACTGTACTAGTAACAGTGAAAACACAGTAACAACTGACCATCTCTGATATCTGAATACAAAATTTCATTCTGAATCATGGACAATTAAAGAACAGAATAATTTTAAATCAGCTTATAAGAGAATGATATACTTGAGAATTGCATAATAAATTGGTAAAATACTTTCCCTGGTTGGAAAAAAACCATAATTTTTTTATTCTAATCAGCTTTTTAAAGACCATTTTGCAGGCAGATTCCAATGCAAACAAGTATTTTGTCTAGTTGAACTTTTTGTCTTCAGATGCCCTATACAAGAAAACAGATCACAAAAATAATTTATTTTTTCTTGGTACTTCTGGTTGGTATTTAACACGTCATTGAACCTGATGGTTCACTCTGAAGAGCTTTGCTGCTCTTGTGGATGCTATTACTTATTAATGCCTAGTATTTTTGGAAAAGAAAATTCCTGTCTCTCCCCAGAGTGTGACTTTGTGAGCCCATGTATAGAATTATTGTTATAGCAACCACTACAGGTAATTGGAACCAGGCTGTCTTGGCCCTGTGAGTGATGCACAATTTATGATTTATGGTTCATCTTCTGTCTTGTTAAAGGCTCAGGGCTTATGAACTTGCTTGGTTTTTATCTAGCTGTAGAATTCCAGTGTTTCAAATCACAACATCTATAGGTTTGGGGCAGCGGGGGGAAGATGAGGACAAAATACTTCAATAATAATATTGATGGAGGAAAAAACAGGTCAAGAACAGAGACACAGAGAAAAAATGGGTTTGGGGATATTGTGTACATAAAATATTAGTGTTCGGATGAGGATGATGAGGTTGAAGAAGATGAACATAGTAGAGTGTGTTTTTATGGAGACAAAAAGAGAAATACATAAGCTAGTACTTCAATAGTGCTCTTACAACACAGTAAATTAATTCATAGCAAGTTATATACTCATTTCAGAGGGCAGGTTTGCTTGTTTGCTACATTATGGCTTTGTAATTTTGTCTGCATTTAGATACTCCTCAGCCATTGGGAACCCTGCAATTACAAATATTGATTTACAATGACATATGTCTCTTACAAAGTGTTTCAGTAACATCTGCAAAAGCATTAATCTCTCCATCTCTCTGATTAAAAAAAAAAAAAAAAAAAGAAAAAAAGAAAAGTGGTTTTGCCCTGTAATGGCATGAAGGAACAGAACAGATTTCAAAGAAAAGATTATATTTCTAAATTTCCTATGCTGTGGCTGAAGGCATACAGATAAAGATTATGGAAGACTACAAACACAACAGGATCTGATTTTGGTATGTTAAGCAAATAGAAATAATAGGATGCAAACTGCATATCCTGATTTTTGGTCCAAAACATACCCCAAAGCATAATTAAAGTAAAACTAGTGGAAACTACAAATGAGACTGGTTTTGAAACAATACATAAACTGGATGAGATTTATTAACAAATTTCAGTGCTCATGGCCTGAATTCAAGTCTGCAGATAAAACTGAAGTCAGCTGCATTTTACATTCCTTATTCTTTCATTGTGAATGTCTCATATATTTCCCTCTATTTTTCCTATAAAAATCCTTCATCAAATGCCTTCAAAACAGCATCCAAAAATAAAATATCTGATTTCCGTAATACTGAAAGAATTATTAAACAACAACAATCTAAAACTGGCAAACCAGGAAAAGAAAATAATGTGAGACCTCATCCCCTTCTAACTCATTATTCAATGTCTCCTCTTTTTTGACATAGGCAAAATGTTCCCCCACTACCTTTCAGCATTTCTTACCGCTTTTAAAAGCAACTGTCAGGCTCTGTTTAATGCATTTTCAAAAGACACAAAAGGTTTTTGGTGATACAAGAATAAATAATAAAAAGTCCAAAAAAGAGTGTAAAAGAAAAATCAGTTATACAAAATAACCATATAATAGCCTGTGATTCTTCCTTTGCTTTATTTCACTTTGGGACTTGGACATCAAGAAATAATACAAACTATTTATACCCCACTGACCTTTCCAAAAATGAAGGATATTTATTATATCCTGATGGAATCTCCTCCATTTGGGATGTCCTAAGTACATGAGATAATATCCAAGGCCAGATAATGTATAGGAATGTATGGAATAATGTGTGGAATGTAGTTTTCTGGTTGTAGAGCTCAGCTGGAACACTCAGAGTGCATCACAAGGTCTTGGATGCCAGCACAAAGGACTTGGTTCAGCTCATCACTCACAGGCCTCTGAATCTGTCCTTATCTGGATGGACTGAATCTCCACAACCTGTGCTTGTTTTGGAGGCTTGGACACACAAGTAAACATTAAATTCAGATTTATTGATTTGAAATTGACTCTTACTTCAGGTTTGGCCATACAAACACCATTTCAAGTCATTAACATTTATACTGTAGCTCAAGTCTTCTAGGTGGGCTTCATGTTGTCTTAATACCACCCACAAAACATCCTTTTGAGGTGTCATGAAAATAAATATTTTTAATATTGTGAGATTTAATGGTAATGGAGCCTTTACAGTTAAATATTTATTGACTGCAGTTTTAGAAAACACAAATCAGCACTTTCTACACATTGAAGTCCTTGGTAACCACAGGACTGGGCAGCTCTGCTATTTAGAGTCAAAATCTTTCTGGCCCCATGTCTAAATTATTCTATGCCTTTATTGTCTTGAGCTAGATTTACATATCAAGTGGCAGAAATCTGCAATTTTCACAAGTTTATATGCCTAATTATCTTTTTATGCTCTTCATCATATTATGCACTGCCTGAGCTTGCAGGGTATGTGTTTTGGAAATCATGACTTCTCTTCTGAGCTTTTTCTGAACCCTGCATGAAACAAGGCCTGCAAAAACCTGTATTAGCACTGCAGCTAAAGCACCTGCAATCAAACTAATATTGTGGCATAACATATAAATTTTGAAATCAAGCATAAAAACGTAGTTAGCAGGAGTAACTGCAGAAGAATAAAAGATGCTGTGTCTTCAAGTATTGTATTTACATACAGGAAATTAAGAAGAAACCCTTTACTGTGAGTGTGGGGAGGCACTGAAACTCACTGCCCTCAGAAATTGTGGCTGTCCCACCCCTGGCAGTGTTCAAGGCCAGGCTGGATGAGGCTTTGAGCAACCTGGTCTAGTGGAAGGTGACCCTGCCCATGGCAGAGGGGCTGGAACTGGGGGATTTTTCAGGTCCCTTCCAACCCAAACTATTCCATGGTTCCATGGTGTGCACTAAGGTTGGTGCATCCCAAAATTGGATAGCACAAGATCTGCCACTGGCAGTGGTTCTACCAGAAGGGGCCACTCAGCTGGGCTGAAAAGTTGCTTGAAATTGCCCTTGTTTGAGACTGTCAGCTCCTTGCTTTGCTGTGATCAAAACTGCCAAGATTTCCACTGCATTTGTAACCTCGGTAAATGGGACAGATGGATGCCAAAGTAATCGCTGTCTCTGTGGCAGCTTATCTAATTAAACATTTAGACATAGAAAGGTATAATTGCAGAATAATCTATCTGCTTTTATTGTGTGCTTTCCCTTAAGACACTCCTGTCTTTCTGACAGAGAAAATAAACTTTGACAGATGTTTACTTTCAAAGTAAAAAAGATAGGAGAGTTCTATTAACACAGACCATATTCAATAGCGAAGCTATTCCTTCACTGCGTTCGATGCCAGCATTCTTTGTAGAACAAAGATTTTGGTACTGAGTAAAATTTGATTTACATGCCTGAGGGAATAATAAAAGAAACCTATTATGGAATGAAATGGGCTGTAATCACATTGAGAGGATAGAGATTGTTCCTTGGGTGAAGAGGGGGCAAGGCTACTGCCTGGTAAATGGCCTATTGAAGAAGGAAATCAGTGTTATCCAAAAACACAGCACCCACCAAAGTTTGAGGAATGACACGTGCAATTGCTGCACAACACCTCCATCACTGGCAGCCAGAGCTGATGTGCACTGAGTGTTCAGCACGGGCCACAGGCAGGGAGGCACAGCTGGACAGGGAGCACCAGGGCAGAGCAGAGAAGCCTTCCTGCCCTTCTTGCTGCACAGTGCCTTAGTTAATGTCAACTCAGACCCTGCAGAGGGTCAGAATCCAAGTCTAGGATGGGGCCAGAATCCAAGTATAGCATGGGGCCATTCTCCCCACAGCTCACAGGGTTTGTGGAGCAGGGCTAGGCTGCTCCCCTGGCCATGAGCCAGCCTGAGCTGCTGCTGGGATCAGCACAAGCCAGGCAGGGAATGATTTCAATTACTGGAGGAACAGCTGCTGCTCCAGAAGACATGGATGAAACCAATCAATCCCTTCTCCAAGAGCTGCTTGAACTGAGTGAAGAGCTGGCCTGCAGGCCCACAGCACAGCTGCTCAGTGTATTCAAGCGCAGGACTCTCCTTAGGTCAGGAGCAGCTTCTCACATCTGCACAGACCTGAGCAGAGACTGATCTCCATCACATCCTCCTCCTGTCTCCACTGCCAGTAAGAACATTGCACTGAAAATCCAGGATGCTTCCTGAAATTTTAGGAGTGTGCACCTAGGAGTGAGCACCCTGTGCCTCGTAAACTTACTGTCACACATCTGTTCCCCTTAATGACATTTCTGCTTGGGTTTAGAGACAGAAGTGCTGAGCTCCTACAGCCTAACTCTCCTCGTTGCTACTCAAGACAGGTCTGATGTCTGCCCTTCTATCAGCTCATTCTGCTGTGATTTTACAAGGAATTTTCTTGCATGATTGTGCAATATATAAATTAAATTTTAATTATATAGAAATTAACATTCTGATTCTACAATGATAAATAGCCCATTTTGAGGCAAATGATGAATGTTACAGAGGGCTATCAAAAAACTAGCAATGAAAAGTAGTTCAGTGGTAAACACCAGAGAAGAAAAAGCAATACAGAAGCAGATGCTTTGCGATTTGAAGATGTGAATTGTCCTTGTTCCCAAAGTGCTGCAGAAGCAATTGCAGTTGACAGCCACATTTCTTGTGATAGGCATAATGTCATTCATTGCTTTATACTTAAACAACTTGGATACTACACAGGCTGTCAAGTCTAAATCTATTTAAGTCATGACAATTTATGTTATACTACAGTACATTACTTGTTTTGATCATAAGACTAAAACCATTCTTGCATGAAATTAACTAAACTTTAAAATAAAAACCAAGCTCTTTGCAAGGCAGCTGAAATTTTCCTGGGTCTTGGATGGACCAACAAGACACAAATGCAGAGGAGCAATGCAGGAAGTTAAACTTTGCTCCATCCATAGCCTGAAGCTCTCAGATGGGTGTGCTCAAGGCCCAGAGGCTTTAGCCAAATATCTCTCAGTAGAAAAGACACTCTGTGTGAGATCTGCTCTGCAGACAGAGTTACCTGCTGTGGGCAGTGTTTGGCTGATCACCTTTTGTCAGAATACAATCACTGCACTCTTTGGTTTTCTGTTTTTAAAGAGGTGCACAGGGAAAAGACCTGGGATAGGTCTTGGATGTCTCAGCTGTGGGAGAAAGAGAACGTGGGAAGGGAATGGAGGAAAGGGGAGAACCTTCCAAATCTTGGTTCTGTGGACAGATGAGGTAGAATTTTTTTCAAACTTGGGTTGATTATACCTGCACTAAAACACCTAATTTTTTAAAAATTTTCTTTTCCAGGATAGTATTTGATATACAATCCTTTATTGGAACTTTCTCTTACTCAGCTATTTCCAGGCACATTTAAAGAATTTTTTTATTGAGAATATAAAGAAAAAGCTTCAGTTTTCTCTGTGAAGTCCTCCTGTTGCATTTTTTTTATTTTCCTGACCAGTTCTTTTTTTCCTTAATATTTTTAAAATAAAAATATTATCTCTTCACCAATTTGTGTTTGCACATTTATGTTTTTGGGTTTTTTTCCTTATTATTTTTGTCTAGAATGAATAAAGTGAAAATAAGAGGAAAAAATAGCTGAGGGGTTGAAAAGTTACCAGGCTCTAGAGCCCTCATGTGGGAAATGAGCTTCTCACTTAAATTAATTCACATTATATGACCAAATTACTTTAATCTCCTAATACATACTTAAGCACTATATCTCACTTTATATTTTTCAAATAATCATAATCCTCAATCAATTACTTTCCTGATAACAAATGAATTAATGAATGCAAGAACATTTTTTCCTGTATTTGAGGTACATTCCTAGGTTTATATCTTTTCACCCTTACTCTCTTTTGTCCCTTTCTTTTATACATTATTACAAGAAGAAATAATTCCTTTTTAAAACTGGTGATATGCTTAGTTTACAAAAAAAGTTAAAAGAAAATGATTGGAAATAGAAGCTTTAATCAGGGTTTGCAATAAGAGGATGAATTTGGAAAAATAGATCCATGAAATTTCATTGTTCAAACATAAACCCAGATACCTTGGCATGCCAGGGAGATCAGCAGCAAATCCTATTAGCAAGACAGTGGAAGGAGAGGGGCTGTGCTGTGCAACTGCTTTTAACAACCGCAATAAAATGGATGTGCAAGGAAAAATGTTGCAAAGTGGTGAAATATACAGGTAGTGCTGTATTGAGAAGTGTTGTGAATACCCTTAAAAACAGCTCATTTAGATGGACATGGCCAAAAAGGTTAGTGTGAGGTCACCAAAAAAATGAAAATTATAAAAGGGAAAAAATAGAGAATACTGTTCTCAAATGCATATAAATATATCCAAAAATATTAAATGGAACTATCTAAGCAGAGAACAAAACATGGTAATGCAACCCTTTGCAAAGGAATTGAGATGATTTGAGTAGCAGTGAGTTCATCATGAACTTGTAACATGACAATATTAAGTACAAAAATCAAAAGCCTGTATTCTCTTCTTCCATACAAGATCTTACCACTTAAGGATATTGTCATCTGTGTAACTATGTATTTTCTGCTGAAAGAAGAAAAAAAAAAATCCTATCCAAGCATGTACCACATGACTTTCTATTTAGTGGAAAATGTACAGAAAATTACAGAGTTGAGAATAGAGCACTGGCAGTGATTAGGCGTGGGGAAGGGTGACTTACGAGGATGCTCATGCACTCCTTAGGGTGGTCTTACACAAACTTGGTTTTCTTTGATGGCCAAGGACATTCACATCACCAGCAGTCTCCAGCTGCTCACTTTCTTTCCTCGTGCAGCAGGTTCCTGCTCCCTCAGGTCTGCCAGTGACATTGGCTAAACCACTGTCCTGGTTTGGAGGACAGGTGTCTGCTAAGAAAGGCAGGAGCCTCTCTGAAATGCAGAATGTAAACCCCCTCCCTCCAAATTGTTATAATTTTGAAATCAAGGAGTTCTAAGGCAAAGATATGGGAATTAGGAATAACAGTTCTTTACTAGAAAAATTAAAATAGAAATACAGTACTACAAAGAAACAAACTCCAAACCCTGACAAAGTCAGAGTACAGCCTGACACCCCGTCAGGCAGGGTGTTGGYAGCAGTCCCATTAAATGGTGGCTGCAGTCCYCYTGCAGTGACAGATGTGGCTCAGTTGGAGCAGTGCTCCTGTACAAGGTGCAGTTTCCCTTCAGAGGTCCAGTGGTGATGTGGAAAAAGTCCAGTTTTCCTCTGGAATCCAGTGAAAAAAGGGTTCCCTTAGAGTCCCAAATTCTCAGTTTTTGTCTTGGTAGGAAAAGCTTGGCTCCTCTCCCTGGCTGGAGCATTTCCCAGTGGGATGCAGTAATTTTATCAGTCACACAGTGGGACTCAATGGCCATGAGCAGAAGATGACTCTCTGGGGGAAGGATGGGTTGGGGAAAGATAGAGAACAATGCTCTGCCTGATTTCAATGGATGGCCCATTAGCAGAATATCTCCCATGGAGATAAGGATCACTGCCCCACCTGGTCTCACAGATGGTGATAGAATAGATACTTTTGGTCACATCCTGTAGTGCAACCCAAGACAACCACAGTGGGAACCAGATCACCAAACCATGAGTTTGGAAAAAAATAACACCCTCTTTTCTTTTAATAGCCAAAATTTAAATAGTCTTTTTTACCAGTTCTATTTTCTCCTCCAAAAGTCCAGGATTGGCCCCACAAATGACTGCAGCAATACATCCAAAGGAGGAAATTTATGGGGCCATATTTTGTGATGGTTATGAGCAGAAGGAAATTAGACTTTTCTGAGAAAGATTTTGCTGCTCAGGGAAATCCAGATGGCTTTTTAGGTGTACTGACCTCTGAACTGATGGACTTGTACATGACAGCAAAATCTGGAAGAGACAAATTAGCTGGCCCAAAACCAAAAAGCAAGGAATGTGCTTGTCTACAGATATGTAGGTAGTATTTAAAACCAAAGTTGTCTCAGCATGACAGAAGACTTTTCATTAAAATTATGGGGAAAAAATGGAGGGCTGAATATTATGCAGTATACTTTGAAGGGTTTCTTTTGCATTTTCCTTAGATGAAAAAATCATATGAAATATCTACAAGAAATATCTCAAGAATCCTCTATTGAAAAAGAACTGACTAGTGAAGGATCTTCTTTCTCAAGCTGGCAAGTGAAATAGTATTACAAATGAATTATTTTTTTTGCATTAAATGATTTCTTTTAGATTACAGATGTTTAATTTTAGATATAACAGCTGCTTTAAAAGTACACCAGTGTTTTCAATGCCGTTCTGCTGAAAGCAAAGGAAAGATTAACTGCAAAATTATACTCTTTTCTGCACTTAGAAAAGATGAAGTTAAGGTTCTTTGGAAAAGCATGAATATGTTTTCTCACTCTTTAGAGTTTTCTTTTTTCATTTGTTTATTTTTCAAAATTTGAGCCAGGCAAAATATTTCCTGAACCTGAAAGATGAAAAACGTAAAATATGGAGGAGTTGATCTGAAAAAAAAATTAAAACAGAGGATGAAAAACCTTACAATAATGTTTGAACGTTGAAAAATACAGTATCTTCTACTTGGAAGGTGGTTTAAAAGTTGCTGGGAAGACTTAGTAGAGAATTAAGGTACGATCAATATCCATCACATAAATAGGATTCCAAGTGTACAGAAAAAGCTTGTTTAGAGTTTACTTTTAAGCTGTCTCCTACTAAATTTGTCTTAGAGCATTAGTTGCTCGAAAAATGTGGGATTTATAGGTTTTAGGGGCCACCAGGAGCAGTCTGGCTGTTACCATCTCTGCTCAGCTTGGGCAGCACTGAAGCTGGTAGGTGATGAAAGCCCCAAAAGCATGGAAGGGATGAGGAGGGAGTGTGTGTGATGAAGGGATAGAGTGAATTCTCCTTTCAGCACAGACAGCACACAAGCATCACACTGGCACAGACTGCTCTGCACTGCTTTACAAGCAGGCTGTGTTTTATGAGGCTGTTTACAGCAGCATCTTAGAGCTGAGCTATTTATAGGCTGCTTCCTCCACAAAAAACCCCACATGTGAGAAGATGATGGACAATTTCATATGCATAGCTGAGTTAACATAATCAGCCTTTCTTCGATGTGAAAGTGGAAAGGAGGATGGAGAAGGGAGGAACTCAGAGTGCCAGGTTGTGTGCACAATCATTAGCAAACAGTTTATCTTTACCTCCTTATCTCCCATACAAGATCCTATAAAAGTCTGGGAGAACCAGGGCACTGGAAATGGATATCTGGACCATATATTAGTGGTTGTATTGCATACAAAGCCAGGTTGTTTCCTCTTAATGTGTAACAGAGAATCATTTAGCTGCTTGCATGGGGTTACCTTCATTCTAAAATCTTGAATTATGGGCCTTCTAATCCTAAAGATTAAGATTTAACAGTTCTGACCTTTCTGCATTTCACCATACCAGTGTGCATAATTGCCCATTTGGCAAAAATGGCAAGAAGATGGTGAAGGGTCTGAAGGGGAAACCATATGAGATTGAATTCACTTGGTCTGTTCAGCCTGGAAAAGAAGAGACTGAGACCTCATTGCAGTCCAAACTCCCTCATGAGAGGAAGAAGAGGGGCAGACACTGATCTCTTCTCTCTGGTGAACTGACAGGAGCCAAGGAAAAGGCCTGGAGCTGTGTCAGGGGAGGTTTAGGTTGGATATCAGGAAAAGTTCTTCACTCAGAGGGTTCTTGGGCACTGGAACAGGCTCCCCAGGGAAGTCACAGCACCACACCTTGCAGAGCTCAAGAAGCATTTGGACAATGCTCTCAGGCACATGGCAAAATCCTCGGGGTGATCCTGTGCAGGGCAAGGAATTGGACCTGGATTGACCCTTGTGGGTCCCTTCAAATACAGAATATTGTATTATTTAAAGTGGGAGTTTCTACAGCTCTCACACCCTCTGACTGCCTTTTCCCTTCTCCAGAGTCTCATCTCAGCTTGGGTGGCAGCTTCAGTTGAAAACTCTGCTCGCTGGTGGGTAAAGCATTTTCCAGCTTCTCCATTAAAAGTAAACAGGAAACATTAAGGACATTGTACTGTGAGTACTGTGAATTTACCAGAAGATCTGCAAGTCAGAGTTGCTTTGAAGAGTTTAAAAAAAAAAAAAACAAAAACAACCCACATATATCCACATATTGATGTTTACTCACTATAATGCTGCTAGTCATCTTGTTTATGCAGCCATGAGTTTATTATGCATGTTTAGCTTCTGTTATGACTGCAACAGAAAATTTAGTGCTGTTGCCTCTGGAGGAAGATAAAAGATGGAAGGACAGGAACATTGTTCTGTTGTCATCAGCACCCTACAATAATATGGTCTGGTTTAGTTTCCCTTGGAAAATAAAAATAATTAAGGCATAGAAACAATTAAAATATAACAAATGCAATTCCATCTTTAAATATCTTGCACTTAAGACTGAAATTTTCTTCACTTACAGTAATTTCATGACTATAAGGTGCACTGAAGCATAAGGCGCACTTATGGGTGTCGGCAAATTTCCAAACTTTTTCCATATATAAGGTGCACCGGCGTAAAAGGTGCACTTTTTTTTTTTTTTTTGCACAGAGGATCCGAGTGCAACAAAGTAACAAATTAGTAATGGAGTTGTGCGATCATAGGATTTACTGGCTCGGCTCAGGGCCAGGCGGGCTAGGCCCTGCTTGGGGCTGCCGCAGGGGGTGGCCCTGGCCCCACTTGGGACCAGGTGGGCTCAGCTTGGTTCGGGGCTGCTGCTGGCTCGCACTTCAGGGTTGGCAAATTTCCGAACTTTTTCCATATATATGGCACTCCAGGGTATAAGGCATGCTTCCTGGTTCAGACCAAAATTTTAGTCAAAAGGGTGTGCCTTATAAGCGTGAAATTGCTGTACTTTAAGGCATCTAAAAATTTGGGATCTAGTTTTTAAGTCATGCAGCTTCCCTCTGTCATGTGTGGAACAAGATGTTCTTCCACAATGTGTTCCACCATTATCCTTTAGCTGTCTCTAAACAGGACAAATTGTAGAGGAGATAATCTCTCTATTGCCTATCAAGAAAATGTTACTGACCAGTTGAGTTGACTGAGATTTGAAAGATATGAACTGCTATGATCTACTAAAAAAAGAAAGCATTTTCATTCAAAGCATTCAAAAGGAAAGGATTTCATCCACACTTCAAGCATTTTCTTTACTCAAATAGAAAAAAATAAAATTCTTGTCATAAATTATTAGTTTCCTACTGAAAATAGGATAGGCTGTTTTAAGAAAAACAGACATTTTCTGCGGACATTTTTATTCAGCCTCAAATCAAAGCATCCAAGGATGTAACACAAAATGTGCACAGAGAAATATTTGAAAAGATTAGAATATAATCCTTTTACTAATTTGAGATACTCCTATAACCTGAAATTTAAAACTGATAAAACACCAAGTTTTTGCATGAAAGGGGAGCTTGTTTAACTTCAGTTTCTGCGAATTTAGTTGAGTGTATATCCTTTGCTGAGTGAAAAGCTGTCTGGTAAATTTAACTCTTTCTGACTGAATGGCATATTTGTCTGCTGTCCAGCACCATGTGGAATTAACTTGACGAGTAAATATGGAGGAATTAGGAGATCTGATGGAAACTTCTTGTGCTGCTCACAGAGGGAAACAGACTATCAGTCAAAATAGACCATTGATCTGATTTAAAACTGGACTGTCAGAGGAATCTAAACCTGTCCCAGCAGAAGACACACTAGAAGAGGAATATTTGCCCTTTTGGGAAGCTGAGGAAGCACACTGGAGCCTGGGAAAAGAGGAGAACCAAGAGAGGTAATCCCAACTCTGGTCATGGAGTACATTAAGTTGCTATTTTCTGAGCCTCTGTGGAAAGGGTCCCTGGGGAAATTTGGACATAAAAGCCCAGTGATAAAAACTAACACTGGTGAATAATAAACTGTGTCCACCTTTCCAGGACGTGGGATGTCTGAGATCATCTCCTCTTGGTTTACTTTGCCCAAGTGCCTGGCTGAAGGGCATTCCCACATCAAATTTTACATCTTCCTGAGAAAAGCAGCTCATATCCATGCAAGGGTTCTCTTCTCCCTTTTCTTTCTGTGTGCTTTGAAGGAAAACATGTACAGACATGGACAGTTGTGAGAGGGACACTTTGTGCCATGGGCACTGAAACCCCACCACATGTCACCTGCTGTCTGTCCCCTCACCTACATCAATGAAGACACAAATCTACCATCTCCTATGAAAGTGTTGCTTCTGGCTTGGCATCCCAAAATACAGCTGCTCAGCAACTTTCAGACAAAATGCCTTCACAGCAGAAAACCACCTTTTGAGAAGTGCATTGATTTAAACAAAATTAAAAAAAATTTTTTCTCTAGTCTGGGGCAAGACTTGTAATCATATTAGAAATTAATCAGAAAATAGAAATTACTCTTATGCTCACAATGTTGTTCTAGAAAATTCCTATCAGGCAGGAGAAATTCCTATTCCTGTGCTGAATTCAGCAGACCAGACTTCAATGTGGTCTCCCCTGGTGTCAGCCAAATATCTTGTTTTCTGGAAGATTCTGAAGGCATCCCCTTCCCTCAGAGGGTTTTAAAAATTACAAGTCTGGATTAGATAACATTTTCTTTCTCACTGTTGATGCAATATCCCATAGACAGACAGGTGCAACTGTGTGTAAACTTCAGACCATGCAAGTTGTTGGGTAAATTCTTATTCCACCACAGACTGCTCTCTTGCTCATTTATGGTTGCTGTGTACTGTACCAGGTGATTCACACAAAAAATTGTCCTTAACCTTCATTCAAATTTCCTCACAGGAAATATCTTTCCTTTTTTACTCATGAGCTAATTCCCCTTAAAAATGTTATACTGGTCTTTATTAAAAATAAATTTAAAATAGAAAAAAACCTCTGGGGAAAGATGGCATGACATCACGTTTGACAGGGCTGTGAATCACCCAGCTCAGATGAATGGTTAACCAAAGCCATTCAAAGTGCTTCCACACTTGACACAAAGCACTGTTTAAGAGGAGTCAGGCTGGGCTTGAGTCTGCTCTCTATTTCACCAATCTCAGAAAAAGCTTTAGCAAGAGATGCTCTTGATTTATGTTGGGTCAGGGTCAGACTGGGAACTTGTCTCTCTTTCCACAGTGTTCACATCATCTCATAAACAACTTCAACACCCAAAATTACAGCACCAATAGATCCAAGAACAATTACTGCAATACAATTCTAAAGTGCAAGCCCTGTTACGCTGACAGGGTTTTTTTTTAAAGTACGCTCTTGAAATAGTCCAAAACAATAATTTTTTTTCCTTATAAAAAGCAGTTTGAGAAAAATCCAACTGATGAAAATAGTTGTTTGGGATTTTTTTTCAATTCAGAAACCACTTATAAAATCTTAGGATCCAGTGCATCTGCCATAGACCTGCAGGCAAATGAACTTCAAATTGACAAAGATAATGTTAGAGTAAAATCTCCTTGGGGCTTTATTATTTACAGCAAAAAAAAAAAAATTGAAACAACAAACTTGAAATGCAATGCTTTATCAGGTGTTTGATTTCTAAGTGGAAATTTGGTAAGCCTTTTCCTTTGAAGCAGAAATAATTCAAAGAAGAGTTTAAATATGTGTATGCAACAGTGGTGGAAATCACAATAAAATTAGAGGCATGGGCAGATAATTTATTTGACCAGATTCTTCATTCATCCTGTTGAATAACACTGACTGAGGATTTGGGCTCTTTCTAAATCCAGCATCATTATTTCAGCCATAAACTAAACAACTTTCTAAAGAGTACTGACACATATAATGCAGCTTTTTATTGCTTCTCAAACAACTTAGATGTGGAAAGTCTTGATAGGAAGTGACCAAATGACAGACTAACTGCACAGTAGCTTTCCTTTGGCTTTATGCTGGAACTGGGGGACAATTTTCCTTATACTTTAAAGTGTTGTGAGCTCATGAGCTATAATGCCACTGCTACACTCATAGAAGTGATAGTCTTAAGCGATGGAGGAAGCATTATCAGAAGTCAAAATGGGACTTGAGAGATGCTGGGAATAAAGCAACCACCATGTGACATGAGGAATCCTATTTCTACCCTGTTTCTCAGTAGTAAAGACAGCTGTGCATCCTCAAGGCACACTGATATATACACATCTATATTGAACACTCTGCTTCATAAAGAAAATATAAATCATGGAAACAGTTCTTTTCTTAGTGGATAGAGAGTGCTATATACATAGAGGTGAGTTCAGGCCCTGAAGTTGACGGCACTTACTTGAAATATTTCTTTTCTTGAAATCTTTGCCATTGACTTGCACAAAAGGAAGAGATATACAGGAAATAGGTATAACCATTTCAATGAATACAAAACTGGGTGTTCAGCTGTGAACTGTGCAGGTATGTGGAGTATCTGGGTCTAAAGACCAACGCTGGAACATGGAATCAGTGGGGCTGATGTAATAAAGACTTATGGTAGTCCCGAAGATTTCAGGAATCCAGCAGGCACAGACCATTAGCTATGCTTTTTCTTCTCAAGCAGACAGTTTTATTGCTCTTTTTTAGCTAAATTAACAAGTTACAGTGCTACCTCTTTTTAAATATGCTGAGTGCCCATAGGGAGGGATTATAACCAGATTTGGTTAATTGAGGTTTAGTTTATCTACATTTCTGGATACAAATAGTCTTATGATAAAGATACCCTGAAGCACAGTATACAGTGTTGATTTCCTATTCATCACTTGAATAAAAATGAGAGACAGAATTGAGTATAATTTTATACTCTTCCCCTGATATTTGGGCAAGGGTGCCATGCTGTGAGATGTTCTTTGCACAAGAGCCCTGCCTCTACATTCAGCCTGATAGATAAAGATGTACTCTTTAAAAAAAAAAAAATTTAAAAAAGCTACTAAACTTGGATTATGATCAAAATTCTGGGATAATTTTTTTTCTTTTCAAAGTAATTTTCAAAAACTAGGATGAACTGGAATTCTATGAAAAGGTGATGATGCCCTAATCAGAAATCAGAAGATGCTTGATATGTAAAAATGTCTATATCTTCACCATTTTCTATATGGTGAACAGAACTGAAAATAACAACTGGAGTTGGAAGAGGGTTGGAAAATTTAATGCACTGGTTTGGAAGTTAACAGGAGTTTAGGGTTTTATGTGGTACAATTTTGTCAGATTCTGTTTTCTGAGCTCAGCTGTTGGCTTTTCAGCTTCTGCACTACTCATTGATTTCTTCTGAGCTTTTTGTACAACTGAGAGGGTGAATTAATCAAGTTTCTTGGTTAGCCACACATGAGTTTCTCAATCACCCTCATGATAGAAAGCAGTTCCTCTGTTTTAGGCTTAGGAGATTCCAGGAAGATGTGTTAATTTGTGTCTTCATTATCATCAACACCCATCATCATTATTGTGTTACCATCTTCTATCAAAGTTTTCTTCAGTACATTGAGCAATGACTTTGCAGTCCTTCATGTGATTTCTCAGAAACATGAACTGTGGATGGAGGCAGCTGAATCAGCCCAGGGGATGCTCTCCTCCACACATTGAGGGAGATTCAGCCCCCTCAAGAAGTGACCAAAGTCAGGACAAACCTGCGACTGTCTTTGGGAAAGGGACTTGAGGTGTGCACAACCATGTGGTTCTTCATTCTCTCTTCACTGTGAATTGTGGGGCTTTCAAATCTGTCTGGATGATACCTGGAAGTCACTCAGTCCCCATGGCTTATCTGATAAAGTCAAACTATATTTAAACAACAATTTTTTTTCTGTCTTTGTTTTTTCCCTCTTCTTGACGGTTTTCTTTTGGTTCTGTAGCTCTTGGCTTTTCATGCTTTTATGCTGAACTCTGAAATTAGGAGAATTAGAAAGCTTTGGACATTGGGTTTTGAAAACAACACCACATAACACTAATAACAGCAATAAATAAAGTGGTGGCTTCCCTAGTCAGTGAGGAGAGGGCGGCTGTGTGTGCCACATCACCAGTGAGGTCAATGTCTTGGAAAATATTAGAGGTGATTCACCATTCTCCCAAGGAAACACAACTTGTCAGAAAGCAGTATTATTCCAAAGATAGTTTTTCCATGACTCTCATTTGGGATTTTTATAAAATCTATGAGGGAAAGCTTTGAGTTTTCAGAAGTTTTGAGTCCCCAGTTACAGATTTCTTTTGAATGTATATAAAAAACTCCCTCTCAAGTCACAATTCCCAAGGGACAAAGCTGAACACAAGAGCAAGGAGACATGGGAACACTCAGTGAGCAACCAACACAGTCATCCCAGCCAAACCAAACATGTCCTGTACTCCTCCCAGCACCAGGCACATTCCTCCTGGGCCTCAGAGAATAGCTGCAGAAGTAAATACTCTAGGAAAAAACCAGTCTTATTAGCAGTGAGTCAAATGCATATGTGGGTTTAAGTGAATGGAGTAATACAGGGGTGAGCCTGGCCTGGTGCCAAGTGAGATGGCTGCATCCTTTAAAAATCTTCAGCAGTCACAAATTCAGCTACACTTTGGGAATTCTTATTATACCAAATCCAGTGTCTCCTCATTGATGCAACCTTCCCTTTTGCACAATAGGCCTGAGAATGTGTTAGAGGTTCTGCAGCAATGCTTAGGGGGTTTTTGCCAGTTGCAAAATGAGTCTTCACCAAAATGACCAAACCATTTACTATCTACAATAAAAATATAAACCCTACCTTCATCTAACTTCTAACTATGGGATTGAACCTTCACCTCATGGAAATCAGAACTGATGGATTTGTCCTTAAATATTAGTTCATCATGGAAAAGCTGCAGATCTTGAAAAATTGTTTGGATTCACATCTCCGAGCAACACTAAAATATTTTTGTCGCTGGTCAAACTTGGTTACCGTCCCTCAAATCAGTGTTGAGGTCTCTTATTTGGGTGAGTAGCATTTTTTCCTCCCTAAAGCTAAGCTGAGCAAGACATCTCTGTGTTATAGCTTCTGTGTGCTTGTTGTACCACGTTATTATGAGATTGCAGCTTCCTGCTTTCCCCTCTTTCTTTTGATGTGGAATCACCCCATACACCATGAGAGAAACAGCTACAATAAATAGCAGAAATCAACCTAACCTCTTCTGATCATTTGCTCTGGTGTCTGGCAAATGACTCACCCAGCTCTTCCAGTGGAAGTCAAGTCCCTAAGTGGACCCTGGGAATGAGTGTGGTGACCTGGAAACCACCAGCACCAGCCTTCAGGGCAGCTGTTATTCCTCTGTGATTACACCTCTGGAAGGGGTAAGGCTGGAAAGAAAGGCAAAACAGACAAGCTGACTTGTGTTCAAAGATGTGCTGTAAGAGAGATTAAAGTGCTTGGTGAAGCCCAAATCCACTTTGTTATGGCAAAGCAACCACACACCTTGTTCATGGGAAGCATTGGGCTGACAGCCCTGGACAACATTCCCTTCTTTACTCACAGGCAAAATGGAAAAATTACTCAGGAAATATGTCAGGAAAAAGGAGAGAGCACAGTCTCCAAGTCCATTCAATCAACTCACTCCTGGCCACAGTGATCCCAGCCCTGGAGCAGCCTTGTTCTCTTGCCTGGCTTAGCCCCCCCAGTTAACCTCTGTATCCCATAAACTGCTCGATAATTTCGCTCTCTGACTGCTCATATCACTGAGAACAACATAGAAATACAAGCCCCCTGGAGCCTTTTGCTGCTTCACATCT
Source organism: Turdus rufiventris (assembly GCA_013186435.1). NCBI lineage: Eukaryota > Metazoa > Chordata > Aves > Passeriformes > Turdidae > Turdus > Turdus rufiventris. Next base: position 19,599,899 of record PYHW01009979.1, on the reverse strand, counting down.
GCAATGAAACAATTTCAATAAAAAGTTTCTTCTGGCTGATTCTTCTCCCAGGGAATGAACTCAATTACATCACAAAACCCCTGAACTACTTATCCTTTTATAATTTGGTCTTCTTTTCCAGGCCATTGCAGTCTTACTAGAACTTTTATGCAGCATTAAAAAACAAACAAACAAACAAACAAACAAACAAAAAAACCCCAAAAAACAAAAACCACCAACCCAAAACCAAACAAACAAAAAAAGTGAAAATACAGGGTTATGCAGTGTAAAGGAAAAAGTGAAAACACAATGTTTGCAAGCTGAGTAATTTTCATGCTTATAATGAATGTTTGGTTGTTTGTTTCATTAACTGTTGAGATATTCTAGAAATTTTCAGCTAACTATCTCATAGGAACAATCCAAATGCCTAGAAGAATAATAATGCAATATTCATTACAGAAGACTTATTTATTATATTTATTATATGACCCTAGAAGGGTCATAAAATAATATTTATTACAGAAGAGTGCATTGAGAAAAGACTCTAAAAAGCACTTTTTATAGAATCCAACTGTGCTCTGACTTTCTTTACTATTTTTTGGTTACATGTTTTGAAAAATGCATGCAAACATTTTAATTTTTTGTAGTTAATACCCAATCTGTAATAGAATCTGTTAATGTCAAGGATGCAAATAGACTGCAAATGTTGTCTCATAGATTCTGACCTAAATAGGATGCAAACAAACCAAATCATTGCTGTTTGGTTATATCAAAGAATAAGACAAATTTTGTTGGACAAACAGGAGAATCATAGATATGATATCATAGATATAATCCTATTTTTTGTTTTGGAAATCTACTACCAAACAAAAATTAAAATATTTGTGTCCACTTCAGTCAGAATGCTAGAGAGGGGCATCTAGTTAATGACTTATCACTAGCCATAAAAAGAAGCCACAGAACTTCTCCTTTCCCCTTCTCTCTCATTACCTGGAGTGCAGTCCACTCTGCAGTGGGCAGCTGGGTCAGGACAAGTGAGTTTGAGGGCTGGAAGCTGCTAAATGAAAGCTGAGATCCCAATGCAAGGTCATTTCTTGAAGCAGTATAAACACCTAAGAGACTTGGTAAAGTAATTCTTTTTAGAGAGATTAAATCCTTATATCCAGCGAGTTTTGAGGAAGGGTTCTTCCAGATTGTTTAATTCCATCCTGTTATGTGTCTCCATAGAGGTTGGAAATTTAGTCATCTTTAAGCACCTGAGCCTCCTTTTCTGAGTTGTGTGCTTGAAAGTGCTTTATTTTCTGTTACTGAACTGAATATTCAACAATTTATGTAAATATATCACAGTCATTAAATGCTATAAGAAGTTACTCATGTCACTGCTTTGGGAATAAACATGGGTATTAATTTGAAAACTTTTCTTAGTTACGGAAACAACTTCAGAAAAAAAAGTCTCTGACAAAAATTCATATAATCTTCCAGGACTACTTACATAAAATTGTGCAGAATCAAGCTTAAAAGTAGTCATATATATAAAAAAAAAAAAGTATTTGACCTATTTGAAAGAGTTTCGCCTTGAATAAGCCCCTGAGAATACTGAAAAAATACCTCAGGGAGGTGGATTAGATGAAAAAAACAACATGCTGATAAATTCCTGCCACAAAGGAAAAACTGGATTCCAGTTTTAACGTGAATGTGTTATTAATTTACATAAGGCAGTTAATAAGGTGATCTGGGAAAGACTTCTACAAAAAGGACACAAATGTGGCAAAACCCTACAAGTTAAGTTTTATCTTTCAAAAATAGTGCAGAAAAAGATATATAAAAGCTCCTAAGCAGAAAAAACCCCTTTCCTTCCTCAGAAATTTTATCTCATCATCACATCCTCTGATCTCTGCTCAGCCCAACTCCAAATATATGATTTGTGAGAAAATAACAACACATCAAAATCTGGGGGAAATAAACTTCACATTTAGGACTTGGCACTTTTACAGCATTGCTGGAAAGGCAACGTAAGACTGGATGATAATTTTATTTATGCTTTTCCTGTAACCAGGTAAAATACAATTTGTTTGAAGATAATGGTGTCCCTGGTTGAAAACCACAGCCTGTTTATTTAGATGATGTTTTCCTGTAAAGAGAAATCATGTAATTCTGGTAATCAGACATAAGTAATATTCAATACAAGTTTTAAATCTATGATAGTCTTAGGATGCCTTCTTTTGGATGCATCTGAATTTAATATTGCAATAATTACTTAATTATCATAGTAATTAGTTACTTCTGCCATTAATTAATATTTAAATTATCCATGGTAAGCATAAGCATGTGCTTTTTACAGTACACATTGGCATAAAATATGGACTAATTTTTAAAAGGGCAGTTTCTTTTGGAAGTTCTCCCCACAAGGACAGGCAAAAAATTAGAACTTAAAATTCATGATGTTATTGTTCATTCACTGTTTTTCTGTTTTCCCCTCTTGCATCTTTGAAGTCAACACAGTTAAGACTAATAATTTTGGACGTATTTGGCTGTCTTTAATTACAACTTCTTTATATACTTGGCAGAGAAGCCTATGTGACAGAAATAGATTAAATGAACCTGCAAAGGCTTTCCTGTATCGCTCAGGAGAGAGAATTGTACGTGACTTTTCCTGTGCATTAGGGATCTCCAGCCCTGTGGGCATTTTCCTGAGTAAATGCTCTGGGATTAGATTGTCTGTCCAACACAGAGCTTTTCTGGAAAAAGAAAATTTCCTGGTTTAAGTGGTGTAGAGAAAATGAGCAGGTTTTGTTTAGTGCATTGCTTCCATTTGAACACAAAAGTGAAGCTAATTTTTATTTCCCAAGTGTTTTTTGTTACCTCTTTGACATAATGGGCTAAGGGGCAAGAGAAGTTAAATCATCTCAGCTAAGTGAAGGTGACATTAACCAGTTTTACTGTGAATGGCTTGTCAGACATTATTAAGCTTTGCCTGGGTCCATCAGGGCTCCAATCCTATTAATAAACTTTGCCATCAAAAGAAGGGAGCAAAAATTACTGCAAAATTATTTTCATGTTTCATAGAACATAAAGGCAAAGTTTTGTTCTTTGTCTCTATTAACTTTGTATGTTGGAAAACAATAAATCACTGTCTTTAGCAAGAAATGTGTGCCTTCAAATTATTTTCCAGATTTTTTTTCAATAAATTTGAACAGTAAATACTACAAAATAGTTGGAAGAGTAAATTAATGTTGCCTTCAGGATGCCAAAATCTCAGCTCACCTATTAAAACCGTTGATGACAACACATTTTGCTTTTTGTTCTCCCTGAGCAAATCACTTCCTGAAATGTCTGTTCTCAAGGTGGAACACTCCTCATAATGTGTTTGAACAGTAAAACTAGCCTATAGCCCTATAACTTTAATGAATTATAAATGAATCACTATGGATACAGGACGTCTTGATTTGCCCAAGTATTTGCCTTTGTACTCCAATTCTATATCTGTGATGTTTGCCTACCAAGCAGAAAAAACAAGCCTTGTAAAATTTGATTATTTTATTAGAACAGTCAAATCAAAAAGTTAAGGGGATAATGAAATACATGACAAATTGAAACAGTAAAATTTGCCATCTGCCTAGCTCTCACAGTTGATGCATTCACAAAACTCTTGGTCAGCTAAGAAGGGTCTGACTGGTCAAACCCTGCAGCCTGTACCCAGTCCTGCCTTTGGGAGAAGGATTCAGCCACAGCTGCATTGCAAACACATCTGTCTGCCACACGTGGGGCCAAAGAAAATGGGAGTGTGTCCTGCAAACCTCCAGCTGTCATTCCTGCTGTGTGCAGACACCAGTGCCAAAAGCCATCTGGCACACGGGCGCAGCGTGGAGTTGATTTCAATGAGAAAATGTGGTTAAAAGGCAATTGGCCCTTCACCCTGATTTCACATTTTCTTGTCTAGAGCTTCTTCTGATTTGAGGGAGAGGTCTGTCTGAATGTTAACCAGGCAAGGACTGCAGGCTCTGGTATCTTGGCCCAAGATATCATGAAAATCAGGCTGGAAAGCCTCATCTCTAATGACAGCTGGCATGGCAAGGGGATGGGTGATAGTCCCCTTGTCTCACCTCCTACAGCCCTATTGCCACCATGGACTGGTGCCACACACAGACCTCTGGTCATATAACAAAATGACACTCACCCACCTGGACAGCCTCTTTCCATGCAAATCAGCATTGCAGCTTTTACTGCTTAGGAAATTACTCCCTTGAGCTAATCCAACACCCACTAAAATTCATGGACTCTCTCCAAGGAACTGCAGCAGATTCAGGTAAGAGATTTAAAGGATCATTCAATCAACTGTGTTTCCAGGGCCAGAAAACAAATGGTGTTTACAGCATGAAGCACCTGTGAAACTTACTGAAATTTTTGCTGAAATTTTATGGATTCACACTCCTTTAGGAATGGAGATGCTGGCTGTAGGAAAGAAACACAGATTGTAGTTCAGCTGTTTTGCAAATTTCAAACCTACATGGAGATCATGGAGTTCAGATTGATGACTAGATTTTCTTCACACCCAAGATCAAGTAAAGGTCATAAAGAGCAGCTTAAAGTTCACAAATTCTATTCTTCAGACAAACCTGGAGTCAGAGCAGCCAGTTATATCTTACTGGCAAGATTTTTGTTCAGTTAGAAATATGTGATATGACAGGAGAGTTGTTGCCCCTGTGTGTAACAGATTTAATCTGACAGAGAAGTCAATACTAAGCATGTAATGACTTCCACCACAACCAGTTTTGTGCTCCTGCTTCTCTTATCCTCAATCCCTTCCAGCCCATCTTCCACTGAAGCATCTAAAACCCCTCAGATTTCATAACTCCACACATACTTGGACATGGCAGCTCCTTGTGCTGATTAACACCACTCATCTTCCTCAACAGAAGATGTAAAAGTAATAATTGTTCTGGTATTATTCTTCTGTTCATGGCATGAAGAAAGCCTCCTGCATTTTACATTTGTGCTCCCTTTCCTCTGTTGTTTCTGCTCCAGGAAGTGAAGCTGAACTTGAATTCCTCCTCACTTGTCTCAGTTTGATTGCCAGTATTTTCTTGGATTTTCACATTTTTCAACATTTCTTGCAACAGTCATCATCTGTGAAATAATGGAGTAAAGAGAACTTACCCATGATCTAAAAAGAGGATCTCATGAAATGCAGGCCCTTCTATTGAAGTACACTCTTGGGTGAGGATCATGTGCACAAAACTGAGCTCCACTGCTTGTGTTGCTCTCTTCCTGTGTAGTTCCACGGCAGGTACATAAATGAACCTTTGACTGCAGAAAGAAAAATCTTCCCTTGCACAGCTAGGGATCATGTTCATCTTCTGCTCAGAGTTAACATCTTTCTCATGTAAAATGCCCTTTTTTGGGCTCCCTGGGAGAAACAAAGGCTGATAAAATAAGTAAAACACAGTGAAGTGGACAATATGTGATCCCCAGAGATGAAGCAGGCAAAAAGATGGGAAAGAGGGAGTGCAACAGTCGCAATTTCTTAAATAGTTAATTGAAGCCTATGATTAAATCAGTTACTTGTCCCTGTCAATTTTAATGTGGCACACTTCCTTGGTGGTATCTTTATTTTCCCATGGTGGTGGGAGATGCTTTTCAGACTGTTTAATATTTTATATAAGCTCTACAAGTCTTTATTCTGGTTACTGCAACCTGCTCCACACCCTCCCTGCTTCATCTCTTCCAAATCAACCAAACATTCCTGGAGGTGACACCTCCCTTTTGCTTTGCTCTGTGGAGCATCCCTTTTGCCATGTTACCTGTTTCACTATCTGCTTTTTGAGTGTCATCCTCAGTGTGTCATCACAAGTCCAGAAAAAATATTGATGTGTAAATGGGGATTATGCCAGTCTACTGCTCTGTTTCTTCAAGCCCATTTATTTTGTGCGGCTTGTACTTATACTTTCGGTTTTTAAGCTTTATTTTCAATTGCAAAAAAATAATTATCTACAAAAGATTCTTCACTTTTTTTTTTTTTTCAAATCTGAATGGTTTTGTCACTCTATTATATTTTCTGAGCTTCCCACAAGACAAAAAGAACAGAAGAGTGACGCCCTTCATAAAAGTCAATAGGAGATATGCAGAGCCTGTCCATTAAAGGCATCCCCTGGAGGAATTAGGCTGTCAGGAGCAGTTTGCAGTCAGCTCACTTTGTGAACAGTGATGGTCCCCAGGGTGATGTGCAGGTGATCATGGCTGGGCTCTGAAGGGGTTCCTGGTGCTGTCTTGGTCAGGCTCAGACACCCCCTGCTCTCAGGTCTGCCCTTCACCTGTCCCACAGGAAGGGGCAGGGAGGCAAGTCCATGCCAGCAGAAAGTCTGAAAGTTAAGTTTACTGCAGCATAAATGTCTCCAACAAATGCCAACAGCTTGAAGCACTGCTTACATACTTACCTGGGGTTCCTGCAGTGCTGTGAGTACTGTGAATACTTCTTTTGGAATGCTTTGCAGAGGCAGATCTCTCTGGTTTAGATCAGGCATTCAGGGAACTTGAGTTGGCTTCATGATGCTGAGGTGTCTGCTTTTGAACAGTCCTTGGGCATCCCAGCACCTCAGCAGAATCACATGAAAGGTTTGTGAGATTTAATAGCAAACCTACTTTATATAAATCAGCATGATGAGAGCAGAAATCAGTGCAGGCACTAGATGACTTAAATGACTTTAAGAGAAACAATTATTTGTTTATGTTTTCCCAATAATCCAGTGGCCAGAAGCTGATTTATATTCCTTTGTAATCTTCTCTGGGAAAAGCACTTTCTTATTTTCTTAAAAGATATTCCAAGTTCTTATCTTACCTTTAAAGCACTCCAAAGGGAATGGCACCTTCAGCTGCTAAATGGCTGTTGTGTACAAGGGACAAATCCTTCCTAGAGCATCCTGCCATGAGTAGGACATGTGGGCATGGAAAGGTCCATGAAGCCTCACTCAGCACTGAGCTGTTGTTACTGAATATGAGTTAAGGGTCTTGGGTGGCCATGAAGGTCACCAGGAAAGTTTAATCTGCACCATGCTGTCCTGACAAAGTGCTGAGAAACATCTGGTCTACTCTTCCCTTGAAATGTGTATGCACTGCTCTGTGCCTCAGGTTTTGATGGCTGTATCTGTGCATCGCTCTTCATCTCTTCCAAAACATCTCTGCTGCAGTTCAGCCTAGTGTTTATCCATAACATGATCTCATCAAATAATAGAAACAACCACACACCAAAAACTACATAAGCAGCTCTTCCTTGTGGGTGATGCCTAATTTCTTTCTGAGTTCCAGCTAAAACTCCTGTGTAAAAAAGAGGTACATCTGAAAGAATCAGGGATTTTCTCACTGTATTCTGAGAGAGAATTGCCATTTGAAGGCCAAAAAGGATTTGAAACAGGAAGAAGCTGTTGCTAACAATAGAGAAGTCAAATGTCTGGTTATCTTCCTGGCCTGCCATATGCTACCAGTACTAATAAGCAATTGTGTTGCAAAGCCAAGAACAACTCCTTTGTCTTTTACCACACTTAAAAGAAGTCATTGTCTGAGAGTTGTGCTGTTATTCTGCTCACCCTGAACTTCAAGAAATGGAAAGAGGGATATGGGGCACCTAACAGGAAACCTGCTTTTCCCTCCCCACGTTGTCCCATGGACAGACACAGCCAGGAGTCACCTCCTTGCATTCATCCTCTGAGCAACCTACAGTCTCAGCATTGTTACGTGACCTTCTCACCACACACACACAACAAAGGATTGCTTGATGCTTTACAGCTGCATTTCCTGGTCAAAATAATAGCTCAACTCAGAAAGAAAAGTATAGAAAAACAGTGTGGTTTCCCTTGTCTATACTTTTTTTTAAAAAAAGGTAAGAGATTTCTCTCATTTTATCTTTAAATGTTGTGTAGGTTGTTAGCCATTTTTAATTGGAAGCAAAATATGATTAAAAAAAAATTTTGATCATAACATCAGCATGATCACACTGTAAAGGCATTTCTTAAGCCCCTGGCCAGTATCATCTTACTTTAACAGCCAGAATTCTGTGTCTAGCATGAGGAATTGCTCTTCAGTTTATTTCATCCCATCACCTACTAGATATAGGGTAAGAAATAATCCTTTGATTAGCTCTCATTAATTAGCTTGAAAACTATTTGTTAGCCACTGATCATTTAAAACCAAGATTTCGTCTGTTATATGAGATGTTGCAACCCATACTGGGTGCACACTAATAATTCAAACAAGAAATTCATGAAGGTTGAAATAATTCCTAGCCTAGCATATATCTTTTCCTGGAAAATGGAACTACCTAGTGATAGATGTAGTTTCCTGTAAAATTCAAATAACAGCAGTAAATGCTCACTATTTCATTGGAAAGCTGTTTACAGCAGACCTGTAACTTTGAACTCTGACTGCTAAGCCTCCAGGTTGTGATTTGTGCAGAACTCAGCTGCAGTCTGGAAATGTTTAAATTGCTTGACTAAGTTATTAATAACTTTTAGTTTAGACAACTGGAATCATTGCACTTTTCTATCAATGTTAATTGGTTTCCAGATTACACTGTTTTGCTGTGTTTAGCAAAGAGAGAACTGGTATCCTGCTTCCCTGCATGCTGTTCAGTAGGCACTGGATCATTAATGTGAAATACTGCACAACTGGTTTGCAATTCATCTTAAAGATGAACTGCAGTTCCTTAATGGTCTTGAACTTTTAGTTTAAGAAAATAAATAATATAAATCCTTCGATGTAAGGTAGAGGGGAGGAACCAAAAGTGCCCATTCCTGGAAGTAGGGTTATAAAAAACTCTGCTGGAAAATGCCTTTCTTCTTATTAGACATTACTTATTTCCTGACATCATTTCTTGGAGTGGATTTATTGATATCAGCCAAATATTTTGCACAACACAGAGGGTGCCAAGGAATTGTCTGAACATATACCTCTGTTTAACTGGAAGTGGCCAATGTAACTTAGAAATGACACTCAAAATTCTCAAGCTAAAGTGACACCACAATATCACATCAATTTTAATTTTGCTTTTTTTTTTTCCCTTGAGTATGAAATCCACACTTCTTTTGTACCTGACAAAAATGTTCTTGTTTTCTGTATATTAGTATCATATTTCAGAGCAGTACACAATAAATTGTTTGAGAGTTTGGTTTTAATTGTTTAATTGTTTTTTATTAGAAAATTTTGGCCCAATGCTCAGGAAAATCCTGACTCATGACCAACAATTCATAAAGGAGTGTCAGTTAAATTTCTGCACAGGACTTAAAAATACCAAGAATTTGCTGTCTATACAGAACCTTTCTATATAATCCTTCCAATTTTTGGTGTCTGACTGCACTATTATTGATGATGACAAAATATCTCACATACATTTCAGTAGGGGAAAAAATAAATTTGAAAGTAGTTTTTTGCTATTTTGTAAGTCTGAAGAAAAGCAATTGCCAGGTTCAGTGTGAAGGCACAACACCACATTCCTGGCAGGGTCTGACAATCTGTGACTGGACTGTCAGCAAGAGCTGCAGGTTCTCCAGGGAGACAGGTCTGTAATGTATCCCCTAGTATGAGAACAGGGTCAGTCAATTAAATAAAAAGAATGGCAAGTTGAAAAGATGTGAAAATCTCTCATTTTGTACAGGTTAACATAGACTGTCAAATGCATTGCACAGAGAGTCAGCAGGTCAAACATTATGGCTGGATATTTAAAGAGTTTGGAACATATCCTGCCAATTTTACTGCAGTGCAATGATAATTAGGCACTGTCCTAATGGTCTTCAGGTTCCAAGAAAAAGTTCTTCCTTTGAACTTCACTATGAACTTGGTGCGTTACAATAGAGCTGCAAGGACCAAGAGAGAAGAAAAAAATTCTCAAAGGTCAAATATCTGGAATGAAGTGAAGCAATATTCCTATTCCTACTGACTTCCCTTGGGAGCTGGGAACAAAACCCTCAGCAGTGACCCTGAAATTCTCCTGCACTGTGTTTTGACTATGACTAAAGTGCATGAAATTGAAACTCCTGTGGGAAGTGTTCTGCACTGTGGGAAATATTATCAAATGAAGGAAAAACAAAATTTAAGGAGCGTGGTGAGAGGAGTGCAGGCTCTGGGCCAGAGGCTGGAGAGAGCACAGCCCAAGCAGGGCTGTGCAGATGCTTTGGAGGGCTAGGATGCAGCTGAAGGGCAGAGTCCCTTTTATCCTGAAGCACATTTGCACTAGACTCTGGAAGCCAGTGGTTGAAGAGGACATTTCTGCCCCCCAGCATCATTCCTGTGCTCTGCAGTGTCCCTGTCAGTCCCCTAGGATGCAAGTCCAGATGGGGTTTGATGTGCAGGACCAGACAGGTGTTATGGTACGGGGCACATGCACATAAAACTTTCATTGTTCCACTTTTTTTGTTTCACCTACAACCTTACTCTGCTGGAAAGGCTTTGTTTCTTCTTAGTGTAAGGAAACAAGTATATAACAGGTGTGAAACACAAAGTAGGGGCTGTTTTATGCTACAAGTTGTTTAACAGAAATCAGAGTACAAGTGGGAAATAAACATTTGTGAGGAAGAAAATTACATAGAAGGAGGTAAAGAGGCACCATGAAACATATCACTAGTTCAAGAAGGGAAGTGGCTACTTGGTACAAAACCTGAATACCAAAGAGAGAAGAGTGAAAATACTGAGTGAAGTCACAGAGTAATCCCAGGTGTGGCTGGGGTTTTTATTATAGGCTTTTGTTATGGATAGGTATTTATTGTGGATGAGAAGCCTTTATTATTATAACCCAGACAACGGGGCCAGGTGGGACTCCATGCAAGAGATCATTTAGACAATTGCCCTGATTTTTACTACACTGTGTGTGAATCCCTACCGTGAAAAACATCCCCTTTTATGTCAGTTTTTCTGAGTGCTTTCCTCCTTTTCTTCAGAAGTGTTCCCAGTGACCTACCACAGTTTCTCTTGCTACATGTGGAACCCACTACATCTTCCTGTACAAACCATGGATATGGAGAGAAGATTGTTCCCATCCTCTTTGTGTGGGGATGACAAAGCATGGTTTGGCTTTCATATGCCAGGCTGAGCTTCCAGCCTTTCAAGTATAAAATCATCCATTTCATTTAAAAAGTTACCATTGTTGAGTAACATGGAATTTGTTATGTCATTTAAAAATATCTCATTTCAGATTGCAACCATGTGTGAAACGTGGCTTCTCTGTAACCAAACAATAAATAAGCCCAAACAGACAAGATCTGAGAGGCTGTGCTGAGACTTGTAACACAGAGGAATTCTATGGTCTGGAGCTCTCTGCAGCAGAAACATGCTGTAAGACATGCTGTGATTGACTCATTTTCTCATCTAAATTTTGAAATTGATATGACAAGACATTTAAATTAGTGAAAGAAAGGTTATAGATCCCCCAAGGTGTCAGGGCAAAGAAGTGTTTTATAGGTACACCTTGAGGGTATTTGAATGAGGAAATCAGTCTGCAAAAGCAAAATGTGATGAAAAAGTTATGTTCTCTTTCTGTGACTGCTATTTTGTGCTCCACCCACCTATAAAGTTTCTGTATCACTGGAGCATGAACAGCTTTTTCTTTCCATTCATTCAGCTGTAATCTGTTCAAACATCCAGATGAAGGGATCTTTCAGAGGAGACTTCTTTTTTTTTGTAATAAGAAACCTTACCACTCAGTTCCTATGGGAGGTAGGCTGAGCTTTTCTCACGGTAAAATCCAAACCATCTGGTCACATATTGGGTTTGCACGGCCAGATTCTGGCAGTGGGATGGGGGCTGCAGGGGTGGCTTCACTCAGAAGCTGCCAGAAACTTCCCCCACGCCCAGCGCCAGCCAGTTCCAGGCTGGATTCACAGCTGGGCAAGGCCAAGCCCATCAGCGATGGTGGTAACACCTCTGGGATGATGAATTTGGGAAAGGGGGAAATGCACAACTGCTGCTGCAGGGAGGAGTGAGAATGCATTAGAGCAGTGAAGGGGGGATGGCAGGAGGGGTTGCATGCACCAGAGCTGAGCTTCCCCTGCAGCCCCTGGGGAGGCAGCTGTGCCTGCAGCCCATGGGGTCCATGGGGGAGCAGAGATCCACCTGCAGCCCCCGCAGGACCCCACAGCAGAGCAGGGGATGCCCAAAGGATGTTGTGCCCCTCCGGGCAGCCCATGACTGTTGTTACTCAGTGATTTCTCCCTGTCCTTATCTCAACCCATGTTTTGTTCTCTTTTCTCTCCCCTATCCAGCTGAGGAGGGCAGTGACAGAGCAGCTTGTGGGGCACCTGGTGTCCAGCCAGGATCCACCCACCACAGGTGACACACTGTGAAATGAGACTTCATATTACACCATGTCACAAACCATTCACAACAAAGGAGACAGGCAGGCACCTCTCCTGCCAGCTACTAACAACCTTCTCAGCTCTGCCTAGAGCTGGCACTTCTAATCATATCTTTCAGAGAAAAACGTCTGTGATTTAGGAAAAATTTGTGAAAAAGTAATTTAGCTACCTTTTCCAGGTACAAAATCCTGCTGTAAACTGTGAGTTGGTGTATCATGATAAATTGCTGCATTTAGGTTGCATTTACATACTGCTGTTCAGATGTTCTCAGAGGTTCATTATTAAAGACGAAGGTAGCAGCTACCTCAGACCTGGCATTTCTGGGGCTGGAACAAGTTTGGACTTGCAGACGTGGCTCTTAGCAGTGTATTGGAGTCTCAGAGCTTAGATTACATACTCTGTGAACATTGCCTGGGGAGTGAGACAGCTTGGGGAGGGGGAGAGAAGAGGCTGGACTACATGAGGAAAGAGAAAAGACTCAGACAGCCAAGTCTAACAAGGGGAGATTCTGTCACCACAGTCCATGCCATAAACCAGGTCCATTGGTCACTCCACTCTATGGGCTGACACCTCATCCATGAAACAGCTCCTTCCAGCCCAGTGTTTTAACCAAGAGAAATCTCTATTAGACACATCTGTGTTGACTTTTACTTAACATTCACTGCTCAAAGGCAGGGCATAGATCTACAAGGTCTGGTCTATGAGGAGCCCATTCCAGGAGTTCCAGATCACTGTGCACTGCAGGAGTCAGGAGCATACTGAGTACCAGGAAGCACCAGGATGGTGATCCATTATCTCTGACTGCAGAACACACGCAGGAGCATCCCAGAGATTGACTTGGTGAGTCTGTACTCTCCCAGATCCTGCAGAGAACGGATATCATATTCTGTGACTTTTTTTAGCCAGCATGGCCATCAAGAAAGGGTCTCATGAGTCTTCTTCACAATTTTTTTCTTCACTGTGACATCTTCACTCTTTCCTCAGCCAGCATAGGTGCTCACAAAGGGTTGTGAGTTCATAAGCACAGATAAGTTGGAAATCATTTCAAGAAATTAAAAAGGAAATATATAAACTGAATAGTGTGAGGAAGGGACAAGACATTTTTGTGAGTGTACCAGTACCTTGGTCCTTCTTCTGTTGCATGCTTCTTAATTTTTAATTTGAAAAAAATATATATATAGATAGATATGATTTTTTTAAAAATATTTATTTATTTATTTCATCTCACTTTTGGGTTCAGAAATGTTATTGAAAGTTCAAGCTAGTTCAGGTAAGTTTTGTTTCCTTAGAGATGCAAAACAGAAGAATCAAAGTTGAAACAAAATATTTGAGAATATTCATAGTATTTCCAATTGTTTAGATAATTTGATGACCATAATTCTCATGATTTTTCATTTTCTCTCTAAATCCTCTTTTTGGATATGTTTAAAGTCCTGTCTCTCCTTTTTCTTTTGTAGTACAAGCAAACTAATTCTTCTGCCCAACTCATCTGGAAACTGTCTGATTCCTTTTTAGACAGATATTTTCAATAAACTTGTAATTTTCAACATAACCTTATTATATAATGTCTGTAATTTCATAATGTCCCAAGAGTGATTTTTGCATCATTGAATCAGTGGGAAGCTGGGAGAACAGAGGGCTGTATATATTTTACCATTTTTCATCCATTATTTTTACCATTTAATGTTGCATTTCTTTCCATTTCAGAAAGTTCCTTTCCTAACTTTAAGCATAATGGTTCTCAACAATTAGGAAGGGCTTGGGTATTAATTAAAGTCCTTAATCATGTAATAATTTGTGGGTGGGGGGTAAATCTGAAATTCCATGTATTATTTAATGAGAACTGCCCTGGACATGGCGGCTGATCCCTGTTTTCTATGGAGCATGTTCTCTCTTTTCATTGGAGCATTAACACATGACTCAGTCTAAGGCAGCTATTTCAGGGAGGTGTGAGGCTCACAGCCACTGTTAAACTAGGTGAACAACCTAGAAATAAAAAAACAAAAAAACTTGTCCTCCTGAAATCTTGTTTGATTTAGTCCCCACTGGTATGGCTTAGTCTCATAAAATATATTACCTTTCCCAACAAATTATACTTTTCTCATTAGAGTGTTACATGGCAAACTTAATTATTGTAATCACACTGGGGATGCTGGATTAAAAAGCCTACAGACATTTAAAGTAGGATTAATGTCTTCATGTAACAGCAAAAACTGATCTAACTTTCATGCCACTGGGAACCAAATGTGCTGTGGAAATAATGCATTTTAATTCTGAACAGTTTGAATATCTGCTTGGTTTGAGGAAACATTCTACTTGCTGTATTTTTCTCAGCTTCAAGGTTTTTGAGTCTTGTACAGAAATCATGCAATAATTGGATTCTCAGACTTGTTTCCTAAGGAAATTAACCTTTATGTATTCCTGCAGTCTATCTATTACTCTCTTGGCTTCTCCCTAAATTTTGAAACTACTAGCCAATTTCAACCAAATCTAGAGCACTCCAGACATCTGAAAGATATTATATTCCTAAGTTTGTGCAGAAATTGGGAGCTGAGCAGAACAGAAAGATTTAAATTAGAGCTCAGTGAAACAGAGGCAAAGGCGTTGGGCATTACAGGCAGTGCCTGGCAGCTGCTGGATGTGCCAGGATCTCACAGACCCAACCTGTCTGTACTCCTGCATCAGCCACAGCCAGCCCAGAGCAGCCCAACCTGCCCTGGAAATGGGAGGGAACTGGAAATGTGGAGCTCGTGGACCAGGGAGGGTTTTGGGCACCAAAGTCATGGTGCAAGTGGAGTTGGTTGAGCTTTTTCTATTTTATCTGTAAAGGGACAGTGATTATCACCGATCAGAATTTCTGAGCAGAACCACAAAGCCTCCATTCTTGGAGGTTTCTAAGGCCAAACAGCATAAATCCATTAATAATCCTGTCTGGCCATAGCTGAATCATCCTTTGATCCTGAGAGTCTGTGGAGGAAGGTTTGCCTTACTGTGTTACCAAAAGCAGGGTATAGATAGGTTAATTTAGTCCAGATTCTATTATCTGCCAACTACCTTTTGAAAGGCCTATAGATTTTTCCAATACATAAAAGGGTATTGCTAATAGTTAATATTTATAATGTGCTAATAGCCAGAGATGTTAGCCAAGGTCAGAGACTAAAAAAAGAATGAAGGTAATTTAGTGGCTAAATCATTAACCTACAACAGAAGAAATCAGAGTTCATTGGAGTCTTCCTATATGGATTTATACAAATGGTGAGTGGGAGTCATCTCACATAATTTTAGCCCTTCAGAAAGCAGGTAGCTAATTTAATGTGGTTTTTCAAATGTCCTTATAGTCCATAGGGAGAACAAGAGCCCCAGGCTGTTTTCTGCAACATATTTTGATGGGGTGGACACTTTCCATTGAGGGAGAGAGTTAATAGCACTTAGTGCAGAACACCGAGGGTTGAGGTAGACAGATCTCATCAGACCATGTTAAAACAAATTGTTATAAGGTTTCATTTTATTAGTTTAACAGTTGCAGGTCACAGTGTCGATTTATTTGCTGTCAGAGGGATTGTGCTTGCTTTCGGAGTTGCATTATCCAACACCTCACTTGTTGTGTGTGTTCTCTGTTGTGCTGTTTATCACCTCTGGGGGCTGGATTAAAGTTATCATTTTCCCACACTGTGTAACACTGGGTTATATGATGAAATTACTGGTCAGGATACTAATTTGGTAATTGTGCTTAGCATTGCCATCATACCCATGCTTCAGGAGCCATCTCTCAGGAACTGTTACTAGCTACACTCTTTACCTCTACTCCTCAGAAAGCCAGATCATGGGGGGAAAGAAGAAACACTTTTCTCTCCTCTTTCACCTTTCCCTTCTCCTCTTTTGCATTTAGAATACTCTTGGTGTGTTCAAACTAACACATTCATATTGCTGTCTCAGTTCTAGCTGGATAGTTGAGTGTGGGACAGTATGGACAAGTGCATGGGACAGTGAGCACACCCAGTGCTTTAGAACTTCACCCCTGAACAAGTGAAAAATTGTGAAGTGGGATAGGAAACGTTCTTAAACTCTAGAGGTATGGGTACACAAGTTGCTTGGGAAAAAAACACAGAAGAGGCTCCCTTCTGGAAAATTGCTGCTCCAGTGTCTAGTGGGCAGTTCCAGAGACAGAGTGGAAGGGATTTCTGACTTGCAATCTTAATAAAGAGACTTTTGATTCTTACTTACAAGAGGAGAGTAGTCAAGACTATAAGCAAGACCAGAAGGGTCCTGCCTCCAGACAGGTCAGAGGCGGGGAAAACTGGGTTTATTGGGCTGTGTTTATTGGGATTCAAGGCACTGGCACTGCAGACCCATAGAGTGTTAGACTTTAGTATTCCCAGGTGCACAGTGTACCCCAACACCCCTCTATACCTGCAGATCCCACCTGTGTTTGCTCTTAGCCTTACCCTGGACCAGGAGCTCCATGTCCCTCTGGAGCTCAGAATTGGGTTCTCTCTGGACCCAATCATCCAGGTGAGTGATAAGAAATTCTAACAACCAGCCCTTGGTTTCATTAACTTTCTGCATTGAGTCCTAGATCAGAAAAGCCAGTGTATACCATCCTTTACCAAGAAGTTACTTGCTCTTGATATAATTACATTACTCTAAAGTCAGCTGCCATGAAATGAGTGGCACACTTTCATTTAATTCAATTCCTGTTGTGAGAAATAGCAAAGTCCTCTTTAACTACTGAGGCTTAGCAATGGTAAACCTTAGTCTAGTTCAACATGTGCTGATTTTCTAGCAGGAAGTACAGCAACTGATAGGAAAAAAAAATTCTTTATATTTCTCTCCTCAAGTGGTTGATAAGTGCATGAGAATTCAGTGTCAAAGTTTAACTCCAGTTGACAACTCAGCCCCACACAGCCACTTACTCACTACCCCCATGGTGGGATGGGGGACACAATTGCAAAAGTAAAAATAAAAAAGCTTGTGAGTTGATATAAAGGCAGTTTAATAGGTCATGTAAAAGCTGTGCACACAAGCAAAACAAACCAAGGAATTCATTCACCTCTTCCCATGGGCAGGAAGGTGTTCAGCCATCTCCAGGGCAGCAGGGTCCCCTGACACCTACTGGTGGCCTGGGAGGACAAATGCCATCACCCTGGATGTCCCCCTCTGCCTGATTCCCCAGCTTTATATGCTGATGCCATATGGTGTGGGATGTCCCTTGGGCCAGCTGGGGTCAGGTGTCCTGGCTGTCTCCTCACATTTTCTTGTCCCCACACTGTGTCCTCAGTGATAGAGTTGGGTGAGAAGCAGAAAAGCCCTTGGCTCTATGCAAGCTCTGCTCAGCAGAAGCTAAATTCAGTTCTAATTTACAGTAAACAAGCAAGCCCCAGCCAGGACACTTCACAGGCACAGGAGCTTGTTCAGTACAGCAGTTGAACAAGCGGGAAAAGCAAAATCCACCTACAAGCATTCAGAGAAGTCATGATTTTGCAAGTGACAGAAACCCCAGAAGTGCTTAGGGCCAGACTGATGGAACTCTGAGCAACTCAGGGCCCCTTTCATGGCTGGGGGATTGGAGCTAAATGATCTCTAACATCCCTTCCAACCCAAACCATTCTATGTTCTATCAAACCATGATAAAGTTATTACCTTTTAGACCCTACAAAGAGGAAGAGGAAGAATTGCCAAAAAAACCCCACTGACTAAACTAGGATACAAACCCTTTAGACCATTTTCTTTCTATTTGGTGTTCAAGTGGTCTTACCACAGGAGACGGAGAGTATCTTGTGGTTTCTTACAGATATTTGTAGTGCTGGGTTTCAGTTGCCCTTTTTCACCTAAAATGTTTGCCATTTTCAGGAGTCTTAATTTTTTTTTTCTTTTGAGAAAGCAAGTAAAGAAATTCATCTTCTGGTCAGTGTAACCTAATTGTTCTTAGAAAAATCTTCAAGGTCTTGTTTCTCTTAAAATAATAGAAAGAGACATACTATAATTTCCCCACTCAGAAATGCAGTGGATAAGCAGAGGAGTGAGGCAGGTGAGGAGCCTGCATGGTACACAATGACAGGGAGAGATGCTCTCATTCTGCCTGCACTGAGGATAAGGGGAGAGAAGATTAGCAAACATAAGGGGGATGGAAAGAAAAAACACAGAAATTATTCAAAAGTAGAGAAGATGACCTATGCATATTTTGGTTTTGTGGGTAGCCCTTGAGTGAGAATCCCAGCTCATGTACAGCTGCACATTCTGTCCATGTCATCTCTGCATCCTGTGTGACTGCTTTTGCCTTGAGGCAAAGTTATGATTATCTCTGAGCTTTTTTCTACTTTGAAATTCAAGAAATAATGGATGGATGCCCTACATGATTTCACAGCCTGACATTGAGGCCTCATCGTAGACCCAATAATGCAAAACATATTCCTATAGCTTGGAGCTCACCCAGAATCATAGAAACACAGAATTGTTACGTTACTGTACGGTGTTGTGGAGCAGTGGATGGAGACAGTAACATGGCAGTCTCTTGCACAGAGCAGGAAAGAGCAACTTATTCAAGGAAGTCATGGGTTTAAATAATAGACATCAGGCAAAACAAATCAAAGGAGATTCATTGGTCAGAGGAGGAACACCTCTTTAAAAATGTGCCTCTGTGAAAAACATCACATACTCAGCAGGTGTTTATCTATGTTATAATTCTTTCTCTTATGTTTACATTACAGAAAAGTCTCTAGCTTGGGAAAGAACCCAGCTGAGCCTGAGAAAATTAGACAGGAAAAATCCTCAAAGATTTTTCCCTGAGCCTGTAACAACCACATTGTTAAGATTGGGAAAGACTTCTGAGATAATTGAGTCCAACCAGTTCCAAAAACATGTGCCTAAGTTTGTTTGAACACTTCTAGTGATGATGATTCCACCACTTTCCTGGGCAGCCTCTTCCAATGACTGAAAGCACTTTTGGAGAATAGAACTTTTCCCAGTATTCAATATAAACCTCCCTAAGAGAAACTTGAGACCTTCTCCCCTTGTTCTATCAGTTGTTTCTTGGGAGAAGAGACTGAGCCCCATTTGTCTCCTTTCAGGAGCTGTACAGAGTGACAAGGTCCCCTCTGAGCCTCCTTTTCTGCAGGCTGAACAGCCCCAGCTCCCTCAGCTGCTCCTCAGACTTGTGCTCCAGACTCTTCACCAGCTCCATTGCCTTTCTCTGGACATGATCCAGCCTCTCAGTGTCTTTCTTGCTGCAAGGGGCCCAGAATTGGACACAGATTCAAGGTATCAGTGCCCAGCATAGGGGAAGAATCAGTGCCCTGGTCCTGCTGTTTCACTGTGCCAGATTCAAGCCTGGATGTCTTTGGCCACCTTGGCTCATGTTCAGCTTTTCATCCACCAACACCCCTGAATTCTCCTCCTCAGAGCTACACTCAACCCATTCTCTGCCCAGCCTGTACCTGTGCTTGGGATTGCCCAAACCAAGGTGCAGGACTTGGCACTTGGCCTTGTGAAATTAATGAGTTGTGGCTATGAATGTGATACACGAGTGCTGAGGGTGTTTTGTTCAAGCCATCTCTAAGCAATATAAGCTTTAAAAGTTGTATCTTAGATTCACAAGGCAACACCATTATGTGCCTGTAAGATGAACCTCACTTTAGATAGCTTTGTGCAAATTTTATAGGTTTCTTACATTTCATTAACAGTTCAGAGGCCAAGTTGAACTTGGGAAAATCAAATTAATGAAGACAATTTTGTCATTGTTAAATGTATCTAATTTACAACAGAGCCTGAAAAGGTGATGAGTAAAATAACCTGGTCAAAGGGGATAGACTTCAAACATTTTTCTTCCATGCTCTTCCTCTGCACATGGAAAAAACTCTTCGGGTATAAGGAGATAACCTGATTCTCCTTCAAAATTTTGCAGCACTCTGTTACCTTGATGACTACATAAACCATGATGTGCTTAGACTCCTGGGAGTGCTGGTATGGCTACAACAATTACCTATCATTTTGATGAGCCATTATAAGAAACGTAATGTTTTGCAATCTTTAAGTTGGAAATTAATGACACCCAAAAGCTGGTGCAACAACAGATGTTCAGATGCAGAAAAAATGGCCTTTGTGTGTTCACATGCCTTCAGTCACATTTAATAATAGTTAAGAGAATCATTACAAAGTGCTACCATTTTTCACAGATAACATTAATTATTTAAGCACTTAAAGAAGGCAGTGCTTTTCGGATTTTTTTTTTTTTTTTAAATCAACACTTTTGTGAATAGATGTATGTGTATTTACTTCTACAGACAAACACACCTATTCATCTATCTATCTATCTATCTATCTATCTATCTATCTATCTATCTAATCTATCAGTACATAGAATCTCTCTCTTTCTCAGCCCCTCTGATTTTCCAGCCTGAAATCCCCTGAGATACAGGGTTGGATGCAGTGATGATGAGATACTGCATCAACAGGGAGTTAGGTTTGAGCTTGGGAATAAATTATTAATTTATATTAATAAATTATTAATAATGAACCGTTTAACTCATGATTAGAGGAGAATGTTCCGAAGAGAGGGAAGGATATATGTTTCGGTTGTCTGGCTACAATGCTAAATAACTATAAATAGTCTGTTCTCAAATGTTCCAGAGGTGCAACACATGCCTCTGAGATTAATTATCACTAAGTGATTGAGGAAATATCTCTGCAGCTTCATGGCCATTCTTGTTTAAATGATGGAGTTGATTGCATTGAGTGATGCTTAAGCAAGGCAAGAACTTGTTTGGCGCACTAAAGAAAACCCTGAGGGGTTAGCCAGTTAAGATTCTGTAGTATAAAAAATATTTTATCATTTGAAGTTACATTTTTATTGAAATAAATAAGTGGTTAAAGGAAATTATTGAAGTCTGACAAATTCCTGCATAGTATAACCAAGACAAAATGGATGTTACCAACCACACTCAGACTGAAGATGTATGTTCCCTCTGTCAACAAGCATTTTGCCTTTTTTTGCATAGAATTCTTGGTGAAAAGAAGCACCTGTCTTTATTGAAAGGTGTCTTCTTTGTTGAAGAAACAGGTGAAGCTGTAATCCAATAGAACAAAGTAAAAAAAGTGCTCAGCTATGCCTGGCTCTAGTGATATTTGGAAATAGATTATTTTCTTTCATAAAATGTACATTAATTCCCATGACAGCTGTGAAGTAAAAATTCACTAAAGAATTGCTCCACTGAAATTTGTGCTTGTGTACTAACTCCTAGATAATCTGTCTTTGCTGGTGGGTGAAAGAGTTGTGAAACTTCTCAGAAAATATTTTTTAAATCCATAGATTCGCTGGGTTCTCAATCACCAGGATTAGATGTCAGGTTAAAATTAGTTCTCTAAATTACCTTCCTAGTCAGTGAGTATCAGCTGGAACCTTCATGTTGTGAGTCAACAACCTATGAGAGAGACTAAAGTTTTATACTGCTAAAATGAGCTGAGTCTGGGCCACAGCTGGAAGAAAATTAAGTTCCAATTTACAGTGGTTTCCAATGCTTTTGTATCAGCTCTAAGAAAACATAGGTAAAGAAAAGAAAAATGCATTTCAGAAATCACTTTCTTGCACACATGGATAAGAACTAGGCTTGTCCAGGTACCCCAGTACAAGCTGGGTAAAAATGAACAACTTATTAAATTTTAATTATCAACAGGTCTTGTTACCAACCAGTGGGCCTCTGGCACAACCTCGGGGCTATCCCTGTGTGGGATAAAACAGGTTCTAGAGTTACTGCTTTTATTCACTAATAAGCCTAACTGCCTTATTCAGGTTGGCAGATATGATACAGAATACTCAAATAGATTTGCTATTTCCTGCAGGAATGTAGGACCTCAGGACCTGTGATATGCAGCAGAACCACAACAGCAAGCATGACAAAGAATTTCTATTTTATTTGGCTAAAAGGAAACTTTTGGGACAAGTTTTAGAAGCTTCCTTAAATAGTTGAACCCAACTGTATAGACTAAATAGTCTGCTCCCACTCTCAGGCAATCCAAAATCCTTCCTGACATCTTTTTTTATGGCAGTTTTTTTGGGTGCTTTTGTGGAAGTTACAAAATTCTGGATTCCTTTTGAGAATGTCAGCCCTAGAACTGAGACTGCAATGCATGCCCTTGCTGGTGGCTCCCTCCAGATCCAAAATAACCAGACATTCCCACAGAAAAGGTTGTTTCCTCTTCATCTTAAACACTACAGAATCTCTCCAACTTTTCAGAGACTCATTCTACTGATCTCATATAGACAAATACTCCGAGTTAAGCTCACCTTTCCTGGACAATTTTGCCAAAGGTCATCTACAAATGCAGCTGATAGAAGCCACAATTTATATTTTAGATTTAGCCTACTCCGTTTTGGGGCCAGGGTGTGTTACTGGGGGGATATATATGCCCTCTGGGTGAGTGCAAGTAAATATTGATCTTAGAATTCTTTGTTCATTTCTTGATCACAGATTGCTACCCCTTTTTCCATAGAAGCGTGTCAGTAATTTGCAAATAATGAATCAAAAGAGTTAAAATTTTCAGGGATGGACATGCTTCTGCATTTTCTATATTCCTGAGATTCTAGAAGGATCATTACATTCCTCAATCCCCTTCCAACATTTACTTTCAAGTAGTAATGGAGAAATGACTCACAGACTAAGCAAAGACTTGCATACTAGCACTACACAGATAACAGATTATCCTCCCCTCATTACCATCACAGAACAGTGACAGATTATCCTCTCCTCATTACCATCACAGAATAACCCAGTGTTTGGAAGAGATTAGCTCCTGGGTGAAGAATGCCTCTTTTAAAACACACCTAAACAAGATTATTAGTCATGAAAAAAGGTTTTAGATGTTTTTATATCATCAAGCAAAGGTGCTGGGCAAGGAAGACACACCAGGACAGCACAAAAATCTCAAAAGTATAATTGAACTATTGATTGGTAGGTATTCACTTCCCAATATATATGTTTGAAAATGTAATTAAAATAATTTCACAAAACCACACTGTGGGGAGTATTTGTGCTCTGTTCTACTCTATTTTTTAGACACAGTGCCTGCACAATGCTTCCAAGGGGTGATTTGGATACTCCTCAAGAAGGCATGATTTGTTTATAGTGAGACTGAGTTTATCCAATTTTGGTACATGAACGGTCTCTGTAGTGGTGTAGGCTCCTCTGTTAGGAGTGACTGGACAGAAATTAAGATGCAGGAAAGGAATCCATCTTCAGTCACCTTGGAGCCAGCACAAAGGTAATTATTGTTATTTTGATACCTTTTCTGTAGTATTTCCAGAACAAGAATTTATACCAACATAAGGAATCAATTTTCTTCTATTTCAGCTTTTGAAAACTGGAGAGCACATAGAGATGGGACTCAGCTCTGATTTGAGATATTTAAACCTGTAAGGCAGATTAATTTGTTTGAAAGTACCCATCCAGTATCATGTTAGAATCATGTAGAACCCACTCAAACTTTATCTCGTTATTTTAGATACCCAGCTAAAAGGTCTCTAGATACAGACTCCTGAGGAGAACTGAGCCTTTCTGTAGAAACTGAGGAATGGGAAAGACATTCCAGTCACCTAAGCTATGACAAGTACAGTAATTTCATTATTATAAGCCGCACCATTTTGACTAAAATTTTGGTCCCAACCAAAAAAGTGTGGCTTACACTCAGGAGTGGCCAATATACGAACAAAGTTCAGAAATTTCCCAACCCGGAAGTGCGAACCGCAGGCTGAGCCAAGCTCACAAATTGAGTACCTGCCAGTAAAACCCGCGATCACGCAATTGTTACAAACTGGTTATTCTGTTGCGCGGCAGGGGGAGCGGGCTCCAGCTGGCACTGCGGGGCAGAGCTGGGCTGGGTGAGCCCAGCGGTGGCAGTGCAGGTGGTGGGCAGGGGGTGAGCGAGCCCAGCGGTGGCTGCGGCAGCGGCACTGGGCAGCTCTGCTGAGTGGCGGTGGCGGCACAGGTCCACCACGCAGCAGCAGCACGCTGCCCAGCTGGCCCTGAGTGGTCCTGCCGAGTGGCAGTGCCGGGCTGGGCCACCTGGCCCCATTGGCAGCCCCGAGTGGGGCCAAGTCTGCCTGGCCCCGAGCCAAACCAGTAAACCCCATGATCTCACGATTCCTTTACTAATTTGTTACTTTGTTGCCCGCGGATCCTCACTGCAAATGAAAATGTGGATTATAATCCAGTGCGGTTTATAATCAGGTGTGGCCTGTAATCGCAAAATTACTGTAATAATTTGCAGCTGAGTCCTATCATTTGTGATACAGACACAGCTCCTCTTCCACTCAGTACTGTCCTTTTCTTAAAGGTAAAGGCCTGGGGCTATTTTCTGATCTCTGGGGTATTCCATCCAACTTGCACCTCGTCATTCCTATTGCTGTAAGATCTCTGAGGCAGGTTCATGTGATTGACAGAACCTGGGACTGCTTCAGTTGGTAAGAGGAACCCAGGTAGGGTATCTGTCATGGAATGGGAGGCCTCTGTCTCACATGCAATCTAGGTGAGACCTCCATTAGGTAAAAAATTAATTTGAAAACCTGCCCCTTAGGTAGCTGAACAGATATATATAGAAATTCTATCATCTCAGACAGACTAAGGAATCTGTGGAAAAAAAAAAAAAAAGACAATCTTTTCTGACTCAGAGAAAAGGATCTTATTGTCTAAAGAGAAGATTCATCCTAGTTCCTAGTTTAACAGAAAGAAGTTGTCTGAAGTTACATTTTTTCCCTAAAGTTATCTATTTTAATTATTTTCTTGGAATCCCAACTGTTTAGTTTGTAGTATCTTAAAATCAACAGTATAGTCATGCTTTGAATGTGTCATAGTTATGTGAAAAAGAGCAGCAAGAAGAGATGTTGGTGAATGTGTTTTTATCATAGTTGATAAAATACATACTTATCACATCAATAAAAGATATACCTTTGTATCTGCTTGTACATTTTATAAAAATGTCAGAAAAAATGCAAGGTATGACCTTTATCTCTTTGTTAGGAGGTCTCTAGATAGATGAACTTTCAAGAAGATTTGAATGCTGTAATTCAATATTTACTGAACTTTCCGCTGACTTAGTGGGTTCTGGATCCTACTTTAATGGCAACTTTTCAAAGTTGCAGCAAAGGATGGTGCTATCACTTGTTTGATTACAAAAAAAACCAGGATATTAAGCTGTAAGCTTACTTTCTGCACAAATATTTAAGTATTTAGGTGTAGTAACATTTGAAGTAGATCCCTCAAGCAGAGCAGGAGGTAAGTGATGAGATATTCTAGTTTCATAAGAAGACTAGCTGGAGATACAAGGAAAGGAAATTGAGTGAGAATCAGTATGACTGTAGGACTCAGTATGCAGCAGTATGACCTTTTCTGGAGAAGCTTTTGAGGCTGGCAGATTTCCTTTTCAATAGTTGAATACTCACATTTTAAATCAGTAAAGTGAATCACATCTGTGCATATTTAATTGATGGCCCAGAACGCCTAACAGTGTTGGGTAACATGAGGCAGACCTAGAAAGTACATCTCATGAATGCATGACTAAAAAATGCAAAACTGAGCTCCCAGGTGCTGAAGCACTGACTGTCACTGAAGGTTCCTTCAGAGTTCAAAGCATTTCCTTCAAGGGCCGCAAAAGCAAGGTTCTTCTCTTCAGGACACTGTCTGCATTGATCTCACCTGGCTGTCCTGCCTGCTAACCCACAGCATGTGCCTCACCACAGAGACAGCCTGCTGCACTCCACCCACCACAGAAAGCACTGTGTGCATTCCCCACGCTCCCTTAGGACTGGGAATCTCAGACAGGACAAAACTCCCCTTTGTGAGAGCACGAACATAATCAGTCTCTGTATCTGCAGTGGGAGGAGTGCACACTGGCTCCCATTTCAGTAGCTGCTCATCACCTCCCATCTAATCCCCCCCATTAGCTTCCTTTCCCATTCTGCACTGAATCTGCAGCAGAGGCAGGTCCCATCCTCAAGAGCATTTCAAGAGCAATAATCAGTTTTCCTGCAGAGGGTCAGCGCTGATGTGACACAGAAGGGTCCTTGTGCTCATCATTTACACACTTTATCCTTCCTGCTTAGCAGCGAGGGTGTTCAATAAACTGTCTGCTCTACCTGGAGGGAAGGCACAAAGCTGGCACCAGGCAGGAGCACACACAATGCCCTGCTAATGCATCATGCTGCCATCTACTCCTGACAATGCTCTTTTATTATGAACTGGATGAGAGGATTTGCAAATGCCACTTCCAGTTACACATAACACTTCTGCAAAGGCAAAGGAGTGAGGTAATGACTGCAATTCTAATCGAGCTGGAGCAGCTGCCTCATTAGTACACACCCTGTGATTAATATGCCTTTCTGACCTGTGCTTATGTACCCTCACCTCTTCCTTCTGGACCAAAGGAAAGCCCATCCCCACAAGAAGCACTGCTGGTTCTTTAAGGATGCAAGATTAACTCAAAGTGAGATGAATAATATTTTGCCTGTGAGACACAGTTGTATAGAAAAATGAAGTGCAGTCACTTTAAAGGAAGATTTGACAGAGATAAAAAGCACAGGGTCCAACATTTTCAGAAAAATCACCTTTTGCTTCAAATTTCCAAATTTTGGATTAAAAATGTTAAGCCATTTCCCCCCCTCATATTTCAGAAGGTAAGGAAGCTAATTCTTAAGAGAAAAAACTAAGAATTAAGGAAATTTCTAATCACTTCCAAACTTCACACTTGGAGCGATGCTTTTATAATAAGTAATCCTTCAGTGCTGGACTTCAACAATGCTAATGTCTCCTTCTTAATGCCAGATAAAATACAGTGCTGAACACTCAGATGTGACTTTCATGACAGAAACTGAGAAATTCATTCATGTTTTCATTCTCATTTCTTCCCAGACTTGCAGTGGAGAGGGACTTTCACCTCCAGATGACAACTGAGGATCAGCTTCACTAAAGTAATTGAAGGGTTTGACGTTGGTAGAAGGTCAGGTTATTCATGTCCATATAAGAGCATTTCAAAAACCAGCCCACATCACAGGAAATCAGGAGTGACATTAAGAAGAAGGAAAAAAGTAACTCGGCATGTGAGGAATGAACCAGATTTCCTTCAACAGATGTATAAAACTACTGAGGTTTCCTTAAGCCACAAAGCTCCTGAAATTTTATTTAACAGATAAAACACAAACTGATGGTATCTGGATGTTTAGTAAACCCCTAAGCTCCTGTTTTGTGCTCAAGTTGGCATGCTTTTTATTACCCCAAGGTAAACCTTCAGGTACCAACACCTTCAGTGATCTGGGTGTGCCTTGCAATCAAAATGCTACCTGCCAGAACATTTCTTCCACTAGGTTTTTCAATTTTTCTCATTTTCTTCAGCAATGTGTATGGCTCAGTGGAATACAATTTATCTTGAATAAGCTTTGAAATAAACAATGAATCATTGGGTGACTTAGCCAGATTTTGACTTCTTCTCTTGTGTCTCTGTCCTCCATGGATTCACCACTTTTGTGTCACATGCAGGATGCTGTCCTGTGTCACCCCCCAGACACAGCATTCTCACATTTCACAAGATCATTGTCAGTAGTTTCAAAGGGGGACCTTGCACACTTTCACACTGCCTCAAGGTAACTTCTCTGATTGCCCACGTTTTTTGCCTGTGATAAGTTTTTCTTATGACTCCTTAACATTTAAGCAGCTAAACACAAGAAGTGAGTGAAGAACAGAATGAATGCTTACCCAAGACAGACAGACAACTGTAAAGAGCAGGATTACCTTGAAGACCTCCCACTTCTTAGCAGAATATGAGCCATTGTCTTGGGTTACAACACAGGATGTGACCAAAAGTATCTATTCTATCACCATCTGATGAGACCAGGTGGGG
>PYHW01009979.1:19548547-19571262 GCA_013186435.1 Turdus rufiventris | reverse complement strand
CCCATATCTTTGCCTGAGAGTGCCTTAATTTCAAAATTATAATAATTTGGAGGGAGGGGGTTTACATTCTCCATTTCAAAGAGAGGCTCCTGCCTTTCTTAGCAGACACCTGTCCTCTAAAATAGGACAACCATATAAAGCATCTTTTAGCATACTGACCAAAAGAATAAACACTTTAACTTAACCCTCTTTGAAGATTTGAAGGGTTTTTTCATGCTGGTTGCTAGTTTTACATTAGGAACTAATCCCTGCACAGGTAGAATTAGTTTCAGCAAATCAGTATGTGAAAAAGGATTTTAAACAAATGTGACTTATATTGAAAGACTGAGTATCAGTTACCTCAGCCTTGAAGATAAACAGGGTCTTGTTAGGTTGTGATAGGATTACCTGCTTGTATCATTTAAACAACTCTAATTTCTGCCACAGGCTTTTCAAGCCTTTGAACACTGACATTGATTCATTAAGGTTTTTTCCATTCCACCCACGAATTATATTTCCCAGTAGAAAATGAAGCAACATTAATTACGAATGTGAGATTTCTACAGTGAGATATATAATTGCCAGTACTGAAGTGCACATTATAAGATCATGCACAACATACTCTGCTGACATATTATGCAAAACAAATTCTTGATCTCTTTTGCGATTATTATTTCATCCCCCAAAAGTTTAAACTACATCTATTCCAAGAAGTTAAATATATCTGGATTGTTCTCTTGAATTGCAGCATGGAAAAACCCACATTAGCAGAATCATAGAATGATTTGTGTGGAAGTGATCTTAAAGATCATCTCATTTCAACCCCCTGCCATAGACGGGACACCTTTCACTAGATCAGGTTGCTCAGAGCCCCATCCAGCCTGGCCTGGAACATCTTTAGGGATGGGACATCCAGTTTGTCTGAGAAACTTACCCTAGTGTCTCACCACTCTCACAGCAAAGGATTTCTCCCTAATGTCTAACCTTAACCTACTCTCTTTCAGTTTAAATTCAACCCTCTGTCCTATCTTTGCCTGCCCCCTTAAAAGTTGCTCTCCAGCCTTTTTGTGGGCCCCTTTATGTACTGGAGGAGGCAATCTTTGAATATTCACCAGCTTTCTTGGGCCCCCTCTTCCCTCCAGGGCAGTGAGCTTTTTGTGCACCTTCCTCCTTGCCCCAAGGGTCCTGACTCCCCCATTTCAGGGTCACTGCAACCAGGGCTGTCCTGGAGCTCCACATTCCCATTCAACCCCTACATGTTAGTGAGAAAAAGGTCCAGCATAGCCTCTCTCCTCACAGCTCCTCTATTACTTGGAGAAGGAAGCTGTCACCAAGATTTCGCAGGAACCTGCTGGATGCTTATGCCCTGCTGCGCTGCCCCTCCAACACACATCGGTGTGGTTGGAGTGCCCCAGGAGGATGGGGGCTTGGAAATGCGTGGTCAGTCCTGTCTGTCTCTACAGGGTCTTATTCCCTCAGTCTTCCTGGCAGGGTGACCTGCAGTGGGTTCGTCTGTCTGTCTATCTATCTATCTATCTATCTATCTATCTATCTATCTATCTATCTATCTATCTATCTATCTATCATATAGTGTCCCTGTCCTGACCCAGGAGCTCTCAGTCAGTTCCTCACCCATCCCCATCTGGACCTCTGTGCATTCTGACTGGCCATTGATGTAAAGGGTGTCACCCTTCCCTGTGTCCCTGCCTGTCCTCCCCAAAGAGTTTGGATCCTTCCACTCCAACCCTCCAGCCACAGGAGCCACCCCACCACATCCCTGGTGCTCACAAATCACAGCCATCCAGGCAGGTGCACACCTCTAATTGCTTTTTTTATTCCCTGTGGTGTGTGTGTGTGAGATAGAGGTATTCAAGCTGGACTCTCAATGAAACCAAATTACTGGTTGGAGTAGCCAAAATTCCTTTGTGCTGCCCGCCAGGTGCTCTTCTGCTGACCTGTGGTCCCTCTCCAGGCTCTGGGAGTCTCTTGCTGGCTGCAAACTGGCAAACTGGTATGAGATAGAATTAGGTTCATGTTATTATTCCCTATTAACATTCAAATCCAGGTAGTGACATCCAGGGATCCTGTTGGGAATGGCTCTCATCTGCCTGGTGGTCCGTGTCTCCAGCCCTGAGTGCAGCCCCTCTGGGGCCCATTCTGCAATTTGGCAGCAAAGGCTTTCATTGCCTACAAAAGCTCCCTGCCAACACTGAATTTAATAATATTCACAGCCTCAAGTTTCAAACAAAGACAACAAGAAAAAAGGTTTTCTGGTGGTTATAGATGTTCTCCACAGGTAGAAGCTCTTTTGGCAGTAGGTAATTATTGATACTGTTAACCCAGTGTAGCCACTTGTGCAATTCAATTGACATTTCATTTGCCTACTTTCATGTAAGAAAGAGGATACAGAGATTTCAGACGGATCCTACTCCCCAGGAAATATTTTTATGTCTACCAGTGAAAAGTTTTTGAGACTCAGGATAGGATTCAATAAATTTTTTGGCATTGGTAGCTATATATCCACAGGCAGAAACAGGAATGATCCCACCCTGGTACCCACTCTGGTGTGTATGAACACCCTTCCTCCAGTGCATGTGCATGTGCATGTCCAGAGCTTCCAGGCTGGAAATCCCTGGAGGTTTACTCACATGCAGGCAACCCTCGCCAAGCTTCCAGGGACAGAGCACATCCCTGCATATCAGAGCCCTGGGGAGCCACAAGCACAACTGGGATTTTTTCCCTATTCAGAACCTCTGATCTTCTATAATTTTCAGCAGTTTGTCACCTTCTCTGAATAAAGCTGCATCAAAGCCCATCTTCACTAAGTCTGGCTGCAGGGAGGGAGAGCAGCAGTTGATGCTTCACTTCCATCTCAGCTCCCTAGGGCTGGTTGTAGCAAAGAAGAGAGAGGAAATGTCACCACCTGCTTTACTCCCAGTTCTGTCTCCTGTCTCTGTCAACATGCTACACCTGCCTTTATTGTTGCCTTGAACTTTTGGCTGTCCCTGGATATTTTTCAGAAGGGCCAGAAGAGCTCAGCCTGTTCAATGACTTTCACAGCTACAGACAATTGCTTCCTTCCTTCTAAAAGGGGAGGGAGAATGCTGACAATGACTAAAGAACACAGTGAGGTATCACAGCCTTTTTGCAGAAGTCTCAATGATCTTCCCCTGTCCCAGTCCCTGAAAAAAAATAAAAGGACAGTATTGGCAAAGCTGTGTATGCATATAAATGTATCAAGTGTTTCCAAGTAACTCAGGAACCAATGACTTTAGGACTGGCCATAATTTTCTCAGCAGAAGCATACATAAAAATGAGGGTTCATTTATGACAGGAGCTGGAGCCAGGAATCATAATTACTCTGATGAACCTGAAAATCTGTAGCTGATACAGAAACCATTATTGAAGTCCTACATAAAATCTTACACCCATGCAAGGGAAGCTTTTTTCTACATTCTAGTGCATACATAAATTTCTCTGTTTCTCTCTCACACACATTCATTTTTATGAAGACAAGAAAATAATTAATAGGCAATTGCATTACCTAGGAAAGACATTCTACTGTTGGATAATGTTTATGGAAATGAGGAACAATTAATTTATCATCAGTTTTATGGTAGTAATAAAAAATATTTATCTGCCTGGAAGGATTTGCATGAACTTTGATATCTGATTAATAGTAAGAGTTGTTAATATTAAAATGAGAGCAAAATGTTCTGATTAGTTCCTACCACAGCAAACCTACAACAGATCTGCTGTTATGGATGTATGTATTCTGGATTTAGAGGAGATACAGAGTCTGGCTCAAAAGAATATTTTAGGAAAGGTCACTGTGAACTCTAACTTTATGCCCAATGTGAGGAATTATTGGCATGGACAGAAACCACTTAACCTTCTAACTTTTATTTCTGGTCACAAACTTTAATGGGTTTCTCTTAACCCCTGTGTGAGGAAGGTCAGCATTATCCCAGTTTCAAAGATGAGGAATTGTGCAGAAAAAAGCAAATGCAAGGATTTTTTATGCGTTTGAACCTTAGTCAAGCTGCTGAGTTATAATTGACTCGGCTCCCATGCCTCAGTGTTCTATGGGTATGATCTACAACTCATTCCCTTGCAGGAGGTGACAGTGACCTGACATGGGCTCTGTGGAGATGCAAGATCCGGGGTGAAGTAGGAGCTAAATTCATACAGGGGTGAGAACACTAAGAGGCATTAAACCTTTCCCAGCTTTCTCTTTGCCTCCATCCCAGCTGGGTGCATTGTGTTTGTTTTTGGGAATTTCTGTCCCAGCCGTGCTGTCTGTGTTCACCTGCGATGCCTCCTCCGAACCAGCAGCACTTGTGTCTGCCAGAGAGCAGCAAAAGCCACTGAAACCTGGGGAGGATGGATGGCCTTGTACACAGTGACAGAGATCTGTGCTCCTTTCTGCTTATCCAGATTTTGGGCAAGATCCCTAACTGGCTTTGATCACCTGTGCAAAAGGAAGTACTGAATATTATACTCATAATTAAGAGTTTCTCTGAAAACCAGGCTGCATTAAATACTTTGCTCAACAAAATCTGAATGATAATAGTAGAGCCTTGGGGCTGCTTTCTATCCCAGTTTTCCATTCAGTCCACAAGAGATGAAAATATGGGCTGGCAATTTGAAGAAACTCCATTGCCTCTGGATCGGGTGCTTTAAAAAACGCTTTTTTTTAGGTACCAGCTCACATACAAGAGAGCATCCACCCTCCATTTCATAGTTATAGAAACTGATTAATAAGGAAGCAAGAAATCAGCCTAGAATAGAAGATTTTGCATGCTCTAGTACAATTTCTTGCATTCTAAAATTTTATAGTCAAGAAATAAATATATTTAAGTCTATAGAAGATTGACCATGAAGTTCTCATATCTTGGTCTTTCCTGTTTGAGGTTTAACATTATGTGATGGAAGACTCCTGCTTCTGTGCTGTAGGCTTGTGATTACTGCATTAATAGCATCAACAAAGAGAGCATACAGGTTGCATGGAGCTAAATGCAGCTTTAATGCTTCCTACACAGCAGAAACTCTTCCAAATGAACAGAATCTCACAAAATCCCTGCTATAGATCTAGACAGCTGGCACTGGCAAGGGCAGTTTTAAAGTCAGTAGGGATCTTCTTTGAGCTTTTGTGGATTGAAAGAGTTCCCTTGTCCTTGGTGAAGGATTTGGGCATTTCTTCTTACTCTCTTGTCTATAAATTACAAGTTCTGTTTTGATGACTGGCTCACACTTCTGCAGCTGAGCCAGCCCATCCTCACAGCAGGACCTTTATTCTACCCCTGTACTGGTATCTGGACATCGACTTCAATGTTTTATCATAAATTCCCTTTATTTACACAAGTTAACTCAAATATGATCCTGGGGTGTTTTCTTCAGGTAATTTTCCTTGGCAGGAAGATGTCAGCAGCAACTGTAGATTTCTACTCCAGACAACTCCATGACTAATCAGGATTGTTTGCAGAGATAGGAGCTGGCTCATAATCCAATGTTTTCCAGGCTTGTTTTCTCTACTTGCAGGTACACCTTTGTCATTTGCAATTCTGATTCCCACCTCCCAGAAGAGCAGAGAGCACACATGATCATGCCTCAGTGACAGTGAATTTGAACATAGTGACCTAGTTAAGGCAGAAAGTTTCTTGAAATGGCTGAAAACAATTGAGCCAGAGAATTAAAGACCAGTCAGGCTAGCTTGAATTTCTAGAAAAGCTATTAGAATTGATAATCAAGCTACTGGAAAGCACTTGGAATTTAAAACAATGCTGTGACTGTATACAAATGTTGCAGTTAGAGCACTATTTTAAATAAACTGCAGTCACACACGGGCCAGTGTTAGTGCTAAATATCTCTGGAGACTGCTTTGCAACTTGAAAATAAACCCAAGCCAAAACTCCAAATTCTCAGAGCAATTACATTAATTTTAGCTTTTTTTTCCAAGTATAAAACTCCTAACAAATTGAATTAATTCTCGAAATACTTATATGAAACAAGTAAAGCTCAGAGGAAAACAAA
This sequence comes from Turdus rufiventris, assembly GCA_013186435.1. Classification (NCBI taxonomy): domain Eukaryota; kingdom Metazoa; phylum Chordata; class Aves; order Passeriformes; family Turdidae; genus Turdus; species Turdus rufiventris. The sequence goes on along the minus strand of PYHW01009979.1, from coordinate 19,565,250 downwards.
TCTTTCAAGCAGTGAAGTAGAAATCAAGTGTAAGTTGCCAGTTTTCTTCAGGGGAGCAAAGATCTACACAATAAATTCCATCAGCTGAGAACTGCACCTCTTGGTCCCACCCATCAAACTTATGTTTTCCGTGTCTCCAAACTTTTTATGTGATCATAAAATTCTAGAGAATTACTGGCAGTGCACATATTAAGCTTCAGCATTTAAATCCACATATCAGTGGAGTTTAGAACCTGCTTGTCATCCACTTCTGCCATTTGCCAATGCTGAAACGGATTTGTTCAAAGAGTTCAAAATATGCATGGAAAAGGGTAAGGAAAAGGTTCAGTTTTACTTCACCCGAATAAGGCAACACATGACACTTCTTCTGGGAACTAAAATAGTGTTTTGTTTTGGTTTTAGGCTTAAAGTTACTTGTGTGTCTTGGCAGAGAGGTTCATCTGACAGGTAATGCTGTGATGAAGGTCTGACATGTTCTAAATCCTCCTGTCTGCTGCCTCAGCAAAATGGGGGAATGTGTATTAAACCACAGCTTTGCAATTTATGCAGTGACAAAGAAAGCCACATAAAGCAAATGATTCATTGCACTGTGATTGTCTATCAGAATGAACAGCACCGAAAGCCTTGGAAATGAAAAGAATGTCTCCTGACATGTCAGAAGACTAGGACAGCTCTCTGAGTGCCCAAAGGTGTGTACAATATCAAACAAACAGGGCCAGGTCTCAGGTTCAAGCACTGGGCCATGATTATTCATCCTCTTTGGCTGTTAGCATGTTAGCATGAGGTGCGTTTCCTCAGTTTCCAGAAATGCCCAGAACAATGTGAAAAACAGGATGTGCAAGGAGCCATTCCCAGAAGACAGACTGGTTGTAGCCACCTCCCTTTTGAAGGAAAGGTTTGCTGTAGAAGAAGGTTGTAACCTGTTTTGTTTGCTAGTCTAAGAGCCTCAACAACCAAGAGATTGGGTAAAGACTGGGACTGTCTTGGAAATGTATTTCAACACATCTACATATATTGGAGAAAGCACAGGTTTTGCCTTATTATTCTATCTGTCTCTCATTTCATAATGAAGATGCTTTCAGGGCAGTGTGAATTGCTTCTTTCATTTACAACAGCTAAGGATTCATAATGAAAAGGAATTACATGGGCTTTTTTTCTTTGTTATTTGATTCATCTGAGCCTAGCTCTGCAGATCACAGGAAAATACACTGTGACCCTTTTTACCAGTCCTTTCTTAATTTCACAGTTTACTAATTTTCATAAATATCAGAAAGAACAAAATTATTAAGGAGTGCTCAACAATTTCTGAAGTATCCATGCTGAAAATGCATAGATGATGATTATCATCTCAACTCCTCCTGTAGAAGCTGTCACAGAGAGTCCTTATAAAATGTCTTGATGGAAGAAGCCTGTTCAACAGAAACCTGAAACTCACTGATAAGTATTCAAAGCGATTCTTCAGTCAAAAAATTATGGGTTTTTTTTCAATCACCATATTGTTTTATTACTTTGAAAATATGAGCAGTATTAACTAGGAATATGTCTGTTATGTAAATGAAATTAAAGCTGATCTTATAAGTGTGACTGCATACAATTGATATGGAAAGACCAAGTGTACAATGATTAGATGTAGGGAGATGGAGCCAGACTCTTTCTCAGAGGTACTCAGTGAAAGATGAGGCAGTGGTCACAGATTGCACCAAGAGAAATTCTGACTGCAATAAGGAAAAAAAAAAAAGTCAGAATTAACATGTTCAAACACGGATATAACAATTATACTGAGAAACTCTTGTTGATGCAGATCTCTCCTTGGTGATATTAAAAACTTGATTGGAGAAGGTCCAGGGGAAACTAATGCAATTTTGAAGCTGGCACCAGTCTGCGTAGGGTATTAAATCAAATGAGTTCCCAAAATCCCTTCCAACAAATTTTTTTTCTATGGTTTTTGATCCAAAAATCCAAAAATACACTAATTTCAAGCTGTGATTAGAACAAATTTATAAAAAGTTAATACGATAATTCTTGATAAATCAAAGCAGTTAATACTATAGAAATCTGAGAGCTCTACTTGCACCTCCAGTGTTAGTAACTGTGCAGACACACCAAGGATGGTCTGTGCTCCAAACTCGCAAGTTGTCACTCACTCAAACTAATACACCCACTTATAAAGTGATCTTTAATTGAATGTGGAGACACAGCACATAAATGTCTTCATCTGTAAATGTCTTCAAGTAACCTTAGATTTTACAGTGCAAATAGACCTGATTGCTGAAGCTAAAAGAGTTAAGTGGGGGACTCTTCCCATTCTATGGTGGGGACCTTATTTTTTTCAGGTGAATCATTCTAGATTTCACTGATTGCTGCCTTACTGTCCTGTGAGGTTCAGTGAGGATAGATATGTTCTAAGTACATAATGTTGAGATGAATCTTGTCCAAAGCACTTTATAATAGAGTTCAACATCATTGTGACTAACTTTTATTCTAAAACCAGGAAAAGTGGTGCTCCAGGTGGTGATGAGGCTCTCCCAGATCATATGCAAATCCTGTGAGAATGTGACTCAAAATTTTCAGCACTGAGTTAACCACTTCCTCCCATAGACTGCACACTTGAATAACAGCAGAGCTACAGCAAGGAGAGACAAGCTTTTATTAAATGCCATCTACTGCTCATTATGCTAATTAAAATCTGGAAGGCTGTGCAGGACTTGGCTGTGATTTAGAAGCAGGCTGTGTTCATACATGGTAGGCTGATAACACTGGTAGGCAGGAACAATAATGTATATATTGCTAGAGAAATCTGTGGGTTTGGGGGTTTTAAGGAGGTATATAAAAACATAAACTTCTGTTTAGTATTAAAATTATATTTTAGCATGAAAATCCTAGAAGGAAAGATTTTTAAGGGAAAAAAATACATTAAAATGTAAAGTTCAAGAAAACGTATTCCTGAAATCCTTTATACTTAGTATCTCTATTCACTGTGTTTAAATAAAGTTTATGTGTGATGTAGGTGTCAAACCACCCTGGATTGGAATGAGCAGGGAATACATGGAATAATCCACTGCCACACTGCCAGCTTTGACAAAAATATCCTTTGTGTCACAGATTCTTCCAGGTTCAGCAATATTTACCTGAGTGTTAGCCAACCCTTGACCTGGGCAAATCACAGTGCCTGAAGCTCTAAGATTAACGTCCACTTTAGTCCCAAGCTCCTTTATAAATGATATTAAAAATGTATGGTTTGTTCTGCTTTCCCTTATTGCTCTATAGATGTCAGGGTCTTTGATCAACTGCACTGGCATGAGTAGGATTTACTTGTATTATAAAATTAATGAGTTTTTACTTATACTGAGGCAACACAGCAGCAGTACTAAAAATCTCACAGTTTCAACATACATTAACTAATACTGAGGTTTCAAGGCTCCTTAGAGAGAAGATCCAATCCTCAGGATTCAAACTTGACAATCTGTTTAAATCAAACTCTCAGTCTGGCATGCAAGCAGATAAGCTTTCTATTTGGCCTGCCCTGGAGAGGAGAGTCTAGTTCTTTATCCATAGGAATAACACAAGCTGGGTTTGGGTCTTAAATCAATGCAAATTCCTTGGCAGGTTGCATCTAGGTCTACATTTCACATCATAACTTCTATCTAGAAATACAAGGAAAGAAAACTACAAGAATCCAGGTGAAACCCGATGAAAACTACTGTGTACTAAACTTCTGCCCCACTTTTTTTTGCTGGTCCCTGTGATGGATTCATCTTGGCTGAGTGACAGGTGCCCACCAAACCTCTCTATTACTCCCTCTCCAATATAACAAAAGGCTCATGGGCTGAGACAAGGAAGGTCACTCATCCATTACCATCATGGGAAAAACAGACCTTACTTGGGGAAATTGGAGATCTGAGAAACCAGCTTTCTCTGGGCACAAAGGAAACGTTAAATACATTTTCTACAAATTGGTACATGAGAACACACAGGTTTATTTTACTTCCATTAGTTGCCAACAGCACAGATTGCCTCTCTTCATTGTGGGATCCTTTGCAGGTAGAAGATTAACTTGAGATCTGCCTACAGAGAGCACCAAGAGTTACTATAATGACAAGTTGAAGAGGGAAGAGAAAAAGGAAAGTCTGGGAGTTTATCCAATCCACATGTCCTTCAATATACGGAGCACAGATGTTACAAAGAAAAACTCTTACATCCCAGGTGTTATGAGGCCCCAGGAAGATAGAATCTGAATATCCAGGTCTTGAAGATGTCCCCCAAACCCCAGATGTTTAAGTGTTCCTTCATTTGGTTTGTTAAATACTTTTGCAAGACAGAGCTGTCATTAATAATCAAGGAAATCAGATAAGTAGGGATATAATCACAGAACTCTAAATCCTTCTTGGGTATATCAGAGGTAATGGAAAGATAATTCACAAAGATTAAAAACAGATGAAAGTGATGCTTAGAACTGATTGGAGGATGTTCTTTCCCCCTCATGTCTGTTAATCCCTGTCTCAAAAATAATGAAAAACTTCAATTATACCAATCTTATATTAATCTTCAGAATTTCTGTGCTTACCCAAAGGATATTCTGAAAAACCCAGAGGTTTTCCAGGCACACCAATCATTAAGTTTTGTAAAATTTAAAAAATTAAATTAAAAAAAATAGTAAAAGCATGAAATGCTTTCTTTAAGTGAAGAATATAATTTGAAGAAGTTAAAGACATGAATAGGTTGGTCATGTTACCTGCATTGACACCTGGCCTGCTGCTTGCTGACAAAATCTGTACAAGGCTACATTGCACTACACAAAATGTCCCAAACTACCAAAACTGTGCAAACAAAAGTATTGTCATAATGGGTTTTGTCCATAATCTGAAGCAAAGACATTGAAGTTTCTTTAGGGGAAAAAAATAATTGAAAACCAAAAATGGATGGGAAAATAAATTCAGAAAGAATTCGAAGCTCAGTTCTTTGTGTGGTCCTGGTGGAAATGAATAATGAGGAACTGGCAATAAGTATGTGGAGTGAAGAAAGAAGAATTATAAACAGTGAGGCAAGAAAGGCATATATGGCATCAATGTGAATCAATTAGAAAAGTTCCAGGAGAATCTCCTGACAGCCAGACCTATTCATCTGTTACTGAGCTCCCAAATTAAGCTCTGCTTCTGGAGTCTGTCTCAACAGTGATAGATATTTCCTGGGAGCATTAATCTCTTCCATGGAAGTGAAGGTCATCTTAACTAATACTTTACCCTAGTTCATTGATGCACACTGCTCAAAGCCATTGTGATATTTAAGCCTAAGTCACAACAGCAGCACTTTACATCCCTTTTACCTTTCCAGGGCTGTGCAAACAAAAGTTATTTCAGCTCAAGACCCCATAACCAACGTGGTCCACCAAGCTGATTAGAGGGATGGAGCACCTCTCCTACAATGAAAGGCTGAGAGAATTGGGATTGTTCAGCCTGGAAAACAGAAGGCTTAGGGATGATCTAACAGTGGCCTTTCAGTATCTGAAGGGAGCCTACAAGAAAAAGAACTTTTTATATGAGCATGAAGTGACAGGACAAAGGGCAGTGGCTTCAAACTTAGGGGAGGTTTAGATTAGGTATTAGGAAGAAATTATTTCCTGTGGGAGTGCTGAGGGACAGGAACATGTTGCCAGAGAACCTACCCCATCCTTGGAGGTGTTCATGGCCAGGCTGCACAGGGCTTTGAGAACCCTGGTCATGTGGAAGATGTCCCTGCCCACAGCAGGAGGTTGGAACAAAATTGTCTTTCAGGTGTCTCCCAAGCTATTCTATGATTCTATGTTTTTATGGTTCTATGTTTCTACGGTTCTACATTTCTACATTTCTATGGTTCTATGGTTCTACAGTTCTATGGTATTATGGTTCTATATTCTGTAACTTTGGATGTAGAATACATGATTTCTATATTAAACTGGACAGTTGCATTTATCCTGTGTGAAGGCCATACTCTTGTTGAGGAGCTCTGTTTTAAAGTGTCACAATTTAGGAGAGAATGAAAACAACAATCCTTGCAGTGCTTTGATTTCAGTTGCTCTCTGCCTCCAGACAATAGCAAATTAAGCAGCTAAAACCCTACAGCAAATGTATGTAAATCAGCTGAAATAGCAAAGAATAACCTCATAGGCTTCAGCTCAGTCCTGGAAAACTCCTACTGCCTCATAAGGGACCATAGCCCAATCTCAGCTTGAAGGTTGCTTTTGTTTTGCCTCCTGGCTCAGAACAGTCTCAGGCAGCTCTGTTCTTTCTGTGAGCAAATGCTTAACTGTACTTTCTCTCTATAAAAAATGAGGATAATTTATCATTATCTCACTAAGGCTTTGAAAGGCTCAGTGCCCAATATTGTCTCTGACTGAAAGCTCATGAATTCAGAAGATTGATGTTGGCACAATCTTGTATCTTCCCTTTTTAAGTCAAATATTTTCCCATAAATATTTTGAAGAGTGTCAAGCCTAACTAGGTTTTAGAAATTAAACTAAAGGGTGAAGCATTTAGAAAATGTCTATTTTAACATTTTTGATTGCCATATTTTAATCATGACATTTCAAAGTTTCTGAAATGAAACTTGTTAAATCTTGCTAAATATATTTGGGTTAAGATGAAAAAGACATATTGGATAGCTTCAGAATACTGAAGAATTTTATAATTATGGGAAGGTGGGTGAAACACCAAAACTGAAAACCATAGACCCAAAAATCAAATATCTGAACTTGTATTTCTGATAGAAAGACACATTATTTGGTTTTTATCTCAAAGGAATTGTTGGAGGTCCCAATCCCTTCCCAAGCTTTAAAATTAAGAAATCTTCGTTTCCCAGACAGAAAGGCTTTCTTATGTAAATTCCTGGAAAGACACACAAAAGCAGTTGTGCCTGAGGCTCATCCCTTCAATATATTTGCTTTCTCCAATTTACTTTGTGGTTGTTACTATCAAAAAATGCCCCACCGACTTCCAGAGGTGCACACACTTTCCCATTGCTCACTGAACCTTAGAGTGGCATTATTGCTTCTTCTGGCTCCTGTAAAGGCTTCTGCCTTGGTAGAAGTAGAAGCTGGATATGGGTATTTAGGTAATCCTTGTCTTTCCCAGCTCTAACCTACTGCCACCCAACCTTGCTCACAGTGCTTGAATTTTCCTTGTTTTCTGGGACTAGGAAAGGGAGAAAGCAAATGAGGAAGAATTACGCATCAGTAGTGACCAAATCATTAGTGTGCCTTGAAAAGCACAGCCCATGAACCTGAAGAGGTCTGAGAGAAATCTGACCAGAAGTCATTCAGAAACCAGAAGAGAGGCAAAATTGCTTCCTAGCCCATAACTTACCGTGCTGGACCACTCAGCTCTTCCTCAATCTCATTCCTTTCCCACCATGCAAAATCCTGAAACAGTCTTGAATAAAGAGTGCATAAAAAGCACCTGAGTTCTTCAGGGGGGTGCCTGTGGGCATAGAGGAACTGCAGATATATTATTATCCTGTGCCAACACCATGTGCTGAACATGACCAGCCACAGCACAGGACTTCCTAAACCCTTATACCAATTAAGCTCTCTGCACCCCAGGGTGGGTCAGGAACCTTGTGTAGCCTTGTTTTTTGGCAAGAATGGAGCAATCCCCAGCACACAGAAAGCGTCAAACAATCCCATGGGCTATATAAGCCACCCTCACACCCTCTACAGAGGGAATTGCTGCAGATGGGATGATGAACTAATTAGAGACTCGTCTGCCCCAACATACTGGCAGACTGAGTTCACAGAAATACAGGGTCTTTTGGGAAGAGTATTCAGTAAATTTTCTTTCCTGGAAGCAAAATTTCATTATCTTCACCCAGGAAGAGCTCCAGTCAATCGCTCAAGGAGGTATTGTATGAAAGGTTAGTTAAGTATTGGACAATTGGTCTTCATATAATGCTGTTGTGCAAAAAGAGAAAATGGACATGAGACTGTTTCCTTGGTGAACAGAGGAGGAAGACTGGCTCTTCTCAGCTCAGGTGAGAGTTTTCTAGCTTTTTCTTTTAAAAAACTAGCTTGAGTTAAAGATGGTATTATTATACTGGCAATTATATAGTCCCACTTTAAGTTTTGAAGGGGTCTGTAAATTGCTTTCATGGTGTTTTCAAACCAGCTGGTGTCCATGTTGGCTGATTGTCCAAGTTATTAGTGAATGATTTGGCACATTGTTAATCACTGTGCACTCGCAATGCCAGCTTTGGCAAGAGATTGTGCTTCCTTAAGGAATTTCCTATTCCGCAAATCAGAGTTTAAAAGCAACCAAACAACATCTATCAAGACTAAAGTCTGCCTTACCCAGCATGAATTATATTATTACATTCATTTCCAGCAATAAGTCTCTTGAATGTCTTGGTTGTTTTTAACATATACTCAGTTTAGGAAAGCAAAGCAATTCTTCAGAATGAGTTTTCAATTTGTACGCTTGAACAGTTTAAATTCCATTCCAGCAATACATAATGCATTGCTACCATGCTCTGTATCTAATTCAGGCTGCTTGGATATTAAGACAGTAACCACTTGTGTATTGTCATCAGTACTTAGCAGATTGAGGACAATCTCAGAATGAAAATCGCTCCCAGCAGGTTCTGCATTTGGTAAAGTTAAGGCTGACAACAAGCCAAACCCAGGAACAGTGGAAAATAAATTACTGTGTACTTTTCCTTAGTATGTTCTAGAGAAAAGAAAAGCGTTTTTAATGTTTTCAGCCTGACCAGCCTTGACACAGCCCACTGCTTATAAGAAATGTCATGCTAATTGTATTGCAGTTTCTACCACTGCCACTGGTCTTGTTAGAGATTAATTTAGGATTTGAAGGAATAGATGACTTCATGTGCAGCCCCAATATATTTTCATGATGTTAACTCCTGATGCAAAATGGAGTGAAAGGATTCTAGCACTGCAGCATGGATCACACCCTTTACAAATGGAGTGGCAACATGAACCCACCCCAAACACACCCATCTCCTGAGCTGAGACTGAAGGGGTCACACACCATGCACACAATCCTGACCCAGACTCATGGGTCTCTGAAAGCATCATCTTCCAGAGAATCAAACATGAGACTGTTTGCCATGCACAGAAATTTTAAATTTGTCAACAGACAAATTATTGATCCTTGTAGTGAGAAAAAAATGCAATACAAGTCACCCTGCTACTTAAATTCATATTGTTGTGTTAATATTTTATGCACTGTTTATACTCATTTTTTGCCATAATATTCCTATGCATCTGGAAAAATACATTTTAGGGATAACTTATTGAGGCAGAGGAAATCTGAACATCCTTTCAAACGCAAAATGAAACATTTTGAAATTAATTTATTTTAAACTGAAATAAAAAAATAAATGTGAGCAAAAACCCACCAAGATTTCATATGCCGCAAAGAAAAACAGTGTTACGAGTGAACTACATTCCCAATTAAAAAAAAAAAAAAGTTTGGACTTTTTCACACTTTTTGTTTGTTTGTTTGGTTTTTGTTTAGTTTGGGTTTGGTTTGGTTTTGTTTGGCTTTTTTAGTTTCACAACAAAATATGAACCAAACGCCCCTACATGAGTGCAGTAGTTGTTATGATCATTCGTTCTGGGTGTATTTCAGAGCACAGAAAAGACAATGTCATTCAGTCTTTGTGTTGTAAATGGTAGAAGCAAGAACATTCTTCTTTCTTCCTGAGGACCTTTGGCTTTAATGCAAGGATCAAAATTGATGGCAACATTTTATAATGATGACACAGCTCTGGACCTGCCTAGAACACACCTGGTTCTTAGACTCTCTTTTCAAACCTGCTGCTCACAGAGTAGTGGCAGATGTAGTGGAGGGGTGGAGGAGTTCCCTTTCTAGTGGAATTTTAGTGGAGGTAGATTGTTGGTGCTATTTCCTGGCGATTTCTGAGCAGTCTCTCTGCGTGCAGGTACAGGGTTTAATCAAATCTGTTTTACAGACAAATTTATGTTCTTTGGACGAGTCAGAACTTGAACAGCTTTCAAGAATGTCAGGCAAATATTTCATCTTTTCAATTTTTACTAAATAGTGATGTATCATAGGCTACAGTGAAAGACGAGCAGCACTGGAGAAATAGACCTGGATATCCAGATATTGCTGTTCTGCCTGTGCCACAGACTTCACGTAAATTTAACTAAACATTATTGCTTCTGTCTCAAAAATCTTACAAAGACCTGAGGAGACTAAAGAAGGAGCTCTGATAGTCTCTGAATTTCTGGTGGTTTGAGTTTACACTGAGAACAGGCCAATTTGAAAGGCCCACTGGGCTCTCTGGCATTGAGGGCTCTCTCCATGGGTGAGTTTCCAAATTCCTGCCTGGGGCTGACAGGGAGTCCCTCTCCCCACCATTTCAGTGTGGAGCTGCCCAGCTCCCCACAGCACCCTGTGGACCAAGGTCAAGAAGGTGGTAGTGGAGGGAGGGGAGCAATATCTTGGAGTTGCCCATAAAAGTGGTCATTGCACAAGTTCCATGCTACAGAAAACTCTGATTTTCCTTCCCATTCTCAAACAAGGTCATGCCTGTCATTAAGCCAGCTAACACAGATGGAACACATAAACAAGCGAAAGTCAAATGCCAAAACTAGATCTGTTTGGTGGCATGAATATTGATTTAATTAAAGTTACTCCCTCTCCTACTTATTTTTTCTTATTTGCATTCATAAACCTTCCCCTCACCACTCCTGTTTCCAGGCTTCTGCAGAGAGGAAACAAAGCTAAAGGAGAATGTACAGTAGTGCATGACGGAGAATTCAGGTTCATGAACATCATTTGTCATCAGCATGGGGATTTTTGGGGGGAAAAGTATTTTTCCTCCACTAACAATAAATAAATTCCTAATGCAAATAAATTGCATAGTCTTCTCAAAAAATCTTGCAAACTGACAATTTCAGCAACACTGAAGCATCTTCAGGTGACTGAAAACTCAGCTCCATAACCTGAAAAGGCCTTTTCTATGCACCAACCATTATTACTTGCAGCTGAAGTTTCAAGGGGAAATTAATTTTTTTTGTGATTTAGCCACAAACTTAAATTTCAAGAAACATCTAAGATAACCACACACGACCTTGCTAGAATACTACCTCACAGTGCTAATTAATAGCTATTAATTAGAGATAGTTTTAGTGGAGAATAAATCAAATGGAATATAGACCAAATTTTTCAAGGGATATATATTCAGGTATCTGTTTGCACCTCCACTAAGCCTGTCTACTGTCTGTACTGTCTGTAGGCATCTTCATCTCTTTTTTTTATTGAAGGTTATAAAACAGAGATATAATTGAGCCAGTGGAAGGTAGAAAACTACCCTTTAATAATTTCATAGCTTCTGAGCAAACCCACACAGTAAGAACCAGCCACCTGGACACTCCAGGGCTTCATAGATAGCCATGGTAATGGTATTGCAAGAGTATACATTGCCTGAGACACTTCTGGATCCTGTGATAACTGCTGCATAGGCATGGGCCTTTAAAGCTCTAGCTTAGCAGAATGCTTAAAAGCATCCTTAGTCTTAAGCAGTAAACTTAATAAAGCTGCTCAAATGTTTAAATTGAACAAAAAACTGCTGTGATAAGTCAGATACTGATGTATTATAGTCAAATAAGGGTCTGAGCCCTAAGCCTCTGGAAAACATGCTCAGACCATGGGATGTTGGGGGCTATCTTCATCTATTCTATCTGTGCTATTCAAGTGAGAACTCAATGAAGGGGCCTGCAGTGTCCTCAGGAAACAGGACTCCGATGGACTGAGCTTCCAGGAGTGTCTTGGAAATGTGGTAATTACTTTCCTGGAGCTCTTTCCTCCTGCTCACATAGCCCAGATTGTGGTTGGTGCTCTGTGACTCAAGGATATATTATTCAATAATGTTCAACTTATCATCCACTGGGACCCTGGGGTCCTTTTCTCTTGCTCAGCCAGTCTGTGCAGGGCTTTGCCTTTGTCCTCATCGAGTTTCTTGAGGTTCCTACCATCCCATTTCAGCTGTTTTTTCAGCTTGCGGGTTCACATGAATCTACCTTCCACCATGTCAACCATTCTCCCTAGTTTGGTTTCAGCTACACACATGTGAGGGGTATATTCTGTCTGTCACCCAAGTATATGATCTAAATGCTGATTGCTTTTGGTTCCAGAACTGAACACTGATCCTATGGAAGCACCAAAGTTCTAAACTCTGTTCTCTAGCCCAGATGGATGCAGTAAGAATTTTATCAACAGAGCTTGGAGTGGTCTCATGTGCTAAATACTGGAAGCTGTGGATTTATCAAAGACAAATACATCAGCTCATCTCTGCTAAACTCAGATTTACGTTACCTGACCTCGTCTGCTTGAAACCAGAGCTGTTATTATCACCATGCCTAAATTCAGCAGCAGAAGTTTATAATGCAGAAAGCCTGACCTAACAGTCTAGAATCCCACTGCTGTCAGACAGGACCAGTCAGCAGAGCTGGTGGAGCTCAGGCTTCTCCTAGGCATGAGACTGGATGTACTCAGGAATAAACCAAATACCAGCAGCTCTGTTCACTGGGTCTTCTCCAGTGCTGCAGAGAAGACCAGGATAACATGTTGGATGCAGGTCATGAGTAGTCAGACCACCTCCAGTCCCAGAAGCCAGACCAGGATTACTATTAATGCTTCCTCCTCACTCAGTCAAGAGACAAGGGCTCTTCTTTAGGACAATGCTTTAAGAGTCTGCTATACTCATGCCTGTACATCTTCCCCTCCCTCTGCTGACTACTCTTGGTTTCTTGGATATGTAGCCAAAAACAATGAAACCTGCTCAGTCTGCCAGTGTGACAAATGGGAAAGACAGTCCTGATTCCATGTCAGGTCTTTATAAAAGTAACAGAGATTTCATTCAGGATACACCTGCCTAACACTAATTTTCACATATATATCTGCATTCCTGAGGTGCTAATAAGTTACCCTCAATGTAATTTAACAAAGCCTGGCACACATCCTCCCTTTCCTGAAGTCTTACTCTCTTTATTCAGGACTCTTTACCTGTAATGACATGCTCTGTTGCATATTTAAAAGGTTCATCTTAATAGAGTCATGGTTATGCTTAGTAGATTGTGAGAGCGAAATCTGCTTCTTCAACAGCCAGTATAATTTGCCCAATTTTACCCTTGATAGAGAAGCCCAGCAATTTCATCTAGGAAAATCCTAGGAATAAAAACTAGCTCTTGTTAGAGATAACATCATGGCAAACAGCTATAGTGTTTCAGGATTCTTCATTCCCTGTTGTTTTTGCACTCCTTTCCAACCATTAAGATAACTGCAAGGGTTGCCATGATTTTTTTTATTATTGTTTTATTTTATTAGGCACTATACAAATATGTTGTGCTAAGTAGAAAGGAAATGAGCATGGGAGCAGCTGGCCATTTCTTGCTATCTGCATGAGCTAGGTGAAAATACAAATAACCAGACTCCCTCACCATGTGTCAGGCACCAGGTTTAGTTTGACTGTAATTGCTCCCCCGATTGCCATGCAGAAAGCCTCAGCAGCAATCTCAGCTTTGCAAAACCATCATCTTCTCCTGCAGCTTGCAGAGGTGAAATAAGGATGCAGAACTATCTCTGTTGCTCCAGATTCCAAAACTTTTTCTGTCCCTCTCACCAACAAAAGTCCAAATTTACTTTGGTCCTAGCTGAAAGATACTTTACTATTACTAGTAAAAGCAAGAGGGCTTAATTGGTTAATTATTATTGTCTATTACACCCTGTCTTTCAGTTCTACCACCACTTCATCCAGAAAAGAAACATAACTTCCATATAGTTCTATAAAGATGGAATGTGAATTATTTAAGGTTGATTTCTGATGAAGCAAATATACATATTTTTTAAAGATCCTATCATGAGCTATGCTTCAGTTGGTCAAAAACTAGCTAAGCTCAATTCCATATATTTATTTTTCTTTCAAAATTAATTAAACTCATTTTTATGTACCTATCCCACAGTGCTCATATCTTTTCTATCCATTAAGATGCCAACAGGAAAGTAATTGCAAACACAAACCATTGCTTTATATCTCCCATCTCACCCTACTTTTACTCTGAATCAGCAAACAGATTTTCAAAATAAATCAAAGGCTTCCCACTTCCTTGTGGTGAGACACATCACATTACATTAGAGCCATCTTTCAAAGTCTCCTATTAACTGGGATGAGAATATTAAAATAAACACAATTTCAAATTCCAGTCTTGGTAAGTTAATAAACAGGGGTGTCTTGGTATTTTTAAATTACATTTTGTAATGGCTTTCAAGCACACAATACTTGGTGTCTTATTTGTAACAAAAGGACAGGTTTTTGTGTATAGAAAAATATTCCTATATCATATTCGAGCATCTGGACAACAGCTACTCGCTTGACCTTTGTGAGTCAGGCAGGAACAGGATGGGGCTTCCTGCCTCGTTAACTGGCTGCTTATAGGAAGCCTCTGTGGGCGTGGCAAACAGGGGCGTGGTATGTCTCTGGGGTGTGGCACATCTCTGGGGCGTTGCATGTCTCTGGGGTGTGGCACATCTCTGGGGTGTGGCACATCTCTGGGGCGTGGCATGTCCCTGGGGTGTGGTACTCTCTGGGGCGTGGCATGTCTCTGGGGTGTGGCACATCTCTGGGGCGTGGCATGTCTCTGGGGTGTGACACATCTCTGGGGCGTGGCATGTCTCTGGGGTGTGGCACATCTCTGAGGCGTGGCATGTCTCTGTGGGCGTGGCACAGCAGTTTGTGCTGCAGTTCGTGCAGGCGGGGCTGCAGGTTGTTTTTTTCTTGCTAGTAAGACTTGCTGTGAGCTGTCTACAGTGTTTCTGTTGGCTGGCTGGTGTTGGAGTTTCTGTTGGTAATGGTTTTTACACGATCAAAAACTGCAGTTAGTGCAAGTGCATGCAACCAAGCTGAACTCTCAAAAAAGGATGTATTTGTACAGACTCATTCCTGCCCAGAGTGTTTGAGCTGATCAGTGTTTCCAGGGGTGTTGTGGAACAAGCCTTCCTGCGGTGTGAACAGGTGAATGATCTCCTTTCATTGGTGGCTGAGCTTAGGGAGGATGTTGAAAGACTAAGATGCATCATAGAAAGTGAAAGGGAAATAGACTGGTAGAGTTCAACCATCCCATCTTTGAGGGAGGTCCAACAACAGTCAGAGGACTCCCAAACCTCAACAGAAGGGCACCTGGTGGATGAAGGGGAGTGGAAACGGGTCCCTGCTTGGGGAGGTAATAATAAAAATTCCTCCCAACCCCCACCCCCTAGCCAGGCGGCACTTCAGAATAGGTGTGAGGCCCTGGATCTGGAGAGTCAGCCAGATGATTTAGAAGAAAATTATCTGCCCACTGAGCCTCCCCATTATGGTCCATCTGTCAGACAGATTGCCACCTCTTAAATCAGAAAGAAAAGAAGGGTAGTAGTAGTGGGTGACTCCCTTCTGGGGGGAACAGAGGGCCCCACATGTGGACAGGACCCGTCCCACAGGGAGGTCTGCTGCCTCCCTGGGGCCAAGGTAAGGGATGTCACCGAGAGACTCTGTGGGCTGATCCAGCCCTCTGATTATTACCCAGTGCTTATATGCCAGGCTGGCAGTGATGAGATTGAAAAGAGGAATGTTAGCCACCAAGGGGACTGAGGAAAAGACTACCTGTGTTTCTGTCCTATTAACCACTTTACCCAGTGCCCTAAAGTCCTTTGAATTGCTCTGAGACTAACTGTGAAAGGAATAGGAGAACTCATATCGTTAACAAATGGCTCAAGGGTTAGTGTCATCAGAAAAATTTTGGATTTTTTGGTCTTGGGCAACTTTCATGGCACCTGCCCTGCTGGAACCAGATGGGATCCAACTCTCAGTTAAGGGCAAAAGGTTTTAGCTCATGAACTGGCAGACCTTGTTGAGAGGGCTTTAAACTAGGCTTGAGTGGGGAAGGGGGTGCAGCTGGGCTGTCTGAAAGAAGGCCCAAGGGTGGTAAGCCTGAGCTAGGGGTGAAATTGGTAGCCCAGCTGAGGTGCATGTACACCAATGCATGCAGCATGGGTGATAAACAAGAAGAGATGGAGGACATGGTGCAACAGCAGAACTATAATGTAGTTGCCATTGTAAAAACATGGTGGGATGACTCACACAGGAAATGGAGAAGAGGTGGAGGTGTGAACCTTTATATTAGGGAGGCTTTTGATGCCATAGGTATTGAAATGAATGACGATGTAGTTGAATGCCTGTGGATAAGAATTAATGGCAAGGCTGACAAGGCTGACATCCTACTAGGAGTCTGTTATTGTCCACCCAACCAGGGAGAAGAGGTAGACAACTTATTCCATAAGGAACTAGATAATATTTCAGGATCGTCAGCCATTGTTCTTGTAGGGGACTTCAACTTGCCAAACATCTGCTGGGAACTTAATACAGCTGAAAAAAGGCAGTCCAGGAAGTTTTTAGAGTGTGTGGAGGACAACTTTTTGACACAGCTGGTGAGTGAGCCCAGCAGGGGAAGGACTATGTTAGATCTGCTATTTGCAAATAGAGATGGGCTGGTGGGAGATGTGGTGGTTGGAGGCTGCTTGGGGCACAGTGATCATGAAATTATAGAGTTCTCAATATTTGTGAAATTAGGAGGAATATCAATAAGACTTTTACACTGGATTTCCAGAGGGCAGACTTTGGCCTTTTCAGGAGACTTATTCAGAGAGTTCCTTGGG
>PYHW01009979.1:19513815-19543244 GCA_013186435.1 Turdus rufiventris | reverse complement strand
AAAAAAAAGATTACAAATTGCATTGACGACGTATTTTTGCTATGAAGCTGTTTCAGTGAAAGAAGAATTTCAGTTTTTTTAGCTTGAACTGAAAGGTGGTTTGAAACCTCCCAGACCAAAGACAATAGACTGACTGGGTGTATGAAACAAAGCCATCAAGCAGAAAAGCCAGAAATTTATTTATAGAAACTTAGACATGTTTCTAAACACAATGATCTGGCATCTGTCGATCTGGAGCTGAGGTCAACTTTTCCAGAGAACCTTCTCACAGAATCACAGAATCATTTAAGTTGGTAAAGTTGTCTAAGGCCACTGAGTCCAGACATTAGCCTAGTTCTGTCAGGTCCATCACCACACCGTGGCTCTTTCCTCCTCCAGCTTTGCACTGGAGGTAGGCGTCCCCCCATGAAGTATGACATCGTCCTTTCTGTCAAAAACACCAGTGGTAACAAAAAACTTAAACAGAACCAAACCAACCAAAAGACAAAAATGCTGTAATTAGATAAGTTTTTTAGACTGCTAGCTTTGGGCAGGAGTGGCTGAGGAGGGGTGAGGTGTCCATTTGCACAAACGAGGAGATTGCAGCTTCTAAGGTGGGACAAGAAGGAACAGCAGGAGCTGGTGGCACATTAACCTCAACCTCATCAATATTTATAAATATCTGAAGGGAGGTGTCAAGAGGATGGAGTTAGGCTCTGCTCTCTATTATTGAGCATAGGACTAGAGGCAAGGGGCACAAAATCATTAATTTTGATATTAATATACAAGGTAACAACTTGCTCCTTTGTTCAGTCTGTGCTAGAAACAACTCATCCCACTGTTCAGCAGACTTGCACACTCACCCACTTCCTCTCCCAAGGACAGTTTAACATTTTAAGGATCATAATGAATCATCACAATACCAACTCCATCCTCCTTGTCAGCTTTGAGCAATTGGACCTTTCTCTGAGCCCTCCCTCACCACCCAATTATCTCCATATCCTCTAAGGCCTTTCAGTTTGGGAGATGAAGTTCTGGAAGAGCATTAACAGCAGTTTTGCTGTTATTCTAGGAACTAAACCTTTCCAAAGGCTACACTGCTTTTTGAGGAGTACTCATCATCAACCTTCATCCAGTACCCAGCAAATCAAACCATACATAGGGTGTTGTGTGAAAATAGAAGAAAATTCCACCTCTTACATCAGCCAATAAAACAAGAGTTATCAGCTGGACGCAGATAACAGCTGGGGATGAAGACATAACAAGACACTCTTGGTCAGCACAAAAGTGAGTAGCAGGTCTCCAATAACCAAAATACTAAATTAATTTGCAGAAATTAATATATTCCTTTTCTTCAGCCTCTCAGCCATACAAGCCATTCATCATATTCCAGACCCTGATCTTAACTTATGAGACATATTAATTCTAAGCTGCAATGTGCTGTTCATATTAGTCACTGCTCCTACAATTTCTTATGGTACTAATTAAACCCTGAGATTCTTAGTCTCTAAGCTGTGCACTGTTTATATTACAGAACACAGGATTTCAATTGAGCAGCCAGCTCATTATTGCTCATGCTCGGACTGTGGGATAATGAGCTATTACTGCTTGCCTCTGGTGATTCCTGAGCTAGGAGGCAGCAGGAGGAAAAGCTGCTGTGTGTAGCTGATGGCATTGTCTCACCATGGCAGCATTTAGGAGAGGTTGCCATAAGGAGAAGCCCAAAACTCCAGGACAGAAATCAAAAGGAAAATTAAAGGAGAGAGTGCCAGAAGCCTGAAGCTCTTATTTTCTCTTAGTGGTAGAAATAATTAAGCTTACACTTTTGATGGCAGATCATTATTTCTCCCAAGCAATGATATTTGACTCATGGAGCAGAAGAAACATCATCACCATGGACAAAAACTAGACAGAAATATTTTTGCAGTCTTGGATGTAATTGCTGAGATGTAACATTCTCCTGTCTTCTCCCACCACCTGGAAATTACTAATTGCACCTGCCAACGACTGATTCTATCTTGTCTGTTGGCTTTTTTGATTTTTTTAGTTTTTTTATAAACCCACTCTGACATTTCAGAAAAGATGTACATAAAACATCTCTTATTCTTAAAGATCTTTGCAATTCAATCCTTTTCTACAACACTTGCTAGGAAATACTAATTCCAATCTCCCATAAACTGTTTTGTAACCTATGTGAATAGGAGTCACAGATAAAAACATATCTAGGTATTCACCATTATAGTATCAGAACTCCTATGGCTACTGTTTATATTTTATCCTCCTTCTCAGAAGGACTTGAAGTGTTATATCTTGTTTGGAATGTAGTGGTTGGGATGGAACACTAGGTTAGGTGTAGAATAAAGAATGTGAGGAAATGAACTCTTACTGCCCTGTCTCCTGGAGTAGGGCCTGACCTCTAAAGTAATAATTTCTTCATCTCAAACTCTTTACTCAGGCTTTAAAAGAGCCATTTGCAGCTCTCCCCACATCACATTCCATATCTTTTAATAACAACATTATATATTGGTGGTAGCAGAGGAAAGGACACACCTTTGCTGTGCTCTGACTGCCAATACTTGAAGGAGGGCTGGAGGAGTGGAAGAGCAATGTGTGCTCCTAGACTGAGGAACCAGGCTCAGAGCATGCAGGAGGGGTCAGTGTTGGATGAAACCCAGGTGCAGAGGGAGGAATTTCAGAGCAGTCATCCTTGGAATGAGTTATCCCTTGCCTGTGTTTCCCCTCAGGCAGAGCTGGTCCATTCCCTGCAGAGGACAATCTGTCAGCCAGTCAGGAAAATGCAAAAACCAGCAAGCCTACACTCATGATGCAGGGAGCAAAGCCTGAGAAAAGACCTGTGCTTAACACATTTGGCACCATTGACACCCTTTGGTGCTTTACTCTGGTAAGGAATACAAAAACACACTCCAGCTTAGAGTTCAGAGTTTGTACCCTGCACATTAATAGGGAATGAATCCATTATTTCACTCATGCCTGATACTGATGGTGTAAACTTGAATTGTGCACTGTGATCCTGGATTCTGTGTTTATTTCCACATTAAAAATAAAGGTAATATACAATCAATTTTGAACAGTAATTTCAGCTCTATCACAAAAGAGAGCATTGCTGTTCAGACAGTAACAAGTAACAGCATTGAGTACACTTGCAAAGGGTCTAAAAAAAGCCTGTAAGGAGGGTTTGTGTTATTTGCAAATAATTTGTGTTCAGCAGGTTTTAGGGCTGACAGCCCTGCCTGACCCATTTAATTAAATAAGACAGCACCTTCAATTGAAGGCAATATAACACATCTAGTCCCCCTTTTAATTGAAATCATATCTGTTGGGAGGTGTGGAGCTCTCCAAGATTGTCACCAGACAAAGGCATGGTTTGGGAAAAGAGCAATTATGAGACTTCAGCAACTCCAGCACTTGTTTAGTTGGGAGAGACTTCTCAGAGATTCTTAATTTCTTGCAGATCCTTGAACAGCAAATATATCCAGCACACATGAGATAAAGCTGGCCTGAGAAAATGAGTGTAAGAGCTGAACTTTCATTTCTCCCAGCTACTTTAAATCATTTATCACTTCCAATACAATTAGATTTACTATTTCAAATCAAATCAAGACTGTAGATTATAGTCTAAAATAAATAGCTAATTGTATGAAATAGTCCAGGCTGTAAACTGTGGGCAAAACAGATGGACAATGGAAAAGAAGACAGAAAATAAGCAAATGGAAATAAAAATGTGGGTGTCCCAGGTGGAGGTACTGCTCAAAGCCAATCAGCAGCAGTAATCCCGGCTGACAGAAACAAAATTCCTCTGGAATCACTGAAATAGAGAGGGATGATTGACTGGTGGTGTGCACTCTGCTCTGCCTACTACAAGTAAGCAAAAAATTATTAACCATTTATACAAGTAATAATGAATCAGCAACACTAAAAACCCTCACAAAGTTTCATATCCTCTGTCCCCTCAAAATTCTGTCAAAACAGATGTTATCTATAGCATTGCCTAAAGGGCCAGCAATGTCTGCCTATTTCAAAAAAATCCATGTTATCCAGTTACTGAAATCAATCTGCATGTGCAGATTAATTTGGGGCTGTAGATCTGTGAGTGCATCTTAATTTCCTCAGTAAGAAAAGAAAATGAAATCATGTCAGGAAGAGAGACCAGCTGTAAGAAAAGAGCTAGCTGATAGCTATGCAAAGGGCCCTTTAGGGCTATCATGTTTACCAAATTTAAAAGGCTGGCATCAACAAAAATGTGAGACGATATCTGCTTTTATGAAAGCAAAATCCAGAAATGTGTTTAGAGTTCAAAAACAGAAGATAGTTTTTGTCAAACTTGATTTCTTACTTCTTCAGAAAACACCCTGAAGCTTCCTAGGCTGGAGTTTGATGTTTGAAATGGCAGCTTTCAAAATATTACGTTTTTATACTTTAAGAACAAACAAGGAATTTGGCCTGAGTTTAGAACAGCTCCCTGGCTTTGCATCTATCATTAGATTCACTTTTACAAAAATCAGCACAGTAAACTGTTTTCCTGATTCAGGTTAAGTTTCCTTTTCTAAGGGAGGTTTATTTCCCATACCAAAGCCTCCTTGTTCTCAGGCCCCACACACAAAGACACAAAAACTGGTGACTCTTCTTGCTCCCCTGCTTTGGGAGCACCCCCATTTGCCTTCCTTTCCTTGCCAGCAGGACTGTGTGCCTCTCATTCTTTCCATACTGGAGGCTCTGTGAAGGATGATCTATCCCGTTAAACTGGCTTTAAGCAGGATGAATGTAATTACCTGAGCTGGAATATATCCAGGACTCTGGATTTAACAACCATTAAAAATCTTGTTGAACATTTGTCATACCTTCTCAAATCACCACACACAGTGACAGCTTGGTGTCTGAAAGGTGGCAGTTCAGAACACTGAGCTGTTCAGCACTGCTCTTACACTGGTGCATTTGCTCCTCAAACAGAGAAGAAGTGAATGTCCCAGTCGTGGGGACAATGTGATGGATGGTGCATCGATGGACTTTGCATTTCTCATACACTTTCCACCCAAACACCTAAAGAAGGGCTGAATTAAGCTTTGGCAAGACTTCAGGTTTGGTAACTGGCTGTTAGTTTCAGCACAGGAAGACAGAAATGTGGTTTGTCAAAAATCACAGAGCAAATTTTACAGCAGAGCAGGGGGTGGAAATATCCTGGAGAGCTCACCTCTCCTTCACAGAAACCTCTCCTCCCCATGCCAGAGGCTCTACAAGAATTTTAAACACAGAAATAAGCTGGTATGGAGCCCCATGGTCCAGACTAACACTCAAGTGTGAGAGCAAGATTTGTGTCTGCAAGACACAACTCCCACATTGGTTAATTACATTAAATAAGGACAGTCACAGCAAGGAAACCTTTAAAGAATTTTTTTCCAAAACCTCCTATTTCTCTCACCAACCTCTCACCTCCTGCCACATTTGGGGGTATTTTTTTGGCAAAATCTCTGATACTTCCAGGGCACTTTCCATGACTGAGGGGTGTGGAATGAGGCTGCTCATGGGATAAATGGCCCAAGTATGGCAGGGATGGGCTGGACATTTATTGATACAGCACAAGCCCTCACTGCTTGATATTCGGGCAGTGGAGAGAGTCCAGGATGACCTTTCAACACAGTGTTGCATGAGAATATTTGGAGAGGAGGGACTGTTGGGGAAAAGCTGTTTGGTGAGGAAATGTTGATGTATAACTGGTTCTGTTTGCAAATGAATGTGAAGATGACCCCACCATCTTTCCCTGCACAGCTGGAGCAACACATGTTGTGAAAAGAATCAACCTGTTATTCTTAGTGTTTAAGCTGTTCAGTTAAGGTACTTACAAATGGTTTCATGACTGCAGCTCATTACCAGAAGACATCTTCTGCTTTATAGGCTCATTTTTAATATGCATTTATATTAAAATGAGACGTTGTAGCTTGATCCAGTTTTCATTACAAATTCTAATCTTAGAAGGAAGTGGATAATAAATCCCAAGTTAAATCTCATAGTTACTTATGCCATGCCCCAAGTGCTAATGGGGAAAGTAATAAAGTAATGCTCAGCTGACAAATAGAAGAAAGAGCTTTATTCTAATAAAGCAACTTATCTCTGGACTTCTATCCTCTAAATTCTGAGCCTATGATAAGTACTGCTAATATAGCACTCACTTCTGGTTCTTCAGATACTTGGTGCCAGTTGTATTTGTTCATCCAGCTGCATTTGTTAATCCACTGAAATCTTGTAAGGGAATCCTTGATTACTCTTAGTCATGAAGAGCTTGTGACCTTCATCAAGACCGGCTGCTACCACCAGCTGGCTCACAGAAGTTATCTCAAGTGAGAATCACATTCCCTTCATAGTTTTTCTGGTTACATGTTCAACATTGGAAAGGACAGTGTTTTTTTTAGGAAAAAGAGAAGCACCAGCTGAGCTTGCTGCTTAGAGCATGTTGGACCCTTGATTTACTTTTGAGCCTATTAAAGGTCAAGCACCTGTGCTCATCCTAGAGCACAGTCTCAGAAAGGAGCTTTTGTAGGTAAGGTACAGAAATCTCTTCCTTCTCTGAAAAAAGAAAAAAATTGGTAGCTTCTAAAACTAAATCAATCAAACAATCAAACCCAAATGCCTTGATCTGGAGGATGGTGTATGGCAAAGAGTACTCAAGGAGAAAGATCTTTTTTGAGGGAAATACTGGTAACATTTGCCCATCTTAGATAAACAGAGGAAAAAGGTTTGCAAAATGTAAAAGTATGAAAAGAAGATCACCCGAAGATGATCTCTATAAGATATAAGAAAAGCTCTAAAAGTCAGTGCTTACTATATTTCTATCAGAGACTCATTTCAATTCTCCTTCCCAAACCAGGCATCCAGTTTAAGCTAATTGTGCTTCCCATATAGCATGTTTTAAGCTACTGTAGCAGGTTTTAAGGCAAGATCACTCACCCGAAGCTAAAATAGGAGAGTAAAATACATCAGCTTCTGTAAGTCAGTCTCCATTGGCTGCTGAGGGAGCCTTGGCATTTTGTCAGATGCGGGTGTCTGTGCTGCAAGTCACTGCAGGGAGTCAGGACCAACCCAATTCTAGAGTGGGCTGTAGCTGGGGTGTTCCTCACCACAAAGTTGCTGGTGCCATGGGACCAAGGCAAGCCTGGAAGGACAAGAACTAATAGAGAGACTGGACTGTGCAAGAGTTGAATTCAACCTGCTGGTTCTCAGAGATCCCATCCAAGAACTCTGCACTGACCATAACTTGCAGTTAAATATATGAAATGCAATTGTTTCAAGTCTTTCACAGGAATTTTGTATCATAGAGGATTGGCCTGGTGAACTCTACAGCCATGAGGGGTGCAATTTTCAGTTTTACCTCATCTTAATATCACAGAAGTCAATATTAAATTATTTTTTTAAATGCCTGGATACAATGGGAAAAGAAATAGATGAACACTGAGTCCCTGGTTATCTTACATTCCCTTATGGGATTCTTCATAAAATTTATGGGTAATTTTAAAATCAGATTACCATCTATTATTTCTTGCCCCATTTAGTCACAAAAATGACTGGGTTCAATCCCACCAGTGTTGCACTTCTCCTCTGGAAAACTTCTGTCCAAGAGTTTCATGCTGTTATAGGGAAGATTTATATAAGCAAAATGATTGAGGTTGGAGCTGGAAGCAAGGTCTGAAAACATGGCAACTTTTTCTACAATGAAATGTCCAAATATCTATAGTTTCAATAATAATTCTATTCCTGCAATGATTGAATCAAGATATCCCATTAACTTAATCATCTGATACCAAGTTAAATTACTGTGGGTAGGATTACAATAACAGATACAGTGCAAACAAACAAAAAGAACTCACAATTAAAATATTTTCATTTAATGCTGTCACTTATTAATGCCTGGGTCTCATTCCAAATGGAAATATGCAATAGAATGTAATTAAAACATTTTTTGATGAACCAAAGAGCTGAGGTGCACTCTGGCATCTGCCTTAACACAGGCAGATAATTTAAATCCACCTTGGTGTGTCCATAGTCCACAATGAAGGGGTTTCATTCAGACTCAAAAAGAGAAAAAGGAAGCTGGCAATAAATTTAGTTTAGTGTGGTATATGCACATATATGTGTGCATAGCAGAGGGAAAAATCAAATGAAGATTATAAGTAGGTGCAGCTGTTAAAGAAGTTGTTGTAGAGCTGCAACAAGTGAAAAATGAGATAGAAATTTAAGTCAAAGGGCTCACTAGCAAATGGTTTGGTAGTGTCAGGTCAGCTCTGGTGGGGCTGTCCTGAAGTTAGGGAGAGGGATTTGGTGTGGGATCTCTGCAAATCATTAAGAGTTCATTGGCTCTAAATTCCATTTTCAGTTGTTCCTCCAAAAGGATTTAATTTACTGTCTATAAATTGACTGATTTCCTGACTTGAAAAAGAAAACATCACCAGTTCTGTAAACCAAATGAAATGAGCTGTGTACCCAGACATGAGAAAACAACATTTGTGATCAGCCACAGATTCTTCTTAAATGTCCCATTTTTGTCTCCTAAAACAATGGGGACTTACTTTGATTTCCTTGACCATTGTGCTCATTGCTCAGTTTCCTCCACTGCCTATTTCACACATTAATCACCTCAAGAGCAGAGTCATTGCTTTCTTTTAGGTCCCAGACAGCTCCACTGCCTTCCTTTCTCTTTCCCCTGCACTGACTAATCCCAGGTTTACCTTTACCTGGCTGGTAAATGGCAGCTGAACTAATTTGTTTCAGACCAAATCTCTTGTATGCTCAGCAAGGCCTTCTCAAACTATTTTCTTTTTAAAAGAGATTTTATATCTTTGTGCTTTGATGAGCAAGTCAGAGAAGGAATTAATGATTTGTCTTGCTTTGTATTTCTCAATATCTAAGAAGTAAAGGCTCCCTTTTTATTCTTTGTCATAGCTGTATCTACTTTATTGGTGGAGAGCAGCTTTTTCGCTGCCAAAGTGGATGGTCAGGACAAGCTCTCCAGAGCTCAGGGAAGGTCAGTATTGATGACCACTGCTGTTGATGAGCAGTGATTACCTGAGGAGATTCCTGACATGTTTTCATGTCAGTGAGATCAGAATCCAGCCTGCTGCAGATCTGGGTGAGCCTCTGCTTTCTAGGAATTACTAGGTGGGATCCTATTTGTTCCTTTAAATACTCAGACACAAATTGCTCCAAGCTGTTGATTTATAAAAATTACTACTTTTGGTACCACTTTTTTTTTTTCTCTCCACAGCTACTGCTGGAACAAAAGTAAATGCTAGCTAAATATATCAATTGATTTTTGTGTCAAGGTGTGAGTGTCCTGGCAACAGAAGCCTGGGAGAGAAAAGAAATAACAAGGTTCATGCATTTCTGCCATGTGAAAAGTCACAAACTGTTTTCTCTTCACAAAATGATGGCTTAAGTTTGTTAAGGTGTTTTTCTGACAAAAAACCAAATATATGACTAATAAGGTGTGAATCTTACTCTACTGGCTAGCGGGTGGTGAAGACACCACATGCTAAAATTCACTGCTCTGCATCAAAGCATCATCTGAAAGGTCCAGCAGAAATGGGTGCGCTAGCACAAGCACAACAAAAACACAGTAAAAACCACTGATCATAGCAGTGCAGCAAGGAGAAGGGTTAAAAATAGGCACAAGCTTCATAAACATGAAGTGATTTGTTCTGCGTGAAGCTGGGACTCCACACCTCCCAGTGTCCTTTGGAAGACCCTCAATACCAGAGAGCACAGCTGTCTGCAACAGTGGACAAATATAAAGGTTTCATTCTAAACTCCTGAGCCTGCCCTTCCCTCCCCAGAGTTCCCAAGCTGAAAACATTTCTGATGATATCAAATTCATAACAGAGAGCTCTGTTCTGGGCTGATGTGCCATTGCAAAGCCCTTTGTCTGCTGTTCATAAAAAGTCAGAAACCTTAATTTTGTTCACACCAATTAGCACTTGCTTCCCAGAGCCACGGTGCCGACACCAAGTCCCAAGTGAATAATGACAGCCTGTGTCGTCAGCTGAGCCTCAGCCTCAAGAGGAAACACATCTCAGCAATGAAGTATCTTAATTTAGAGTTCATCTTTTCTGCATTGAGGTCTTAATGGTTGGACTCGATGACCTCAAAGGTCTTTCCAACATTAACAATTCTATGATTCTGTAACAGCATCTTCACAAATGAGTCAAGGTTGAAGGAATTAGTGGGTGTTGACATACATTACTTTAAAGCCCAATTAAGAGAAGTTAAGGGCTCTTCACATCCAGTGTGATTGTCACATTTGGCTCACATTGAAGCATAAAGAGACCACAACTTTGAGGGATTTATGTCCCGGGTTTTGCAGTGGTCTGTGTTTCAGCATCATTGCAGTTCACCTGACAATTCAGATTCAAATGTCTGGACCAGATGGAGATGAATGCTGCCTGAGGCAGCTCTGGGAGTTATACCCAGGGCTCCTTAGAAGAGAAGCAAGGAGTGGCTTCTTTGGAGAGAACTTGATCCCTGTCTTTATTTATATCCTCTGTGTTATTAAGACACTCCATGTGGAGAGCAAGGCTCGGTGTCTGTTGTTTTTCCCATCAGGCAGATTTTCCCCACCACAGGCCTGGTGAGTGAAAACTTCAGCAGAACCCAGCATGAGAATAAAGCTCAACATAAGAAGTTCAGTTTGAGCTGAAGAGATTCCCATTGGCTTCCATTTCTCTTGCACTGCTGTTTCCATGGCAGTGTTTGGGTGCTGCTGGCATCACTTCCCTCCACAGTATTTTTTCCATGATTCCTATGTAAATGTGCTGCCCATGCTGTATTATTTTTAATTGGAGTGATTCTGGCACTCCCCAACAGTCTTGTTGTGGCTTTACAAAGGAGAGGCAGGAAGAAGGCTCACATGCTGCTGCCTGAACTCAGCTGAACTGGACTGAAATCAATTTGTTTGCAACACAGTTTGACATTTTAACAAAACAGTGGCAAATAACTGTAATTTCATTTTTTTATTGTGCTAAGAATAGGAACACAGAGAACAGAAAATGGCATCTTTATTGCACCTGAAGAGTTGGGGCAGTAGGAAGGATGAGATCCATAAGCTGATTTCGATTTTGCATATAAATGCTGGTTTTTTCCTCACTAGTATTACCAAATGCCTTTGATTAAAGAAAAGTGTTTATAATTTACATCTTGGCTTTCTGAGAAATAACTTGTTAGAGTAATGAGAGGAAAGAAGAATGGTCTAGTTGCAGGTCTGAGAAGGTTGTGTGTCAACAGCAATCTCCAAGATAACATTTTATTTCTGTAAGATAGACCTCTTCCATAGTTACACAACTTTCTTAGTAGTTATACGTAATCACTGCAGCTTTACATAATGACAACACTTACATATAATGACTGCATGGGCACCATGACAACTTCTACTGTATTGGTCTTTCAGCTTTCAATTGTATAATGTTTAAGGAAAGAGGAGACAATATACACACCAGCAAAGAGCTGGAATTTTAGGCATGTCTTTACCCTTAAATAAAAATTAGTTTGAACCTGTTGTAAGAACGGGGATGAAGTTGTTTCAAACGTAATTCAAAATGCCAGACTTCAAGCAATGTGGGCCCCTGCTAAGCACAGTTGTCTTTAATGCCTGAGAAATGCCAGAGCCTGGGTACACAACAGAGAGCACCAACTCCAGGAGTTATCCAGCCTGCATCCTCTTTTATGGGTCGTCTCAGAAAAAGCACCTTAGTTTAAGAGCTGAGGCATAGATGGTTAGCTTAAGAAAACAAGTTCTGAGCTAAGAGCTGTGAGGATAAAATTCCTGCCTGTCAGGAATGCTGATGGTCTGGATTCATGCAGGTCCAGGAAGACTTTTCTGCCCCGGAGCTGCTGACAGGTGCTCCAGCTCTGAATGGGCATTTCCCAAGGGCTCCAGTTTTAGAGGTCAGTCAATGACCTTCCCCTGTTTGGGCAGGGTTAACAGCTCTGTGTGTTCCAAGGGGTTATACAGAAGTAGCCATGTACCTCACCAACCCTGCAGTGTTGCACCTCTGATCCTTTAAATATGTATTGCCCACTCTTGTAATTTATTGGAATGATTTTTCAGTTCCATCAACTATATCCTTTCTGGATGTATAGACAGCTACTGGGTCATGAGAGAAAGCACAACAGAGCACTCTGGCCTCATTAGAGGGACATGTGTGAGTCAGATCCCAGAGAAGGCTGTCATGACCTCCTGTGAGGAGTGCAGATATCCCTGAAGATGAGATATCTCTGAGAATGTACTAACTCATTTCCATGGCTTCAGTCACATTCTTAGGCGTTTTCTAAACAGGAATACTTTTTCTCCCTCAATTTCTCCTACCAATTTACCAGCCCAGCCATTTCCTCAGCCTAGCACCAACTGATGATGTCTCTTTTGGAGAGCTGTGCATCTGCCCAGCCCTCTGCAGACAGAGCCATGCTCCCTCTCACTGTGCTGGTGACAGGACATGGGCAAGGCTTCCCCCAGGGGCTGTCTGACTCCACCAGGCAGGTTTGTGCTCCTGGATGGGCACAGCTGCTGTGGATCAGAGCTGGCTGCCATCCAGCTGGCACAAAGCAATGGCAGGAAAAGTCCCCACTGCTTTTCCTGAGCCTTCACAGTGCTATTTAAGGACCTTCAGGAACTCCATTAAGGTGAGGTAAATTGAGTTAATTATGCGCATTAATCATGCTTATTAATGTAGTGTTAATGAGGATACAGGGTCCTTTTTACCTGACATTAGGCAAGCACAAAAAATCCTACTGACTAAATGGTGTATGTTGGAGAGAGGGCATGAAAACTAAAAAATCTACCTACAAAAATTGTTTTGGTTTTTTGGGTTTTGTTTTTGTTTTTTCGGGGGTTTTTTAGTGTTTTTTTTTGTTGTTTTTTTGTTTTGTTTTGGTTTGGTTTGGTTTGGTTTGGTTTTTATTTTTTGTTTTGTTTTTTTGCTTTGTTTTGTTTTTGTTTTTTGGGTTTTTTTGGGGTTTTTTTTTGGCAGGGATTTCTGCCTCTCTCTCTTGCCATAGCTGGTCACCTGCAGGCCAGTCACAGAGTTCATCTCAGTACCTGAACCTCTGCAGTGCTCCTGTTCCCATGGCTAGGACTGCTCCATGCAGTTACACAGAGCTGTGCTGTACAGACACAGAACTGGGAGCAACCTCTCCTTCCTGGATGGCCACTGCCCTTAAAACTGACAGTGAGTTTTGAAATTTGACTTTCTCCTGTTCTGCCCCTTTGTGAGTAGGGAAAGACAGCAGCCTGCAAGCAACATGGTGGAAAATGTTTCTGGATGAGAAATGTAAATTCATTGTCTGACCAGTTCTCTCTAAAACCAACTTTAAGCAGTTCTGGGACCAATTAAATCTCAATTCCTTGTGGAATTCCAATGAGGTTTGGGTCCCTCTGTTTGATATCCAGCATTACTCCAACTAGTTTCACATTTTTTAGAAAGTTCACTGTGTTCTCATAACATCTCATGGCTCATGCACCTGTCATGACTTCTCGTCACAAAAATATTATTCTGATGGGATTCAGAATAATATTCAGTACAGTTTGAACTCCAGAAGTCTTCAAGTGTCATCTGTATCTATGCAGCACCATAAAGAACTCAGAGAAGAGGAAGGGCCAGCTGTTGTGTGGTGCCACCACAGCCAGACCACTCTAGCAGCCCAGTCTTGACCAGTGCTCACCATTTGAGGCCAAGCTCTGGGGTCAAAGATGAGACTGGGAGAGTTCAGGAGATACAAAACAAATATAGAAGTAACATTACTTATAAGCTTTGAGGAGAAGCCCATGAAACTCAATGAAGGTTCTTCAGGGTCCAAAACATTTTCAGTATTTAGAAGAACCAGATAAAGAGCAAAGCAATGAAGAAATGGACTTTAGTAAGAAGCATCTTAGGATGACATTTTCTTTTATGGGGTTTAATGCTTTTGTATTTGTCCTTATCTCTGTTTTCTAAGGTAACTGTTCATATGTGGCAGAAGAATGGGAAAAAGAGACCATAAAAATACCCAAGAAGTTTCCCATAACCTTTCACAAGTAATCTAAATCTGACAATATCTCCTCCCCATAAACAATCCTTCTGAAGGAATTAGTTTAGATGTCATCTTTGTTTGGCAGCAGATTTGGTCATTGGCTCCCAGAATGCTAATATTATAAAAAATATAGATTTCAATTTTAGGAGAAAAAGGAATATAAGGAAATGAATAATTAAATATGAATGCAAAGGTGCAGGAAATACAAAATAGGCTTTGAGAGCAGCCTAGGTACTGACTGATTCTGCTGAGAAATCTTGGTGAACAGGAATTTGGTGAGCACATGGCAAAGTGCAGGTGACAGAGGTTAGTTTCTCAGTCCTCCCATGTGACTGACAGGAGATCCATCAGGACTCACAGTTTTGTGCTCTGGCTGAGATTCACTACAGGGAAGGAAGGACTCCTTCCCCATTTATAATGTCAGCTATTATGGTATAAACTCCATGTGAGTACCATGTGAGTCAATCCTCCTTTCCTTTGCATTTAAGATGGAAATGCCTCTGCCACTGAGAGCAAGGAAAAAGGGCAAGCACTGTAGGATGAAAGCAGAGGAGGTTAGGAAGGGAAAGGGAGATGTTGCTTTGCTTTGGCCTCTGAAGTCCTGGGGACAATCCTGTTGGGGCTGCCAGAGCTCTTGTTGCTCCATCAATTAATGTCCCTTTCTCCTCTGAGAGGTCTGGTTAGCATCGCCTGCACTAAACTTCTGGATGCCTTCCCAGCTATTTCTATGAAGACAAGGCTTTATTCTGTCTTGTACTTCCCTTCTGCTCTGATAAACCTTTCCATGACCCTCCAGGATTAACTCTGCTGACTCACTCCTGTGAACAACCAGACAACATACAGCCTGGAATGATCCCAAAATTCTCTGGGAGTATGCTTTCTGTTTGTCACCCTCAGCAGTGATGAAGAATCAACACCACCCAGTTCAAGAGTACAAATATTTACACTATTCTGACTGTCAGGCCACAGGTTGCCAAATATTTCATTATTTCATGAAGTACGTAGCATGCAAAGCTATTCACCTCTTGATTTCCATACAGCATCAGTGTTTTAGGTAAATGGGGACTCCTCCACATCTTCATTATGGCTTCTTAGGCCACTCTGACACTAATCCAATGACTTGTGAGCAGTGCTCTACTCCTCCTGGTTCAGGTTCATAACCATCATAAAAAATCACAGTAGCAGAATTTTTTCCTCTGCATCAAAGATGAGACTAATTTCCCTGGTGAGGTTACAAAATAGTTAGTTGAGAGTGCACAAGGACAAACTGGAAATGACAGAAGGTAGATTGGGGAATTAGGTTGTTTTCCTTGCCAGGTCTTTCTCTGTCAATGGCTTGCCCTGTCCAGTGGACATCATCTGCATTCCAGTGAACCACACCTTTCCAGGTGTTTCAGAGACTGTGCACATCTTCTGACCCTGCTCTCCCAGCTCTCTAGTCACCCACAGTCCAGCTGTCTCTACCTTATCCATCTACACAACACCATGTGGTGCAGGATTGACCACTGGATTAATGTCAGTAGTGGCAGAAGCCCAGCATACATCAAGAACCTCCCAAAATCTGAGACAACAGGTTATAATCCCACACTCCTCATCACCTGAATTTAGCCAGATCCTTGCAGTGTGTATTGCACAATCTCCTTGATGACACCACTTTCTATTGTGTGCTTCTCAAGAGCTCTCCTACTGTATAATTACTTTGTTGATACACTGAACATGGTGATAAACTCAGATCCTTATAAGAAACATGTGTTTGGTTTATTTTATGTAGCCTGAAAAACTCTGTGGAAATAATTCCTATTCTCCTTCCTGTGCAGGAGTTCTGTACAGCTCTGATTTAGCCTTTTGATGGCACAGGGAATTCCTGCCAGTATGTCTAACATCTGCCTGCATTTCTGTCTTTGCAGGATGTCTGTAATTTTCTCAGGTACAGAAAGGTCACTGCTGTGGTTTAACACATGATTCTCCTGCAAAAGCCTCTGCTGGTCACCAGCCCCACATCTGCCAGCATTTTGGGGGACCCCCTTCTTTCCTGCCACTTCTTTTGCTGTTTCCATCAAGAAACCTTCTGTGAGGGCACATTGCTGGCATGCCTCAGCTTTGCTACCACCAGCTGTATCAGATTTATCAGCCCCTGTTTCAAACCTCTACCTCTTGGTAGTCCCAGAAACCAGCAAGCCATGAGACACCAGCACCTGTGGGTCAATCTAACGAAGTGTTACATTAAAAATTCACATGCTAAAGTTAGCACATGTGGTTATGTTTATGGTTATGTGGATTCCTTCTTGCTAGTTAACATTTGTTTGGGTAATGGTCAGGGACTTTGGTCAGAACTGGAAAAACAGGCTAGGTCTGTACAGGGAAGGATGTGCAATGACCTCCAGGCACTCAGAGCAGCCCAGCAGAAGTTCCCCCAGAGTTCCCCTGTGCTGTGGTTAACTATGTGAATAACTCTGGGAGGAACACGGATCTGATCTAGCCACAGGTCTTTTTCTGGTTAATTTTAGAAAGAGTCTGGTTTATGCATAATCCAGTAGAGAATTCACATTGATAACTCAAGTCAATGACTTCCAGCTACAATGTGTGCAATTTTGTACAGCATTTCCATTTTTCTTTATCTTATTCCCAGTTCCATGTGCTGGTGCATTCCCCTAGGCTGTTCCATGACCTCAGAAATGCTTTTTAGGCTCAGCCTTGATGAACTGCACCTGGGCTGAGCTCCTCCTGAGCTTATCAGGAACTGTTCCCAGGAGCTAGTGCTGTCTAATGAGCTCCTGGTTTTAATGAACAGCCTTGGAAAATTATTTTTCTTGCCTGAACAGCAGCCCAAGTGCAATAATATTTTTGTTATTGAACCTTCAAAGAAAGTTACTGACCCAAATTGCAGCCAGATGGAAAATCACTGTCACTAAAGCCAATTCTATTGCAACCCCATAAACACAGGTCCAAAGTGAAACCCTTTGAGGTCTCTGCAGCAAGCAGTGACTGGCAGATCCCTCTGAGAAGGGCCTCTCAGAGCCAGCAAACACCAGTTTGCTGTACTTAGAGGACTGGCAAACATCAGCTGATCCTGGGCTGATCCCCACACTCCTCTAGGCTCAACCTCTGCCCATTTAGAAGATGCAAAGTCATCCAAAGTGGGAACTTCACTGAATTTGATGGGAATTTTTCCCACTGCCTTGCAGATACCCTTTTGGTCTGTGTGCCTGCAAGTAGATGTGCTGCTGTAAATAGATTATGGATGAGACTCTCCTAGATTCTTAAGCACTTTAGATTTATAAGAGAGGGCTACAAGAGAGTTACTCTTGTGGTGTAGTGAAGTCTATATGAATCCATCATTAAATTGTTTATCTTGAACTAATGTTGTTCAAGATTTAGGCATTAACTGTCAACCAAGACTGGGCATCAGTTCAGCAAGGGGGTCTACTCAGAACCTTTTGTATCAACAGGAAAATCTTTCTTATTCCTTTTTATCTTTACCCTTTCCCACTCTTATCCCTGTCTTCCCCGAGTAAGTCCACTGCCTCTTGGATAATTTTTTATTTTGGCCATAGATTGATTGATTTTAGATTTGCTTTTTCTCTGTGTGAGCCTTTTCCTTCCACAAGAAAGCTCCAAAGTCAATAATTACAGCAGCTGCACCCTAACTTTTATGACATTCAGAGAATGTGAGTTTGTTCATCTCCATGTTTCAGAGTGCCTGAACTATAATTTTATTTTCTGTAAGAATTCTGTCAAACAACTTGCAAAGCTTTTGTAGTGCAGCATCTGGTTCACAGACAATAATCAGCACTGGCATTGAAAAACTTTGCATACAGACACCTTTTTATTTAAGCTGTAGCTGAGTTTCTACAGTTTACCTCAACTCCTACAATGATCTAATCATTCTTTTGATCTCTGTGAACCCTGGTAAAAGTTTCTTACATTTAATTTGTGATCCTAACTTTTAAAATTAAATCAATAACACTTTGTTCAATGAGAAACTTTAAATGCAGGCATAGCTCTAAGCTTGGGAATAGTCTAATTGACTTCAAAGGAATTAAAAGGTGCCTAAGCACCTTGCTGAATTAATAACTAATTACATTATAACTTCAGGAACAAACTTAGTTTAACTTAAAAGTTCAGTATAGTTTATTCAAACTTCCAGTTACAGATGGAATGTTCAGGTCTGTATTAATAAACACAGTGGCATATCAGAAATTGCAAATTAAAACTTGAATGGAGGAAAGAAGACTAGCTCAAGAGATACAGGAAGAAGCTAGTCTAACACAATTTCAGAAGCTTATCCAAAAAATTGATGTTCTTTCCTTTATTCTTGCAAGTTGAAAGATTATAAGGACTGACGGTATAAAATTACAAAGATAGGAGAAATGAATGAACTGCTGGAAGGGAATGAAGGGTCTATTCAAAAGACAGTTCCTCCTGCTTTTCCTGCTGAAAAGGATTCTGTTACTTCTCATACACAGAAAATGCTGTAATTTTTCTCTTCTGCAATATTATGTGCAGAAGAAACAACCAAAAAAAACAGTTTTGATGGTACTTGAACAGATTTCAAGAAGTCTTGCAGTGTGCTATGAATAGAAATACATTTGTTAACTGAGGGAGAGGAACAAGACATTTTTTCTTTTCCAAACCAAGATAAAATGTAACCAAATTGCTGGACTGGTGAGATTCAATCCTCTCCCCTATTGTCCCTCCCAGGGACAATGAAAACTTTCTTCTAGTGTAAAAGCTTTCTTTTTTTGGTTGAAAACATTATGAAAGATGTTGTTATTTTTTTAATCCATTAAAAAAAATTAATAGAAAATTTTAAACTCTGATGTTATGATAGTATTGTGATTTTAATTCATGTGACCTGGAATTGTCCCTTCAAATAAGCATTTACAGAACCAGAATACACTAATACTCTCTGCATACTCATTTTGAGAAATAACCATTTAAAACAAAGGGAAGATAATTCATCTAATTTCAACTGGTGCATGATCACAGGGCAGTAAGGCTTGGGCTAATTTAATCATTTTGATGAGCTTACATCCAAGACAAATATGGTTTATAGGAAAGAGCAAAGCTGAGTTTCCAGCCACTATGTTGACTAAATTATTATTCATCACTGTTGCAAATACAGCACATCCTTCCTGTGCTGTTGAAGTCACCTGCTGTCTGAATGCAGCTATCAAAGTCATGTGTTATTATGATACATGGTGCAGTGAGCTGGAAGATTTTGCACGTAAATCAAAACAGGTCGAGATTTGCAAGCTAGCCTAGTTTACATCAGGGTCTCAACTTGCAGGAAATAAAATTATAAATATGTCTTTTTACCCTCTTGAAATGTTCCTAAAAACAACTGGAGGAAAATAATTTTCCATTACTGAAGACAAAGCGTGTGGACTGCAGAGTGTGGGTGGCAGAAGGCATCTAGGAAGGGGCAAAAGTCCTTTAAAGCATCAGTTTGTCATGATCAGAACCTATCTGTGAATCCTGCAAGGGGCAGATAAGAAAGACCTGCTGGTCTCCTTGTGTCTTTGAGGAATCACTTTGTGAAAACTCTTCTTGTCTAACTACCTCACCTGCTGCAGACAGCCTTATATGTGTTTCTTTTCTGCAGAATTGGATCCCAGCATTTTTGCTCAGATAAGTCACTGCCAGTTGAATAAAAGGAAGGGCTATTATCCATCTGGGTTGATGGAGCTCACATTTTCTGTGCTGTAGTAGCTTCTCTTTGCTTCTCAGGGCTAAGTGAATTACATTGTGAGACTTAACAAGCAAATGATCTAGTTCGATATTTATGGGGCTTCCATTAACCCAGGCTTCCCACGCAAGAACTTGAATCACTCCCTGGCAAGTAAGGAATATCCTCAAGCTGGTGTCAGTGGGGGACTGAGAGTGCATCAGCCTGGGTGTGTGCAGCAGTGCCTCAGCTCCCTGGGTCACCCTGGAGCACCCCTGCTCGGTGGCACAGGGCAGGTCTGGCTGGGGACAGGCTCGTGTTTTACTGTGCCCCATCACGGGGGGAGCTCCCTTTTCCCACCACAACAGGGCTCACACACAATTCCTGTCAGGTCCCAGAGGACCTGGGCACATGATTAAAGAGCAGGATCAAAGATGAAACCCCACACATAGTAGAAAGGGTTTGCAAAAATGGTTTGGGGATAAACCAACACAGTGTACTCAGAGTCCCTCTGCCTGAGGATGTATTTGCAAGGCTTGCTAGGAGCTCTGGGTCTGAACACTACTCTGCTTGCTCTGAACTTCTTTAGTCTCTTAATTTCAGACCACAATGCCCAGCCTAGTCCTTTCTGAGCCCCTAGAAATGGTGTGTCACAAAGCCACATTTCAGGTTTGTCTCACAAACAGTGACGATGATTTTCTATCATAGAACAAGCTGTTAAGACTTGATGCTGAGTTACAGGCTGCTTCAAGAAAGATATTGGAGACTTCAGCCTCTCTCAAAAGCTGCAGAGAATACCAAACGAGGATCAGAGATCTTCAGGGCATTGCAGAATAGGAAGAGAGGCTCAGTACTGGGACCAAATTATAAATAACCTGGGCAACACCACAACTTGTCCATCTGGGAGCCCACTGGTAAGCATTAATCTCTTCTTGTCAGAGTTAAGCATTTTTTAAAAAATCAGTTTACTTTTTGTTTTTATCCACAACCATCTTCACTGTATATCTGTAAAACTGATTTGGGGCTGGTTTCATTTTCTGAAAATATCTTTTCATGAACTAACTATATTTTTGAGAGAGGAAAAAATGTTCTGCAAACATCTTTTGGAAACAAAGATGTGCAAAGCGTTTTATCTATTCCTTTTTAAAAAATGGAATGAAAAGTGTGGATGGACTTTTAACCCCCTTCAGGACTGAAACACTGATGAAACCATATGGGAAACCTATTCAATAGAATATCTATGAATAAATGAAAGAATTGAGTTTTTGAAGCTTCTTATTCTTAGCACTAAATTCCATTTCACAAGGCATACGAACATACATCTCTAAAGTATTACCCAAAAAAATCCTCTTAACACTGCAACAGCTTTTATCTCTCAGCTTTCTGCAAGGACTAATCCATACCTACAGAAACAAGGGACCTTTTGTTCAGCTCCATTCTTAGGACATTTTTTGTTACATTTTTCCTCTGTAGAAGCATAACAGAGTAAAGGCTAATATGGACACAAGGAGGCAAATACAAAGGCAGGCTTACACTCAACGTGTGAATCTTGACTCAAAGGAGGATCGGATAAGCATGAAGATATTATCCACCTGTAGTTAATACATTTCTTTCTATGATAATGTGTTTGTGGCTCTGATTATCTGCTTGGGCTGGCCCTAGAATCGCAATGACAGAATAAATTGAATCCAGAGTAGTAGTGCTAAGTCACATCTATATTAGTAAATTGAGTATTTCCAGGGCCAATTTTTGGTACCAAGGTGAGCTAGCATAGATTGACCCCAAATTCAGCTGAATTTCTTTCCCTTCAGAAGAAGGTGTCACCAACAGTGATTGCTGGGACCAGTTTCCAGCCCCCCTAACCACCCACCTGCACTGGGATTTGAGCCAGTAGCACTTAACCATGGGACAAAACCA
Organism: Turdus rufiventris; assembly: GCA_013186435.1. Lineage (NCBI taxonomy): Eukaryota > Metazoa > Chordata > Aves > Passeriformes > Turdidae > Turdus > Turdus rufiventris. The sequence goes on along the minus strand of PYHW01009979.1, from coordinate 19,521,616 downwards.
CCCCAGAGACCATCCTGGGCTCCCAAGAGGAAATGCCAAAATGCAGCATCTGAGAGTGCTCCTGCTCTGGTGTCATTTATGTCTCTGTATCTGCTTATGATAGACTGCACACCTGTGCCTGGGAAAGGAGCTGAGGACAAAACTGTTGTTGCTGGGTGTGTGTGGCACAGACTCATTGTGCCAACAGGGGCAGATCCCTGGGAACTTTTTCTGTCCTTCCTACTGCTGTTTCTTTCAGTGCAGTGTGTATTATCTCACAGAAATTATGGTTCTGGTTGCTGTTAGGGTTAAAGATAGTCAGAGAACCATGAGGAAAGATTATGAGGACCACTGGTATTCAGATAAAAATGCTTCATGCCACTATCCTTATCAAGGATTTGCATGTTTCCTCTTCGTTTCAGTGCCCCTCCAGAAAAAATTGTGGGATTTTCCACAGCTCATTTACAGGATGTTTCATTCACTGGTGAGCTGCACACCACCCCATCTGTGCCAGCCCACAGAGCAGAAGGGCTGGGATAGCCCCCAGCTACAGAGCCCAGCTCTCAGCACAACGTCATTCATCTCATTCCCAAGCTCCTGGCTCACACGCCTGGCCTGCCAGCTGACTCAGAGGTTTGCACACATGTGCCTATTAAAACCAGAGCAAACTGGTCATCTCCAGCTCATTAGAACTCAGTTTCATATGTTTGGTTTTCCCTATGGCAGATTTCTGTTTCAGATCCAGAATCTGCCTGCAGTCAGTGGCCAGTGCTGACAGAGCAGAGACCATCTTCCCCAGAAGCCCTATGTGTGGAAATTGGTGATTGTTTTTTTTATTGAGCTCCAAAAACTTCATGAATACTTCAGCTATTTTATTCCCAGGTGTCCTCTTCCTTCATCTCTGAAATTCAGGTTGCATCCTCCTTGCTTGGGATCACTTTTTTGTTACATGCCACCTCATACAGTGATGCCTTGAATCCAATTATGTTTCTTTTCTGCAACTGCAAGATAAATAATATTTATATTTTACTCTTTCAGGATTTAGACTTTTGTTTTTTGTGATATATTTTATACTCAGCTGTAGCTTTAATATATTGATGTTTTAAAACTATTAAAACTTCAGAGATGGAATGTCTTTGTGCATATCCTGTGTGTCACAGTAATATATATAAAATTATTTTTATTAAAACTTAACCTTGGCCTGAATACATCCTGATACAGGTCATCTCAGAAACATGTATTCATTCATGCAGCAGGAGCAGAAGAGAGAAGGTGCTGGCTATTTTCCCAGGTGCAAAACAAATGATGCCATAAGACTTTGCTCCTTCCAAAGGGGCACTGGTCTTTCTTTCAAGTCACTCCCTGCTTGCTTTGACCTTCCTTAAGTGCCTCCTTTTATTGCTCTTTTTTTTTTTTTTTTTTTTTTTCTGGCTGGAAAATCGTTGGAGTAAAATCTGACCTCAATGATTCATCCAAGGCCACAAAATGAATAGGCTCTTTATGAAAAACCAAAGACAAGGACACTGATCCATGTCTGTGCCCTAGTCAGATGACTGAGGTCCTTCTGCTTGCCCTGTGGCCAAGTTTAGTGGCAAATTTTGGTCCAGTGCATGGTCCCATGCATCTCTCCAAAATCCCACACACACCTGTGTGCTCACATACAGCTACACAATTATTCCCCTGCTTTCTGGCACACTGCTGCTTTCTTCAGGCTAATGTTGTAAAATCAAGAAGTGTAGGCTAGAGAAGAAGAAGTTTTTTTCTGTTGTGTAGATCCTGATAAATGCCCACAGAACAACTTCAGTGTGAGGGTGACCGAGCACTGGAACAGATTGCCCAGAGAAGCTGTGGAGTCTTCCTCACTGGAGATATTCCAGAACCATCTGGACACAATCCTGCCCATGTGCTCCAGGATGATCCTGCTTGAGCAGGAGGTTGGAGCAGATGAGCCCTCTGTGGCTCCTTCCAGCCTGACCCATTCTGTGGTTCTGGGAAAGGAGCTGAGCTCAGTCACAGAGGCTGGGGGCAGTTGAGGCTGGTAAAGTTGTTGAATGCCATTTCAACAGCACCTCCTTCCTCCTGTAATGTAAGATAATGAACCAAGAAAAGCTAAGGCCAGGCTGTCTCCCACCCCTCTTCTGTTTCCTTTCCAAAATGCTGATTCTTTAAGGTAGTCCCCAAGTTAATAGGGGAGAAGTTACAGTGCCCCGAGGCCTTAAGCAATATCCTGGCTTCAAAAGGACACTTGTAACACTCCAAAAAGCAAGTGATTAATTTAAAATTTGTGGTTTGAAAGACTAATTCGCCATGCATTAGGGACAGTACTTACAGGGCCCTTAGCTTTTGGCCAAGACATTTAAGAAGTTACAGATCTGGAGGAAGTGGGATGGTAAAGCAGCACCATAATGGGTGGCTGATTATATCCATGAATTTATACTCCTTGCAGTGTGGATGCTTTTCTCTTAAACCATTGTAGCAAAATGTGATTTATTACTGCAAGGCAGAGTGACAGTTCAGTCTGAGAAGTTCTGAAAAGGGAGATTTGAAAAGCTTCATTAAAGAAATGAGAGGGATGGGCTGTGAGGAGGTTCTTAAGAAAACTTTCTAAGAGATCTTGCTTTCTGATATAAGTCACTATTAAAGTAAATGAGCATGAACTTTGCAAAGAAATGAGGCCTTAGGTCCCATGAGATTTCATCTACCTGTCATTACGGTCAATGAAAGAGCTTCCATTAATCAAAAAAGAGAAATATTTTCATCTAATCACTGAGGGAACCTGAAGACCCATCATTTTTTCACATTTGGTTTAATTCATATGCTTTTCTTTTCATCAGTCTTTTCATTACCTGTAGGTCTCATTAATGCAGAGGAAACAGTTTCTGTAAAAGACTTTTTTTTGGCAAAAATTAAAGGTCTCCAGCTTGCTGCAAATATTAGATTTCAAAACTGGATTTCAGTGCAGTCCTCTCAATAGTGTTTTCATCATCCTCTGCATTCCTAACTCAGGCACTGAGGATCTACTTGGAAGAAATACTCAGCATGTCCATTTGTATCAAAGGTGAGCTGTGCTCCAGGCACAGGATGTGTTTGGCTGGTTCAGAAAAATGGGGATGTGGTTCTTCATAAGAGATGTCCAGAGTGAATGTAAATGGCAGATTTTATTACCAGTCTTCTACAGAGGAATAGAGATTACTGCTTTATTTCCCACTCTGTGTGTGTGTGTATTCAAGTGTAGTGACAAATGCCATAGAAGGGCAAAATGAATATTGGCCAGATGGTCACCAACCAAAAACGTGGGGGAAATAACTTTTTGTCAACTTTTTCAAAGCTTTATAAAGTCACCAAAGGGATTTGTTCCAAATTAAAAATAGCCTGTTAATTTATCAAGGACTGGGTTCACATGTACACAAATGAGGAGGAAAAATGAAAATAAAATAAGAAAATTAACATCCCTAAATCCTAAGCACTTGAATTTGTAGTCATAATGTTGATTTAGTGCACAATATTGCATGAAAAAAATTCTTGAGTATTAAACCAATGACTTTGAAGAAAATGGGAGTCACAAGAAATTACATAAGAGCTGTACAGAAAATATATTGCTAATAAATCATTTCACTTTCTCAGATGCTAGCAAGTAGATCTGTATCTCAGCGTTGACCTGTATTGAACTGTGTGTATGTGTCATGGACAATGTGCTGGGACTGCTCAGGAGATCTCCTGAAGACAAAAGCTGTTACAAAATGAATTAAAACTTTTTAGGCAGTGCAAGAACAGAGCACAATCTCAAATGCTGCTATAGCAAGCAGCAAAGTACTATTTGTATGGTAGCATGAACAATAGAGCCCGAGTCTTGCAATCATAATAAAAAGGAAAAATGGTTTGTTTCCAGCATGAGAGATTTTCAAATGCACTCACATTCCAAGAAAAGGTGGGGGAGCAGACATGTTCCTGTAAGATGCTCATAAATGTCACAATCCATTGTTGAAGGTACTTAGACTCTCCCAGAGTCAATCCTCGGTTGGTAGCTCCCTTGAGGAAAATTGAGTCACTCTTTGCTATCTAGAAAATATAATTTAATGACAATGTAAAAGACACGTCAACTCTTGTCACTGTCACCCTTCCATCTACAGGCTTGTCACTGGGAATGCAGTAAAGTTCAGGGTTTTTGCCTTTTTTTCCCCCCCATCTCTTCTGAGGCTATTCCAAACTTGTAGTTATTCTGTGCTATTTTGAATCAGAAGCACTCAGCTCAGCAGTTGGGAGCATGTTTGGCACTTGTACAGATTTATGTCACGTATTCCTTTCAAGTAAAACCACAGGAATACAGGCACAAGGATGATAGCAGACAAGGAGCTGGCCAGGAGCAGTTATTAGACTGTAACTTGCCATGCTGCTGCAGGAGAAGCACAACACACTGGCTCTTTGGGAATATCACCTTTCCACCTCCCACCCCCTCCTCAAACCCTTGTAGTCATGGACATTAACTTGTGGAGAGGAGTGAAACACAAACGTCCCCATGTGCCCTGCCTGAGCTTTCTGACAGTGGAAAAAAAATATTTTAACTTTCTTCCTTGTACTAAGTTTTAAAATGAATTTAAGTATGAGATTTGAAAAGATGTAAAAGAACTTACTGTTGAAGGCTATGACAGAGACCTGTGGCTGATGATCATCTTTCTTTTGGTTCTCACATTCTTATCTTTGTGGAATGAGTAATTTGGAGATGGAACCTTAGCCAGCACATATGTGGGATGACTAAAGGATCCAGAGCTGGTTCAGAACATTTTTGCACTGGTGAATTGTGAGCAGGAAGGACGTTTGAAAGGCTGCAAGGAACTAATTCACTCAAGGAAAGCCAAACAATTTTTTTTAAAACTAACATAAGTTACAGCTTCCAAGAAAACCACAAAATTGCTGTAGAAATGGATTAGAATGACCTCAAAACAAGAAAATGCTTATGTCATTGAATCCTGCTTCCTATTCCAGCATGAATTTCTTTATGAAGTTCTAGACAGACTGACTGGGGGGCCTTAATTTTGTCTGCCAAACTAGAGTTTGTTGAAAGACGGTCTTATCTAAATATTTCCAGTGAGTTTAGTTTGCAGCCACAAAGCACCATGAGTAACTTCATTAGAGCATGGACATTCCTCTTAAAGTTCACCCTAATCCTGTACCTACCGATATCTCTGGCAAGCAGTGNAAAAAAAAAAAAAAAAAAAAAAAAAATGCCCAAGGGAAAAAGAAAAGAGGGCAAGCATGTATAAGTCCCAACAAACACTTTCCCAGTCACTGCCTGTTTCAGAGAGTTTAAGCCTAATGTGCTTTGTGTATTCATAATCTCTAAAGGATATTTTCCTTGTCCTTGTCCTGTCTCCCCTTAAACCCATCTAAGCTCTTTGCATCTGCATAACCCTTTAACTATTGCTTGCACTGATCTGCACCCATTGTTAACAAAACCTACCTGTTTCGAACAGCTCCTAATGTCATTTAGTGGCCCTTAATTCTTCAAATGGAAACCTAATCAAACTAACCTCATCAACCAGAGGCATTTTCATCAGATTCTCAGTTGCTATCAGAAGCAGAAACTAAATAGTGCCATCATGTAACTGTGTCCTGATGTCTCAGTCTGCATTCTGAGCTGTTTTCTCCATGTGCTGCTTTTTCACATCTTGCTGTAGAGCAGAGAAGGAGGGGAGCTGTGTCCTCCTGTGACTGCGATCATGTGTTTCACTCAGTAATGTGTGTGGAGGACAGGGAGAATTTATCTCCCCCTCCTTTTTACTGCTCTGTTTACGATCAGCCTACTTGAGTCAGTAGGAGAATTCTGAAAGAGACAGTTTCTTACTGTGAAAAGTGACTCCCAAGTAGTCAGAGTTGTGGTTAAACTGCCTCCCACACACTAAAGAGCAGCAAACCAAGCAAGCAAGCAAAACTTCTCCCCAAAAATGTAGCATCTCAATGAGCCAGTTATAATGCTGCCAAACACAGGGCTGTGGAGCTGGGCTGACCCTTAACAAAGCTGTGGAGAATCTTACATTCCTGGGAGGAAACTACCAGTCAGATGTGTGACTATCTGCTCTCCTTTACCACATTAGTTTTCATTCTAGTCCCAGTTTGTTAGAAAATTTCCCCATCCCCATTTGCACTGTGATATCCCACTAAAAACCATCATTGGACTGAACTGCTCAGCTCGAGCACAAGAAAACCACTCTGAAGGGAAACTTGGAGGAACTCGTTTTGCTGCTCTGAAAGGATCCCTGGGAGTGCAAGCTGAAGAGGAGAGAGGCTTTTGTGCCTGTTTCCCTTCTCCTGAGTGGCCTTTCAGCCAGAGGACACAGACAGACAGCTCAGCAATTTGGCATTTGTCAACTCCCACAAGCACCTTGACAGGCTGGAGAGGGGCTATCCAAAACTGACACCTTCTGAGACAGCAAGGTCTTGAAGGAAATGGAACAGGGTGGGAATGAAGCAGTGGAAAGCAGTTCCAGGCTCTCCCAGCTGTGTGGCATCACCTGGTTCCTCCCAGCCCTGGGGCTGGCTGCAATTTCCATCTCAGCTTGGCTGCTGCAGGAGAATGGACAGCTTCCAGCTCCCCTGGAAGGGGTGGGCATGCAGTTATTGTAGGAAGGAGTGCTGCTGGTGGAACTGGGTGATCTTTAAGGTTCCTTCCAGCTCAAACCATTCTGGGATTCTACATCCAGAAATATCCTCAAGCTGTCAAAGCACAGAAGATCCAGCCCAGACCCATAAGAAGGTCTGAGCACAATCTTTATGGGCTGCATTTGTCTGTGATTTGTCACAAACTGGTGAGTGGCCTCCCTGTTTTTGCCTTAACCCGTGAGGTTTCTCATCCCATTTTCTCCCTCTGTCCTTTTGAGGCAGTCAGTGGGAGTTTGGCCCCTCACCAAGGTTAACTGAGCACAAGTCTGTAGGTTTAACTGAGCTTCCCTCAAGCATTTGGGAGATGATAGCACCACAGAAGGTACTGAGGGCCTTGCACACTTTAAAAATGTCAACATTATGCTACTGATGCCAGTAGAATTACATTCAATTGACGCCAAAATGAATTGGAAATAATTCTCCAAGAGTTTTATTTTCTTGCTTGTGCCAGGCAGCACACAAATATGAAATGAAAATAAAATGACCAGATTGCTAACAGACTGCAACTGTGGCAGGAACAGCTTAGAATAGATGTACTGAGGAGTATTTTCATGGAAGATAATTGAGTGATGGACCAGGTCAATGATTTCTGAAGAAGTGGCAAATGAAAACTGGAGAAAAAAGAATATTTGGGAGTATAATTGCTGAGAAATAAACATGGACAATCTATTTCTATCTAGGTAGATATTCCTCCTAATTTGTTTCTGTTGTCCTTTCCAAACCATGTTCTATGATCAAATCTGTTCAGCAAAGGCATCTTGCAATGCCAGAACATTTCCGGCCACACTTTTTGACACAGCCAAAACAATGTGGTCTTCTGCATTTTTTTTCTAGGAAAAACTGCTGACAGAGACAGAACCTCTTTTATTTACAGAAACATGCCACAATTGTAGTGATTGCAGTAATTCATTTTGCCAAATTCTCTTCATCACTCTGGCCCCTCCCCATCCTACCCAAGTTGTCTCTGTATCACACAGGTTTTTTTCTCACTTCTGATGCTTTCCTTCTGGCTCGTTTTCTGCACTTGTATCACCTTTTGGCTTCTCAGAGGTCCAAAATCCTTACTGAAAAATAGAAAATTTGCCCTCCTTTTTCATGCGTGGTTTTTGGGCCAACACTGTATTTCTCTGCCTGAAGCAAAACTGCTGTAATTGTTGCTAATAAA
>PYHW01009979.1:19474866-19496244 GCA_013186435.1 Turdus rufiventris | reverse complement strand
TTTTTTTTTTTTTTTTTTTTTTTTTCAGTGCAGTGAAGCTAAATTAATAAAAAAGTGCTATAGTAATTTAAGGGTTTCTACACAGGGATTTTTTGCTCTACCTGAAAAACCCTGAAATTCTCCAGCTGATATTGACTAAATGGATTCAAGGCACTGCTATGAATTCTGCAAGAGATGTAACCATACAGGGATTTGGAGAAAGTGCAACTGTGTCTATTAGAATTCAAGATTTTTATTATTTCTGATGCATTTCAGTACCAGGAAAGAACAAGGCAGATGAGAGACTGAGGAAATGGTGTGGGAAGAAGGCTCCTGAGCTTTGCCAAGGCTCTTCAGCAACTACTTCCCTTCCTCCCTTCCTCCTCATCATCTAAACCCCTTGGAATTCAGCAGTTCTCACACAGCTCCTACCTGGTGAATTGATGGGATCTTCAGAGAGGAGGAAAAATGAAGGGAAGGAGAAGGGAAACTTTTCTGATCCAGTGCAATTTCTAGAGAAATTCCAGTTTCTATGTCTTGCAGCATATCTATTTAGGGGTGAGTCTGGTTATGATTTAGCAGATTTCTTCCTTTAAATATTTATTTCAACCAGAGTAAATATATCTGTGTATAGGTACAGCTTTTCTGGAATGAGAGCCTTGATCCTGTTCAGCCTAAGCCTGTCTGGTATTGACAAATTAACTCATAACTGGTATAAACTCTACCACCATATGTTTCACTGCCCCCCAAAAAATAAAATAAATTCACCATTAGTAGTTTTCTGGTGTAGGCAGAAACTTTTAGATTTTTTTTTCTCTGCAAAGAATGTCAGGCTTTTCCCAGAATACATTTTATCTTACTAATCTTAATTTTTTCAGCCAAATCTTGATCTGATTTTTAGATAACTGTTCAAAACCAGTCAGCTGCCTTTCCCAAGAACTAATTGAGCAATTGTTTACCCTTCTGTACTTCTGCCACAGAATATCCTTGATACTTGTGCTATTCTGGATTTCTTCCACCATTGCCAAAAGCACTTTGAATTCAGATGTTGCCCTCCAGCATGTGCTCCCAAATCTCATTTCCAAGAGAAGATCTGCTTCCCAAGTGCAAGCAATAGCTCTCTTGGCCCTAGAGTGAAGCTCTCAGCCTTTTTAGAAGTAACATGATGTTTTCTCAGCCCACACTGGATGCCTGCCTGACATTCCCTACATCCTAACGTGGTGCTGATAGCTGGGTATGCAGGGCAAGAGAGGAAACTCAAATGAAAAGTCTTTTTCTGCCTCAAAATGCAAAGGAGACCAAGGAAGAGCACTTGAGAGTGCTTCATTGAATGAGCTGACCTACCAGCGAGAGAGAAAATGGGAATGGAGTCAAGCAAACAATCCCAAAGCCTGCTCACAGCCTTGTGGCCCTGGCTCTCCCTCTGACAGGGACCTGCTGCCTCTTTCCTGTGCTGACAAGGTTTTTGCAGTTTGTCATGGCAGTTCTTGAGCAGGGAGCACAAACTGCACACACGCACGTGCTGCACCCCCCTGCAACAGCAACACTGAGAAAAGCAGACAGGAGGCTCCATTTAATGCCACAGAACATGGGTAAATGCTATTGGTTTTAATGGGAATTATTGGTACCCTGCAGTGGGAGAGCAGCACCCCGGTGTCCCTGCTGCTCTCTGGCTCCTGGTAGCTGGGTCTCTGCAGCCATAGCAGGGCCAGTCCTGCTGCCAATTTTCTCTCTGTTTTCGTTGTTTTGTGCTCTGCTTTTATTGAACCTATCACGGGCTATTAGGAAGAAACTTTCCCTCTGGCCTGTTATTCCATTATCGTTCATCATGAGGGGTTTTTTCACCTCATCTGACACATTTGATGGCAGGCTCTGTCAGAAATGAGTCTCTGCACCAGGGGGACTCCAGGGGTTCAGATGCACTGAGAGCTCAGAGCTGGATTGCTGCAGATGCAAATGAGATTTGCACATTCAGCAGCATGAAGCACTGTTCCTGCATTTTGCTCACTCTCATTTCTCAGCTGACAGAGGGGATCTGCATGTCCCTCTCTGATCCCACAGCCTCGGAGCTTTCCAGCCATTCCCACTTCAGAGGGCTGTGTTCCCAGCTCTCTTTTCATCGATGGCCCAGCATGCAGGCATGTGCTAATCAGTTTTAGCAGGCCCATCACTTGATTGACTTCAAAGCTGGGAACCCAGTTGCTGCCTCTCTTAAAAGATAAGAAAGGCCAGCAGGACAAGGGCTGGTTTTCCTGCCTTTAGTTTATACTTGTCCTTTTTTGGGTAGGTCAGAGATAAAAGGTGATCTGTTTCATGCAACATTTGTTTGATTTCTTTCAGCCAGTGTTGGATTAGATTCTCACATCTTTGTCCAGAAAATGCATTTCCATCACCTTGTAACAAAACCTCCTTCTCTGGTATCACACGTTTGGACTGAAGAAGTGTTGCCTTTGCTTTTTTGAGTGCCTAAGGTTAAACAACTGCAGTGATCTGCCATGAGATTCACTCTCTCCAAAACCACAGGGTCCTGTACAGAAAGTACAATCTCCAGAACAATATCCACAGCCAAAAACTCCTGTGCAATAGGCTCTTTCCATGGCAACATCTTGCAGATGGCTGAATTTCAGCAGTTATCTGGGCTGACACATTCATTATTCTGCACTGGAAGAACAGGCTTCTTACGCATGAAATGGTCATAAAGATGAACATAAGTAATGTTCTGAACTCAGAAATGGGAAATTTAAACAACTGCCTTTTTTCTACCCATCATGAACCCAGAGGTGTGGGTTTTCCAAGGAGCAGTGATTTCTTTTTATGGCAAATAATTTATTCCAGGCCTATTTCCTTCCTTTCCTCTTTGTGACCTGATTACAAATATCTCTTATTTATTCATTACTCGTGCATCCAGTAAATACCTCTAGGCATTTGATTTTGGTGTGCAAACCATTTTGCACATAACTTTTTGCAAGAATTTTGCAGAAATCTGAGATTTCTGACCAGTGTTGCAAAGGGGGATGTTTTTTAATGACTCCTGACTGAACGACTGCTGTTACCAACTCAGCCAGCTGGAACTGTGGTCAGGAAAGTGGTGCCTATCCATTTTAACCAATGCTCTCCATCCCCAGGGCATGCCTTCCAACAACTGATATTCAGCTGCTCTCAGGATGGGTTCAAGAACCATAGATTTGCCTCACAGCTTTGTTTAATACGCATTGAAGTTTTCTAAGTGATGGATATTGTCCTTGTTCTTGTATCTCTTTTGGTTTTGGGATTTTCAAAGGGAGGAAACCAGTTTAAACTAAAAGGGTTTTTTTTCCAAATAGAATGCAGGAAAAGATAGAAAACTACAAAAATATTCTTTTCAAAGTGTAAGATTTGCCAAGCATAGAGTGATGCTCCCTACACACACTGTCCATACCTGTGCAGCAAAGGGAAAGGTAACACCAGTAGGTGATTGAAGGTTAAGCACAGGTGAGAAGGGTGAGAAACAAATTCAAATGAGGCTCAGAGTTGCATAGGTATGAAGAAATATGTGGAGCTCACATGTGGAGCTCAGTTTTCTGGGGGTTCAAAGGAATTACAGCACTTTTTTCTTCCTGAAATGGCGCTAGTGTTTCTAATTCTGAGTGATTCTGAAAAAGAAAGAGCTGTGAAAGAAAGACACCCCGAAAGTTCATAAGAATGTGAGGAAAAAAGAAATATATATAAAATATTTTTTATATATTGTTTTCTCTTCTCCCCTCCACTCCCTTGATGCTCTCAGCATTCATGACTATATCCCCCCTTTGGGGAACTTGCTTTCTGCTCTCTTTAAAGGTTTCTGTAGCTTAACAGTTTTTAAGATTTGAGTCATATGCCTTGCTCAGTGACATCTTCCCTTCCCTGTGTCTCATCTAAAGGTTTCTGGCTGTCAATCCACTGGATGTCTTCAATCTAGAGCACAGCACAGGCATTGTGTGGATTACACACGTCAAACACTGAAGGTCAAGAGAGCCATGGTGTTTGCTGAATGGTCGGAGTTCAGGGGTTGTTTGACAAGAAACATCTTGATGAAGGACCTCTCCTTTCTGCAGCCTGCTGTTTTGTGTCTGCTCCTGGAGAAGAGCAGCAATCCCAGCCCAGACAGGGCCCCTCTGTCCGACCACTGAACCAAGAGACATGCTTGTTTCCAGTTGCTTTGGCTAGACAAGAAACAGCAGAGTTAATGGGCAGAAGGGGATATTAATTTGCATTTGAATACAGCCCAACACAGTTACTCAATGTTACTGCTGGGTAACGGGAAAATTAGGCTGAAAGGGAGTTAGCATATGGAAAAGAAATGTAGCTGATGCTGGGAAGACAGACTGCAATTGCAGTGAATTAGTGGCCACAGCTGTTAAGCAGGATGCCATGCTGCTCTCAGGGCAGTAGCAAAAGTAGATATTCCATTTTATACACAGTGTGACGCAGTGTGGAGTGGCTGGAGAAATAAAATCAACCAACAGGAAAAAAAAGTTGTGTATCTGTGTGGGAAGTGATGTAGTTGCAAAATTAAAAGTCCAGTGATGAGAAACCTCAGAAGCAAAGGAATGCACGGGGTGGTATCCTGCCCTCTTAAAAAAAGCAATAAAACCCATAAAAAAAGTTTCCTTCCTTTGCAGTGGGCCATTATTATTTTACAGGAGTCTGGCTAATCACAGCAATTCTCCCTGAGTCAGACAGAGCCCAGAGCCAGATCTTTATACACATTCCTATGTGTTAATATAGTTGAGAGCAATATGTGGCTACTGTCTCAGAGCTATTGCTTTTTTTATTTCTTCTTTTCTCAGGACCTGGGTTTCCTTTCCTCCTGAGAACCTGACTGAAGGGATCTTGTGAGCTACCTGTTGTCCCAGGGAACTCAGGGGATGGATTGGGACTGGAAAGGTTCATACAAGCAGCTCCCTCTTAGCTCTGGGTCTTTCATTTCATTAAGCCCTGGTTTGGTCTGCAGCATTCATTGCTCTGATCCCGTGGACACACAGCAGAATAACGTGGAAAGCCACAATGCTCCCCCTCTATTTTCTTTATTTTCTTTTTTTAATAAGTGAAAACTCTTGAGTAAGCTTTAAACACACACAAAGCCATGACCATACATCCTCACCCCTTTTCTTACAAGACAAACTCTAGTCAGAGCATTGCTTTTCCAAACTGGCTAAAATTGGTATCATCAATAAGCCAAACTTTTTTAATGGCCCTGTGACCCTACATTGACCATACAGTACTCACCTGAAACTTTCAATTTTGACATGGATTCCAGAAAAATATGAATATGTGGAGACATTTGAATTTTTTTTCTCCCAAAGAAATCCCTAGGATTTAGTTCCGCATCTGCCAGCAGTACTGCTGTATGGCTAAACACATTGCATGGTTTTGAACTTCTCAAGCGTGACTGTAAAAGGATATTGCCTGTGCTTCTTATTGGTTCTATCAGATGAGTCCCACTTCAGTCCTTTGCTTGCTTTGCTGATCTCATTAGAAATAATTAAAGTTTTTATCGGGTTCACATCTAGTTGCTTGGTTTATCTTGGGCTTTTTCTGTGTGTTTTTTTGGTTTTTTATTTTGTTTTTTTTAACAGATCATTTACTTCTGAAGCCTTGCCACACTGCCTTTCACCCAGCATTATTATTACTGAATTCCTTCTCAGGGTTCACTACCTCCCTCATAAATCATTACATTTCCATTTAACAAATTTAATAGCAGGATCTGGTTTCAATCCTCCCTACACAGAAAAGCCACTTTAGCTTTTCATTTGGACGAGGAACTTGATGGAATGTGCCTGGTGCTCTGAGCAGCTCCCAGCCCTCAAAGCATCTCCTTGCTGGGGCCAGCTGGGATGCCTGGGGCTGCACATTGCCGGGATCTGAGCCTTCCTCACCTCTGCTGCTGGAGAAATAAATGGAAGGAAGAAAAAAGAAGGGGAAGAAAAAACCTACTTTTTTAAAATCAGCCTAAATAAAAGGAAAAAAAGTTCAGGTTCTGAGCTGAAAAATCATGAAAATTCTGAAAACACTGAAAATTTTAAAGGGGATGGATTTTGAATAATTGCAGTGCATGAATAACATACTTATATACAAAGCCAGCACTACCATGGCACACTGGACATTTCACCCTGCCCATACACCCTCAGAGAGGAAGATACACCAACCATCACCATTTAGACACAGAGCAGCAACAATTCTCAGAAGCATTTCACATCATTTTATTGGACTCTAGGTGTAAGAACATGCTACCTTGAGGTGAGGAAGAAGAATTCAGCACTGAACTTGTCCTTAGTGAACATGTCTCCATCTCAGATACCCAGCCACCATTAATTGCAGGGGATCACCAATCATGCCCTAGCAAAGCCTAAAAGTGCAGACTTACAGGAATTTACTGAGGACTGGCTAGCACAGATTGAATAATTTGCCTACCCTACAATCATATTTTGGGGTGGATGTGTGTCTAAAGGCAGCTGATTCCTGTGTGTAGGCAAGCACATAGGTTTTGGGGCTGTTCTTGGTTTGACCCAGTCAGTGCTTGCTTTGACTTTAGCTGATCCCAGTACAGAATCCCTTGGGAACTCCTGAGCACCTCACCTGCTTGGCCCCTGGGAGTTAGGGAAGTGTATTCTCCCTATTTGTATTTCTCCCAGGATCTCATCTTTCTCCTCTCATATCCCACCTTTTGCAGCCCAGACAAGGCTTGGAGCGAGCATCCCAGGCCCACTTCCAGGATTTGTGACCACTTTCACTGCACTCTGCAGCACAACTGTGCAGTGGTGACCGTCTCCCTCTGGCAGTCTCAGCTTGGGCAGAGGCTGGATTCAAATCCATTAAAGCCACTCTAAGATCCTCTTTGATTTCAAAGCACTTTGGATTTAGGCTTTTTTCCCATCCAACAGGAGCTCCTTCCAAATCAGCTCCAAGGCACATTAGCTGGATGCTGTGCAAAGGCTTTTCTAGTGTCAGTTTGAGCTCTGTGGGTATTAAAGAGCACAACATCCTACTTGATTTTCAATCAGTCACATTCTGCCAGCAGTTGTATTTTGAAAGAGAGGAGCAGAGAAAGGGGAGGTAATCCCTCATGTGAGTGTATGTAGTGTGCACCAGTAGATCATAAGGACACCATAATGACATCTTATTAAAACAATCATTGCAATGAAAATTGATTATTTACTTTGTAACTCATTATGTTTTCCCAGAAAGTAGTTTCTGGATATGATTTTCAATTTTCTTTGAACCAGATGTATCCCTAACCACAATCATATTTATAGCACCCAGATGTTGCCACTTTCAAGCCACTAGAGCAGAAGGGAACACCAGGAAGAAACAGAGGGATGAAAAATGGTCAGAATGACATGTTTGGTGTTCATGGGCAGGATCAGAGCTCACTTGCACGTGCAGATGTTTGTCTTCCTGAGGACATACTGATATCTCCTGTGCCACTGCAGGTGACGTGGAGGAGCAGAAAGAGGGAACTCCCTGATCTGGTAAGTTTTTTCTTTGTACATCAGCATCATTCAGCTGTCCTTGAAGCTCCAGTCTTATCCAGGATTTAAAAGAATTGTTGGAGTTGGCAAAGAGGAATAACTTCATATGCCACACTTAAAACTATTGCTCACATCTTTGGTTTTATCTCAGAGCCTGGATGCAAACAGCTGGGATGATCACCTGACTTGTTTGCAGTAGAAATAGATTCATACTTTCTGAAAGCTCAGCTCTTCTGTAAAAAACACAAAGATTGGATCCCAAGCAAAGCTGTCCCGTCACCTAGCATGTAGGCAGCTCAGTAATCACACCTGGCTGACACCACTGTGCCAGGCAAATCAGATCTTCACATACTCTTTCCTAAATGCCTTAGGGAAGAACAAGATGATACAAGATTTGAGGAAGAAAATGCAGCTTTCAAGACCCTCCTAAGTCCAGAGAATCTGCATCTGTGTCTTCCCGTGGCTGCAGGGTGAAGCAATATGAAGCAAGAGAACGGTTAAATTCACGATTCTGTTTCAATGCGCACATTGCACAGCGCACACCAGGGTGGCTGGTGGTGTGACATGGAAACAGTTAACCAGAAGAACTGTCCCTCACCAGCCTCAGATTCCTGCCAGCAGGTAAGAGATATCTTTTGCCAGCAGGTGGGAGATGTCTTTGGCCAGCAGGAAGGGCAGGGTGAGCACTGCCATTATTCCCAGCTCTGGACCAGGTACCAGCTGCCAGGGCAGCTTACTCAGGCACTGCCAGGAGGTGTGATTCAAGCCTGCACGGATCCCCAGAGCCAGATGAAGCCCTGCATGAGCCCACCAGATGGCAGGGCTCAGGGCTGCTCCCTCCTGCTGCCTCAAAGCCTGGCTCACTCTAAAGCGAGCCCCTGTGGTCAGGCTTTGTGTGCAGAGCCTGATTCGCCCGCTCCGTCTTTCAGCGATGGGAACAGCTGTGCTCAATCAGATCTGACTGCGAAGTGAACTCCTGAGTACACAAATGCTAGCAATGATCTGTGCAATTTCATCATCCGGTAATTGGCAGCCGTGCTGCCTAAGGGGCTCTGAGCTCCTGACCAGCACTGGCACTTTCCTGAGCTCCACTCCCAGAAGTGACACATGCACGTACAAGTGCTGAGCAGCACAAAACTCCCCAAAGTGTCAGGGGTTAAGCCCAGCCAGCAGCTCCCTCCTTCCCTGCAGGTGGGATGTCAGAGAGAATCGGAAGAGTGAGGAAACTTGTGGGTTGAGATAAAGACAGTTCAATAGGTAAAACATAAGCTGCACATGCAGGCAGAGCAAAACAAGGAATGTATTCACCGCTTCCCTTGGGCAGGCAGGTGTTCAGTAATCCCAGGAAAGCAGGACTCCCTCACACCTTCCTGCAAAAGACAAACACCATCACTTTGAAAATCCCGTCCTTTCTGTTCTTCCCCAGTGCTATGTGCTGAGCATGATGCCATATGATGTGGGACATCCCCTGGGCCAGCTGAGGACAGCTGTCCCTGCTGGGTCCCCTCCTAACTCCTTGTGCACCTCACAGGTGGGGTGCGGTGAGGAGCAGAAAATTGGGGTGGGGTGAGGAGCAGAAAATGCCTTGGCTCTGTCTAAGCTCTGCTCTGCAGTCAAAAATCCATCACTCTGTTTTGGTCATGCATCTAAAGTACAGCTCTACACTGGCAACTAGGAAGAAAATCAGCTTTATCCCAATCAAATCCCATGCGCTCAGATACGAGAGTTGGGTGTCATAAAACTGGTCAAGGCTGGTACAAATGACAGAGATTCTGTTTCACCAGGTTATTCCAATTCCAAAAGGCTTTGCAGAGATGAAAATATATCTTGCCCAAGGCCAGGTCAACCCTCTGCTGGCCATTCTTCACCAGCCATGCTGGTTAGCAAAGCCCAGACGTTCTGAGAGTGTGGCAATGAAAGAGGAATCAGATTCTGAATTTTGGTGTCAATTCAGGGTAAATCCTAAGTCACATGGAAACCTTCCGATTAGGCTGACAGTATATTAAAAAAAAATTAATGGAATTATTTAAAGTTGTGAGCAATTTATGAGATAAAACAAGAATTGAAAAGTTTATTTTTTTCCGTGAAGGTGACCCCAGCTGCTCTCTGTTCATGGCCACACCAGAGGCTTTTTCCTGTACACCTCCTCTTCTCACTGCAGCTGGATCCAGGTTTGCACCATCTCAGAAAAGCCTTTGGCACAGCTGCTGCCCTTGCTGCTCTGACAGGTGACCCAACATTTATTTTTCCTATAATCAAGATGGCCCTGAAAGTGGCCTGTGGTCATTCATAGCTGTGTGAAGCCTTTCCAAAGTGCTTCCAGCCACGTGAATCTCAACTCCCTGGCATGCCTACAGCCTTGCTTGAGATTGCAAGCCCCCTTAATTCTGACTGCACAGGACTGTGTGCCTGAGCCCTGCTGGGACTTGGAGACAGGGTGGTCATAAAATGTGTTGTTGTACTGTTATGGTTTTTCTCTTCTTCCTGTGGTAAAAGCAGCTGCATTTAGAGCTCTCCACTCTACATGCAATATGTTTCTGAGAGACAGGATGGGTGGGGAGATTTCAAAGGGCTGCTCTTCTTCTCTTGCTTGTACTTGCAGAGTGAAGAACTCTGCAAATCCTGCCGTAAGCACTGCTCTTGGACCTCAGCTCTTCTTCCTAGTGCAGGGCAGAAGCAGCAAATGTTTAAATCAGGTGCACTCTCCTACCAGGGCTTGAGCCAGCCCTGGCTCAAGGTCTGTTAGACCTATTACTGTGAGACTTGTTTCTCTTAAAAATTCAAGCCCATGCTAAAAATAGGAGTCTTTTTATGTGGTGCCCATGCATTTGCTGTGTGGAACATGTCCTCATGTGCACCCAGTGGCTATTCAAACCTGCAAAGTTTTGTTCATTGTGTTCATCTGAGAAGCTACAAGAGCCTGTCCCTGGATCCTGCCTGCACTGCTTGCTGCCCTCCCCAAGAGCTCATTAGGCAGTGGAATTGTGCACAGGACCTGAGCAAAAGCCCAGTGGAGCCAGAGAGTGATTTTCTATTGATCCAAGCCCTTGAACTGAAGCAGCACGGGCAAAGCAAATTGGGCAAATCTGCTTTCAACCCATCAGAACAATATTTGAATTTCCCTATGTTGCCTCTTTTATTTTCTTTGGTCTTTTTTTTTTTGGAATCTGAACTAATTGTTCAGACAGATTTCCCCTCTGTATATCTCCTTGTATTTCTAATTACAGTTACTGGTTGAGGGGGAGATGAGCAAGAGGCAGAAATCAAGGCAAAACTATGGTAAATTGAGCTTTGTTTAACACACCAACAGAAAAAAAAAGGAGTGAACATCAAACTATTGTAAGAATTATTACAGTATTAAAACAGTAACAACAAGAAATCGTAATATATCATGGCTTTGCCATTAAATAGCATTCTTTATGAATTCCTTATGCTTTGACTTAATTAAATCTTCCTCACTCACATGGTATGCAGAAGGCAGAAATCTTCAGTAAGGCTGTCAAATGGCTACATTAGCTGGGAGTGCAAAGCACATTTCCTCAGGAAATGAACACTTTTCTTTGGAAAAATCATATTTGCTGCATTTACTCTGGCAAAGCTCATCCCCTTTGAAACAAAAGAACAGCTGAGGAAATGAAAGCTTAATTTACCTGAGTTAGGACTGGGAAATTTAGAGCAAAAGAACCTGAATTTCTAAAAAAGCAGATGTTAAAATCTGGGGGAAAAATTGCAGCTTGAGAAGAAGGAAAAGCAAATGTTACATGGATGCTGCATCAACTGCAACATCACCTTGCTTGTTTGCCCCATTTGCCTGCTGTTCCCCTTGCTTGAATTATTGAACCAGTGTCAAGAAACTCTCCACTCTGGAAGCAAACTTGTTTTAGAAGAGGAATAAAAAATGTTTGTGTCTCCTATGGACAACTTGCACTGGGAGCACCAGCAATAGACTGGGAAATGAATGTTTCTCTAGGTGTATGCCAGCTGTCCAGCTTACACTGAGCAATGTTCTGAATTAGTGGTAATGGGTTGGCAAACTCCTAGAAATGTGTAACAATTTTTTTTTTTTTTTTAATAATTATGATCACTCAAAGACAATAGCATATTACAGATGATAACTAACAAGGACAAAACAAATGTCAATTAGAAGATATGGCTCTAATCAACCCAACTTGCCTTAAAGCATGAATCACTGCAAATGCATTTTTTGTTAAAATGGTGAAAACAGAACTAGGAAAAGGCAAGCAACTGTGCTGTGAAAAATAAAAGCAGATCTATTCTACTTCCCAAGCTGAAAGGACAGCAAGAAATCAATGAGGAATTGTGACACATCACACAAAGGCACTGCCCTTGGAGAGCAGAACCCCCCTGCACTGCCAGAGCAGGCCTGATTTGGGGAAGGGGATGTACATCTCTGTCACCACTTGCAAGGTGTTTGCAGTGACACCCAGTTGCTTTGATGAGGGTGATCAGTGCCACTTTTATACAGTTCAGGATGTGCCACTTAATTTTCAAGAGTCTGTTTCAGACCATTTCAGCTATTCTAGATACTAACACGACACTGGCAGACATAACACAGGGCCCATGGAAAAGCTGTGTGCTCCTGGAGAGGCAGCTGAAGGAGATGAGTTATGTGACAGGAGCCAAACTGCATTAGAGCCCTGTGTTTAGACACCTGAACCGAGTAATGAGAGATTTCAGGTCCTGTAAATCTTGTGCTGTCCTTGCAACATCACACCTAGCCTGGCTCAGTATGGACCTTCCCATTCTCTAAAAGCAGCTAAACACAAAAGTATAAGGCAAGAACACAGCTCTGAGCTCAAAACTGTGTTCTATATTCAGAAATATGCTGGCATTTAACATAGAATTACTTTCTCTGTGGAGGGTGTACATTTCAGATGAGGAAGCAAGCGGGCACATTTAAGGGAGGTTGTGGCATAGAGGAGGGTTTCCAAGAAGTTACATCCCTGAACTTTCCAAACTTGAGCTTCTCTGTGATTGGTGACACTGAAGGGAGCAGAGTTTCCAGGAGAAAATTCCATGATAAAAGTTCTTTTGTGGTGTCTCTTCAGCTTCTCTTACATTGTTGGCACTCATGAAGATCAGAGTTTTTCAGATTTTTTTTTTTTTTNACATATTTTTTGCCCCTAGCTTTAAGGACACAGTAGAAAACTCTTCCCCCAGAGCAGAAAGTAACCATTATTCAAACACTGTTAAATGGAACAGATCAATCTGCAGAGTGAGGATGGAGATGTCTCCCATTCATCACGATGTCACTGCTGAAGGCCAGCATATGAAGGTTTGATTTTGTCTACTCTGACAGCACTTACTCAGCCACGTTAGTCAGGGCTCTGAAAGGTAACTGGCAGCATATACATGACTTAGAGGTACACAGACTCAAGCAAACGCATTGAAAAAATATCAGCATAATCTGGAAAGCAGGGGACAGGACAGATATGAATTATTCACCCTTCAGAATATGGGTGCTCAAAACTGTTATTTGTGCTGGTCTAACCAACTCAGAAAGCAGAGTCTGTGCTGAGCATACAAACCTTGCCATTATTATCTCATCTTGGTGGTTTCAGGGTAGATTTTACCAGGAACAAGAGATGAGTGGTTTTCTCCCTTCTTAAGTAACACTTTCAGTATTTGCTAGTGTTTAACTAGTGTTAAACACCCCCAAGAAATTAATTTCTTTGCAAAACATCACAAGATAAAAGGAAAGCTATTTCTCTTGGTAGTCCTACCTTTTTTACATCTTAATCCTTTTTACCATGGCATGACTGAGTACCTCCATCATTGACCACAGCATAATGTACTTTTAAATACATTAACTTAGGTCCTAATAACAACCTGGCTGCAATAGCTTGGATTTGGAACTGGCAGAAAATCCTATTTGAAAGGCCTGGCAAATTCATTCAGGGCCTGAGCTCTGTGCTGGCTGACCCAGGTCACTGTCACAGCAACCTGGAGAGCTGAGGGACAGCTCTGGCTTCCATTGGCTTGATGTCATGAGCAGGGTGGGTGTACAGCTTCAGCGTGAAAAATCATTCTTTTACCTATATAAATGTAGATTTAATTGGTTGGTAATGCTCTCCAGGTGTCCCAGGGGAAACTGCTGATAAATTACTGAGTTTAGTGACAAGATGACCTATGGGAATGGCAGACAATTTGTATTCCAGAGGGGTTTGGAGGTTCAGTACTGCCCAGTGTACTGTCAGCTTTGGCTGTAGATCAGTCCTTTAAGTCTGTTCACTGGCAGCTCACAAACTTTGCAATGAGAGTGGAAGATAAACCAGCCATGAGCATCCTGTCTGGGGCATCTTTGCATTGTCTCCTCTTGTGCCTGGATCATTATCCATGTTTATAGGTCATGTTTACATTGGAGAGCTCCTTGCAGATTCCCAAGATCACCACATCCAAGCTGCTGCTGGAGCAGAACACTTCATAATCACCTCTGCAGACCTCTACCCCAACAAATTAGACAGACAACTGATTATGAGCCTGGGAACACTTGGAGGTTTCACCACTCCCCACATCACAGCTGGAATCTGCACTCTCTGTGTGCCCCAGCTCCTTGGTGCTGTCTCTCTTCCCACTGAAATCTTTTGTGCAGCTCCAAGCAAAACCAGGGCATGATCACCAGGGAGTCTAATAGAATCATAGAACCATTTAGGCTGGAAAAGATCTTTAAGATCATTGAGGCCAGCCCTAAAATAACTTGCAGAAAACTATAGAATCAGGGAGGGAATAAGTTGGTCCAGAAAGAGATTTGTGCAATGGTTGCTCAAACCCAGACCAGCCCAGAGGAACTCAAGGATCAAGCACATCTCTGATGCTGGTACTCAGTTTTCTCTTCTGTGTGAATGTGTGTTAGTAGCTGGCCTATACACATTCCAGTTAGCATTTCAACTAGACTTGGAAATCTCTCACATTCAAGTGGTATGTTACAACACACCCGTGTTTTCCAAAACCTTCAAGACAAAGTGCAAAATATCCTTAAAGCAAAGAGACTTTGTCAAATTGTCCTGTTTTCACACTGCCCAGTGGCTAACCATTGTAGCTATGTACGTTTTATATGGAAAATAAAGATAAATAGTTTGAATCATGCCTTTTAAGGCATTTTTCTAGCTGAAGCATCCCCCCAGCCTCCACAGTACCCAAAGCAGGGCAGGGACTGAAGCACACATTTTGGCTCTGTGTGCTGCTACAGTGTGAAAATGAAACAATTTAACAGTCACAGATATTCTGTCTGCAAAGATTAATCTGAGGTCAATTCCTGCCCCTAGACTGCCCTGCAGCTCTATTGTGTTTTGTTGTAATTGCCTAAATGTAATTGAGAGTAAGAGTAGGACTTCAAACTCTTTTTTTTTCCTTTTTTTTTCCTTTTTTTTTCCAGTTTTTACTGTTTTGTTTGTGCTTCTGCTGCCACAAAGCATCATGAGCTGATGAAAAAATTAGCAACTGTGAAACACAGTTTAATTTGGTTGGGAACCAAAAAGATGAGGAAAATTCGAGTTAAAAAATTTGAATATAAATGGAAGAAATGGTCATCTTTTTCAGCATTACACTTTATAGTTAAATTATTATAGTTATTGATATATTATAGTTATACAATAGATATAGAAATAATAAATTAATATATTATTTTATTACAGTTATTATAATAGAAAGTAACATGGGAATTGCTGTGACTTACACATGGTTTCATAAAAGTGACAGAAAGTTGAGGATTGTGCTATGTCTTAAACAAATAAGAAATTTAACTGCCTCGGTAACATTTGGAAATTCGAGATAAAGCCCAAGTCCCATATCTTATATTAACAAATTACTGGCTCCAAACACAGGCCTGCATAGCCTTTTGTACAATTAGTGACAAATTTGGGCCCTGTGACATATTTAGTGCATGGAAAGTAGAACTAGTCTGTATGATGGATGATGACTGCATAATGATTGTAAGTAATGGTCTATTTGTACATCTGAACAAAGCAGAGGAAGCAATTAGCCCTTCCCATAAGCTCTCCATCACTGACAGCCTGTCATGCTTCCTCAGCTTCCCTGGGATAGGGGAGTGGAGAAAAGGAGAAAAGGAGGTGCTGGGGAAATGACAGAAGGTAGAAAGGAAGGAGAGCAGAGAAGGCTATTCCTGAACCCCAGTCTGGGTGATTTGGGTGCCCTTCTTTTTGTGTCTCAGTGGAACTTTCTCCCCATCCAGGCTCATCGCTGGACATGCTGTCCATCCACCATCCCTTCCCTGGCTCCTTGGCAGTCAGCATGTCTAATCCACGTGTCTCACCCTGGACAATCTCATTCCGGCTCTTCTTTCTCTCTCCTGGCCCTTGTGCACTTGTTCATGCCCTACATCATAGGTAATTGTATGGAAGAAGCAGCTCAATGCTGACGAGCCAGCCTTTTCTTCCTTGCACCCCTTCCAAAAAAGGAAAAATAAATCCAAGGGGTCAAAAAAAAAGTTGAATTGTTAGAAAAGAAATAGGGAACAGAGCAAAGAGCTTTGTTATCATAAAACACAGATCAACCCTGTGCACTTTTGAGTAGACTGTGCAAAACTTTTCTAGAAAGTGGAAATTGTTCAGAGGAAGGAAAATTTGATTTGAGGAAATGAACAGCAGCTAAGGAGATTAGTGTTCATCAAACTTCAAGGGTAGAAGAAGCAGTGAAGGGGGAACTATGGAAGATCTATAAAATTATGAGTCCCAGTGCGTTGGTGATGAGAGAAAAATTATTCACAGTCCCTGCCAGTTGACAGCTAGGGGCTATGAAATAAATCAGCTGGCAAGTCCACACCAAAGCAATCAAAGCAGGATATTTCTTCAGACAATGTACTCATCTGGGAAACTCCCCACTCCTGCCATCTCCCTGTCTAAATTTCTAATTTTCCTTTTTCATTCTCAGTTCAGGCAATATTGTTTTCTCTTTCAACTCCACGCCTCTGCAGACCTCAGAAATCCTCTCCACAATATTGTCCTCATGCACATCCACTGGAGCTCAGTGTCATCACTGCAGCTAGCTGGCTTTTACTCCCCTACTAATTGGCACTAGCATAAGGCAGCGTCCATGAAAGATCTCCCTTCCATCCTGAAAGCCAAATCCATGAGCTGTGCCATTCCCTACACACTGTAAATGCAGCAGACACAGACCTGCAGGCAGCAGCTGACACAAGATTCATATCAGTTTTGCCCTTCTGCTCAGCTTGGGAGGGAAGCTGCAGGCTGGTTGATGTGAGCTTCCTTCTGAACTGAGCCTTCCTGCAGATCAGGAAAGGCCAGACCAGGATTCAGGTGTTTCAAGTATCTTGTCTGTCATCCTGCTCTGTTGTCTCTAAGTAAATCAGCAGCTTTCTCAGGGTCACTGGGATGTCATCACAGCCCATTTATTCTGCAAATGTACTCATCTCCCTCAGGATACAAAGGGACAGAAACTCCAGGGGCACTTGCAGGCAGTTTTTCCTCCTGGAAGTGGAGAAGGCACAGAGAGTGAGACTGGCACAGGAATGTGCTGGAGGCATTTGCAGATATTCATGCTCATGTCCCTCAAAAGAGCATGAAAAACAACCTTCTTTAATCTTTAGTAAAGAGCAAACTGGGTGAGGACTTCACAGGAAAATGCAAAGTACTGAAGGATATAATGGAAATAATGATACATTTTACCCCAGGTCAAACAGAAGAGAGAAAGAATGAGCTAAACAGATAAGAAAGCTGCAGATAGGAGGGAGTGAGGGGAAAGCAGAGGGCCAGGGGGAACAAACAAGGAAAATACTTTCTTTGTTCTGTATGTCTGGTTGAACTTTTCTATGAAGGCTGTTGTGAGTGGTTTAGATTTGGGTGGGTTTTGGTGTGTTTTTGCTTGTTTCAAGAAATAAAGCCACTTCTGTAAAGTGGTTGGTGAACAGGGGAGTTTTTTGGAGTATATCTAATACTTATTTGAATAGGGGAATTCCTTGAATTTATATACAACAAACAACATGTTGCATAAAGCAGTGGATTACACAATTAGCATGATTTCACTAGAGAAATGGCCATTCAACTCCTTCAGATGTTTTAACATCTGTGCATAGGATGTTTTGAAACGTTAATTTTTGTCAGTCAAAACATTTTCAATTCTGAGGTTATCCCACCTGCCACACAAAGTATTTCCCTGCCCTTTCGCCAGTGTGATATCTGTCAAGTTTTATTTAAAGGAATGGTAAGACAAACAATAGTCGCATTATAATAATTTATGAATCATCAGGTTGATTTTCCTCCCTAGTACAGGAAAGAATGAGATATCACAAAATCTACCTGCAAGAATCTTTGTCAAATCTTGACGCCTTTGGGTTGCTGCAGGCTCAGCAGCTGGAGGTGCCACTGACACCAAGGGACACAGTTGGGCTGGGGCAGGGATGGACGTGGCAGCAGCCACAGGTAGGAATGAGCTTGTTAAAAGGTGCAGATTCGGTTCCCACTGAGGGCTGGGCAGGAGCTCAGAGTTCCCCTCTCAGGGAGACACCAGGTGCTGGTGGCAGGACTGGTGTCTGTGTATTGCTGCTGAGAGATTCTACTGCCTTCCTTAGAGCTTATGATACCACTTTAACCTCTAATCTGAGAAAAAATCCACAGTCCACCCACTGCCCCTGCCAGCCCACTTGCTTCCCACACAGTGTCCTTGATCACCCTCATCATACTCAGCTGGCTCAGTGCAGAAAGTACTGGGCAAAAATGCCTCATAATTGGGTTTCCAGCAGTTCAGTGAGGTAACTCTAATGGTCCCTTCTGGCCTTTGTGTTTGTGATTCTTTGAACATTCACCCCTGCTGTCTTCAGCAAAGAGGTCTGGAAGAGGTAGGATTGGAAACCAGGAGATCCTCATTCCATTCAGCTCACAGACCATGAGGTCAGCCTTTTCTCAATGTCTATTTACTTAATGGTAGAATCATATTTAATCTATTTTTCAGACTAGGAAGGGAAAGTGCTGCTGGAATCTTTCATCAGTTTATTTTTTCCTTTTAGCTTTGTCCAGTTCTTTATGGTCAAGCCTATTAGGTGATTGTAGTGAACTAAAGCCAGTGAAGCTGAAATCCTTGTCTCAGAAAACTAAGTCTTTCTGTTGCCCTTTTTCCATTTTCAACAGCAATTAAAGGAAAAAATATTCCCTTATTATATCCCATCACCTGCTAAATCACGAGTCGATATTCTGTCTTACAGTGGGAGGCTTTTAAAAAATACTAAACTCATTATTCCCTGACCTAGTGATTTATATTGTGATCCTTCCTGGGAAGAAAATGCACCAAGGTTGCAAAGTGGGAGAATGAAATCAAGAGCACGTTGTAATAAATTGAGCAAATGGTACCCTAAATGATACAAACTGCAGTCAGGAAGAAGGAATATATCAGGGCTGTGTGAAATATGCCAATTTAAGTTATCATGATTTTGTCAGATCAAAACCTATGAGCTTTTATTTGAGGTGGGTTTGCTTTCTCAGAGATCTCACTGAAGCCATTGCATCTGACAGAGCCCATGTACAGCTGAAAAGAGAAAGGTCTGGTGGTCTTGCCAGATGCATGTGTTTGCTGCTGAGACCAAGCATTCTCAGCAAGTCCTGAGATGCTCTTGATTGCACTTTCTGGAGCTGAATAACAGCCAATGGTTCTTTCTTCTAAAGGCTTCAGGTGACAAGCAGAGTCTCATTCATCCATCTGAGGCACTTGCTTCAGACTGATCATTCATTCAAGCATGGCCTTTCTATCTACCACACATTCAGCAACATATTTTGGCAATCTTCCTCCAAGTTCTGCCCATGGTGGCTACCACTGCAGATCAGAGATAGGCAGTCTTTGAGGAAAATAAATAGTCCAGCATTAATGTCCTCCTTTAACCTGTTCAGAAGTGTGAACCTGGTGCTGTGCTTTCCAAACTGAAAACTCTTCAACATTCTTGTGGTATAATGTGAGTAACCAAAATGCCTGGATGCTCTTTACACACACCGTGTCTGCCAAAGGGTCCTCAAAGAGGCAATTTACCCTTTCATAGCAGCAGGCTGGTTTCAGTCACAGTCAGCATTGGAAAAGGGAAGCTGTTCTGAGCAGTGAAACACAGAATAGCTCACAGTGCCTAACAGTGCCCATCTCTACAGCCATTTCGCACAAACCAGGCGGATATGTGGCTTCACAGACCTAAAAAGATGCCCTGAGGTGCAGTGCATTTATCTGGTGTTTCACAGGATAAGTCTCCTCTCTCAACTCTTTGGAGTTTTCCTGGCATGAGATAATAATAGAGCAAACCCCATCTTGCCTATGCATGTTCAGTTAAGATCAGCTAAATTAACTTCTCTTAGTTAAGACAGTTACCACTTTGCCATTTGCCTCTGGATTTTTACATTTTATAAAACCCAACTGCAACATGTAGTGCAGTGCTGTGCATACAAACAAAAATATCATTTGATGTTTGCTTCTGTGGTAGGATACTTCTGTGGAAATAGGTCTTACATTTTTCCACAACAATTTATCCAGCCTCACTGCTGGTAAATCTTTAGGGAAATATTTGTCTTCATTTTCAGGAAAGTTTTAGCAGTTTCTACTTTCATTCATTCTTAGTTAATCTTGTTCTAAGAGAAATAGCAAAGTTCATGCACAGGCTGAGACCAGTGCAGGAAAGTACTTAGTGTGAAATGTCCTACTGACTTCCAGAGAGACTGCATATTTCAGCTTGTGCATGCACTTAAGTGCATTGCTGCTGGGAGCTTCTGATCTCTAAATCCAAAAATGTGACCACAGAATATATCCCAGGTGAGTGTCAAGGTGGCTCCTGGGGAAGCAGGAGAAAGGAAAGCGGTACATCATCTGGGGGGAGTTGTGGGCACTCCGCTGCAGAGATCCAGACACCAACAGAGGGGCTCTGAGAGGTGACTGCCATCTGTGACATCAGGAAATGAGAGTGCCCTGCTCTGTGCCCTGCCTCCCCATGGGACACTGCAGCAGAGAGAGCAGAGGCTTAGGGCTGCAAAGTCCAGAATATCTGTAGAAAGGCAGAGTCACCGGAGGACTGAGATAATACACAGATCATGAGATGCAGGCACGCAGCCTCTTCCCATGACCTTCCCTTGTAGGAGGGCAAGGCAACACCAGCCCTGGGTGTGGCAGAACACTCTGCAGCTCTCTGCAAAGGTGTGCCAGAGCTGCCACAGCTCTGCCACACCTTGGCAGGTGCCAGTGTCAGCTGTGATGGTTGGAGGCTGCCACACTGACCCGCCTGCTTTCTCTGGGGCTCGGGAGGTGCAGTGAACTTCTGTTATGTAACCAAAGCTTTTTTATGCAACTGCTCCTCCAGCGCTGCCCACTGAGATCCGATTATTGTGGAGGATGTAAAACATTGTTATTTTTAACAGCTGGATCAAGGCTCAATGGGCTTAAAAGGATATTCAGAAGCAGCTGCTTCCATAAGGCTTTCAAGTCAGTGGTGACCACTGCAAAAAGTGTTTGCCTTTGTTTTGGACACTGCTTTTCCATGGCATTTGTGTTGCCTTGCAGCTGTAAATGTCAGGTTGAGTCCTTTTTCCATAAATGTTGCAAACTACTTGTTGCTATTCATCCAGGCAGTGGAACAGCAGCTTTCCAAAAGGTTCCTTTCCATGAGGTTAGGAAATATAAAATAATCCCAGTACTTCTGGAAGGTAATATCTCAAACCATAGCCTGCTGTTCACACAGGGCATCTATTCCCTAAGCACCACTTTGGAACAGTTCATACATTGTGCAGTATTAGGATCCTTTATCCAACACTCAAGTAATCCTTGATTTCCAAGGGTTTGAAGTACTGCTATATTAAAAGTCAGGGAGTGAGACTATTCCAACCATGGCATACCTGATGCTCACCTCTGTACTTTGACAGTGGTAAACTGCAAGCCATTACAGTGATAGTTT
>PYHW01009979.1:19406619-19474697 GCA_013186435.1 Turdus rufiventris | reverse complement strand
AAAAAACCAAAATGAAACAAACAAAAAAACCCCTGAAACAGTCAGGTAAACGTTCATTTTTGTCCCGATGCAGATGCACAAAACTCAGCCCTCAATCTTTCTGAAGTTTTCAGAGCTGGGGTAGCAGATTGTTTCACTCCAAAGGCAAGTACAGGTCCTGGCTGGGATCTCCCATGCCCTGGATATCTACAGTGTTAAAGGAAAGTCTTTCTTTGGTGCTATATGAGATGGAACAGGGCAGGAAGGATCTAACTTTTTAGATCAGTCCTTTTAAGCATTCTAAATCTCAAACTCTTCAAGTTTGTTATGTAGATTATTTATAGCCTTACAGGCTGAAGTTCCATTGATTTTCTGTACCTTCCCAGGCCTGCAGAAACTGTCTGACAACTGTTGGACAGTCAGAGTATGTTGTGGGTCTTTATGGTTCACTGAACATTTGGAAAGGGTCCCAACTGTGTTTCTGTAAAAGGTTCTTCTGCAACCTGAGCTAACAAAGATTTGACTGACTGGAGTAAGCAAATCTAAGTTCTCTTACTGCCAGTGGGAAAAAAAAACCACATATTTTTCATCAGAGGATGATTTCTTTCACCTCAAACATCTATTTCAGAGTGGAGCAACTAATAAGAAAAGTGATTTATTGTAGTGACCATATCCAGTTGGCAAAGACTAGGTAAAAAACTAATTCTCAATAGCTGAAGAAAATTAAAATCAACCTCACCTGGCAAATGAAAAGAAGCTCTCAAGGGTTTTAAACAAGCAGAGGAATGCATAAAAATCAAATTTTGTTCTGTGTTGCCTGTTGTATTAAATTGAAATGCAGTACACTAGGTGAGCTGGAAGATGATCAAGAAACAAAGCATGACTTCATGGCAGGATTAACTTGATGCTGAGCACACACAAAGTTATTCAGGGTGTGCAGTATTGTGATAGGAAGACTAAGAGTGGTGGAAATGGAAGATGGCTGGGTGTGGAGGCACCAGCAGGGGCATAAAGCAGGGACTAGCCTCTCAGAATGTTTAGGGCACACAGTCAGCATGACCCCAGCACATTGCCTACAGCTTCACAACACACCCAGACCTGGAGATAATGACCTGATGATTCACAGAGGAGGGACAGAATGGAAACACTGATCACTGCCAGACCCAAAAGAATATGAAAATACATATTGGAAACCTAGACACGCTGAAAGAATTGTGAGAGACACAAAAAAGGCTTAACAGATGCTGTTATGGGCCCTGGATCTCACAGTTCAGCAGAAGGGTTTCTGTACCTGGCTGCTGGGCTGACATGCTGCTGCTCATCAACATGAGACTGGGAGCATGAATCAGTGAAAACACTTCTTCTATCAGTTTGAATTTTCTTACTGTAAAGTCGTGAAGGCCAGGACTACATGTGGCATGATAAAACCTTGATAACGTGACGTATTCATGCACATGTAGACTGCATGCGAGTTGTTGGTGTGGAGCAGGAGCTATTTCTTCAAGGAAGCGTGATGCATGCTCTGTGCTCTGTTTCTGTGATCTCAGAAGTATCAGTTTGTTGTGGCTTAACCACAGCTGGCAGCTCAGCCCCACATCCACGCCTGCTCAGCCTGCCCTGCTGGGGAGAGAATAACAAGGGTACACGTGGCAAAACCCATGGGTTGAAATAAAGACAGTTTAATAGGTGAAGCAAAAGCCATGCACAGAAGCAAAGCAGATCCAGGATCTCACTCTACTTCCCATGGGCAGGCAGGTGTTCAGCCACCCCCAAGACAGCAGGGCTCCATGTAAGTGAGATTTGGGGAGACAAATGCCATCACTCTGAACATTTCGTTTGCCTCTTCTTCCCCAGCTTTATACACTAAGCATGATTATATGGTGTGGTCTATCCCTTGGGCCAGCTGTGGCCAGCTGTCCTGGCTGTGCCCCCTCCCAACCCTGTGAACCCCCAGGCTCCCCTGGGCTGGAGTGAGGAGCAGCAAAGGGCTCTGTGTGAACTCTGCTCAGCAGCAAGAGACTTTTTGTGTTATCTCAGAAATAAAGATACAATGCCTGGAAATGACTGATGCAAGCTGTTATTAAGGGAGATATATTCATGCATTTCAGCAGAGTTAGATGATGATGAAGTTGAAGCTAATTCAATCTTGTAATTGCAGATAGCTGTTGTTTCAGGAACATTATCATCTAAAAGATCTGGTCTGTATCATCTTGATGTTTACAAATAAACAGTGAAGTGAAAATTGAACTCTGGCTAAAATGGAATTAGAAGAAGTCACCTCCTGTGGTGCAGCGAACACACAGTGCTGATCATCAGCAAATGATTTCTACTTTGGTAGCTTTGCTCAAATAAATAGTCCCAAAATAGCACCGAGCCTTATTTGTACATTGCAGATCATTTCATTGTACAATATTGTGTTCTTCAAGCTGCAAACAAAACTGAGTCACATGCTTAAAACAGTAAAATTACCCTTAAAGCAATGGCATTTCATTCAGGAGTTATCAAAGCAGGTTTTTAACCCAAATGTTACACCCCGTCTTACTGTTGTTTGCCTTTGTGGAATGTAGAGATGATTCTATGAAAAGTGATGGTGTTTGAAATAACTTTTTTATTCAGCAGCATTGTCTGCCATTTCCTCTAGCCTGCAAATTTATTTGCTTGTAAAAAGAGGCACTATAGGAGAATATGAGGCATCATATTTTTCTAGTGATACCAGTTAACACCAGCGGAAGACCCATTCTTCAATAGGGTCTGATGAAATCTTCCACATCTCTAATACCTTTCACATTTGAACCAAAAATAATTCTCAAGGAAAAAATAAATCTGTATATTTGGTCAGGTCCCAGACAACTGGAGCCAGAGTGACAGCCTGTAAGTTACCTTGCTTCCATCCTTCATGACATCTCTGGCTGTGCAAGCATCACAGTTTCTGAAGGATTTATTGTGTTGGGAATGCCCTCACCATGTACTGAGGGTTATCAATCTCAACTTTAACATGAGGCCTTCTGTTGTGACTGCTTCTCCTTCTAATTTTAGTTTAAATGCAGAGAAACATAAAATCAAATGCTGCTCAAGTTCATCTTCTTTTGACCACAGCGTCCTTCAAATTTGCAAAATCCAGTTAAATCGATTTCTGTGAGATTTCCTGTAGGGCTTGGAGTAATTGGGAAATGTTTTGGCTGAACTTCCTCTGTGCTGCTCCCAGGGTGCAAAGGAAGCAAAAAAACTGACTTACTTGCATGGAAGGAAAGTCCCTTCATGCAAGTCCCTTCATGATCACCAAGTTATTTCCCTTAAATAAAACTAGTCACTTCTGCTTAACCTGGTTATTCTGTAGTGCCCAGTGAGGATCCAGAAACTATTGTACAGACAGTTGAAGGTGCAATTCCCTTTTTCCTAAAGCTGAGAGCCAAAATAAGGCAGAGGAATCAATATCCTAAAAGTACTTGCTTCTCCATGCTGACTGTAAAGACAGTTCCAGTTGACCATCTCAAATGAACAAACCAACACTGGAGATGTATGAAAGAAGGTAAGATAAATGCCAGCTTGGCATTATGGATTAATCAGCCCCCATTCCTGATTTTTGCTGCCTTTGGAGGTGGAAGTGGAAAGGAAGAGCCCAGGACTGAATTACCCCTGGGCACTGTACGGCTGATGAAGAGAGGAACTGCTTCCTCCAAAGCCTAGATGTGATTTATCTGAGGCAGAGAAAAATCAAGAAGAATAAACAAAGAAATTGAGAGATAAAGCAATTATCCCAACACTGTGTAGGCTCCTCCTCCAGTGCACTAATGGTGGAATATGACCTATGGAATTATGAACTGACTTAATTTCTATGTTTGCTTAGCAGTGATGTGCTCGATGTTTTTGTCTTAAACTTTATGAAATGCCAAGTGTTTCAGGCTGGTACAATAAAAGTTAAATTAAAAATAAACAGATTTTTCCCATTGTGGCTGCTCATCTTGATGCTGTATCCTGGAAAAGCTGTGAAGAAACATAACAAGAGCATTCACCCCCAGTATGCATTTAAATGAGAAAGCTGTCATATACCTGTTTTTCATTTTCTATTATAGCCAACTCCAAAATGCAATTAATGAAAGAGTCACAGAACTACCTACAAAAATCAGTATTGTAGTTTGGTGACATAAACATAAATTATTTTTATTCTCCTAGATAGTGAAGCCTAAGGACATGACTAGTCATAAAATATTACTTTTTAAGAGAAGAAACTGTGTAACTGTTTGGATTTTGTGTGTGAAGTGTGCAGAATGCAATGCTTCAAGAATATTACAATGTAAAGAGGGTCAAGGTCAATGTCAGCAGATGTTAATGTCTTCTCCTAGAAAAGGAATAGTTAGGCATCCCAGATGGCAAAGACCTTAAAAGGAGGAACTGCAAGAACAAGATGTTGTCAGTGAGCATTTCACTAAAGGCAGAATTATTAATGAGAAGAGAAAGTATTTTTTTCTTTCTTTTGGAGGTGTATCCTGTATTCCATGTGGTCTGTTAATATTTTCAAAATTTATTTTTGCTTTTTTTTTAAGGGCTGGAAACTCACTGGAAAGTTAGACTTGGCATCGTGAGCTGAGAGATAATGCTGGGTGAAACTGGGAGATGCAGCAACATAAGGCTCCTCTTAGGCCTGACAGCAAGTTGTCTGGTCTGCATTAATTCCAACATCCCACAATGACACAGACTACATCTGTCCCAAAGGATTTAGCTTCATGGGTGCTGTTGTTTTCAAGAAACTAAATATTCAAATGCCTTTGAGGATCTGGACTGTTATGAACATTTAGCAATTTCGAAATGACACCGTGCATTCATGACATTTAAATTTCATTAGCATTCACACAAGTCACACTTGTCTATAGGGGTTATGCAGGAAGATTTTAAAGACTGCCATCAAACACTTTCAGCTTTATGTCTGGTTAAAGTCAAGTGCTCTAAATGACTCTTTTTTTGTGCTCAATCACAAGAGTGAATGTGGTCACTGCTCACTAGGGCTGGGAGAGGGCATCAAGGTGCCAGCCCAGAGCACTGGTGAGCCACTCTGAACTGTAAAATCCAGGCTGAGGGTGCCAGAGGTACCCCAGGGGAGCTGCCCTCAGTGCCTGCTGGCTTTGCTGAGCACATGGAGGGGGAGGGAAGAACCATCACAAAAGGGGCAGAAAGTGTAAAACGGGAGGGAAGCTCTGGGATGGGGGGAGAGAGCAGAGAGGCTGGGCTGCTCTGGGCATTAAACTCGGTGGGAAGGCTGGCTTCATTTGCTGTAACAAAAAAACTCTCTCTGTGGATTCCTGCTCTTTTCAGGGTACCAGCATGATGCTGGTATATTTAGCTTGTCTCTTTAGGCTCTGTGCTTAACCAGTAAACAGTGGAAGCTTCCTCCAGGACAAATTTCAGAGCAGGGACTTAACAGAGCTGCACTGGCGACTTCCCTCAGTCTTTAATCTGGGAAAAACCTCAGGCTACTATTTTCAGGCTCCCACTGTTCCCAGCTTAGCATAACTCCATTTCCTGCACCATGAAAGCTGAAGCAGTGATATTTCTCTCTCTTGGAGCAGTGTCTACTCTAGAACTGTTTTGGAGGTGCAGGCACTATGGTAACGAGCACTACAGTCAGTGCCTAAAGAGGAATTTACATCGCCAGAGATGCTGTCTTTGAACAGCTTGACACATCTGTTCATGAGCAGCAATCTGATTCTGTGTCAGCCCACAGGAAAACTCAGCTGAGCTGCAGCTGGATCAGACAAAGCACTTGTGTAGGGATTTCAGAGGTAATCTAAGGCAGAGCCATGTAAAATACAAGTGAGAATGAGAAAATACCCAGAGGTTTTAGGAGGCAGCAATATTTATTAGGAGCCTGAACTTATCTATTCTAAGCAAAGCACTAGGAAAAGCAAAATTTGTGTATAGCACATAAGCAGCAATAAAAGCTCACTCCAAACTGAGAGAATTAATGCTCTCCTAATCCTGTCACTCTTCAAGGAATTTTGAAATATTGGCAACTTCTGGTAATTGAATTTTCCCAAGAAACGAAAAACCAACAAACAAAACCACTAAACCCTGCCTAGCTTCAGATAATGTTAAGTATGCCAGGAAGCAATCATAAAATCAAATTAAACTTTGGAATAAGCTGTCTGAAGCTGGCAAGTCTGTCTTGAGTTGACTGTAATTTCTGAAATCTCTTTGCCACATATAGCCATAAAACCTCGCATAGTTTTCTTTTTTTAGTAAGTTCGACTGACCTTAACTCATGTGTTTTCTAGGAGAAAATTAAGGATTTCAAAGCTATGACAAAATATTCTTTGATACAATTTCAGTAAAGAGAGGAAAAGCCAGAGACAATGAAAAAAAAAAGAAAACAAAACAGTAATTGAAAAGAAATAAGAAGCAAAGATATTGAAGGAATAAAATAGGCAGAAAAAAAAGAGTAAAAAATGAAGCAGAGGGAGGAAAAAAAAGCCCCACATTTTCAAAATTAAAAGATCCAGAAAAGCAATTAACAAAATGCAGCTAAGCAAGAAGCAGAAAACCTGTTCTATCACTTGGCAAAAAGAATAGGTACTCTAGAGTTCTGCTGCAATTAGGAACAAAATACTAGGAAAGTATGAATATAAAGAGATCTGTCATTTGATTTTTACATTAAAAACCTGATGTAAAAATATGGAGGGAAACATTCTTATTTCAAATATTTACACTAAAGAGATCTATTTCACAGAAAAGCAACTGTTCACATATGGAGAATTAGAAGCATAAAGATTTGTGCTAGCTAAAATAAGGAGAACCAAAAAATGAAACTGAGATTCAAAAAGAAGCAGAACCACATGGTTAACTTTACCATCCAGATATTCTCAGTGGTGATGTATAGACAATATGGTGATGTGGCTTTTTTTGTAATCCCAGAGGATAAGAGCTGTGCAGGGAGGAAAATGTTGTGGAATGCTCAGCTGGTGTGCCACCTGTGCAGCCCCTAAGGTTTAACAGATGGAGGTGGGGGAATTCTGATGATTAAACTGGGAAAGGGGCTATATGTATTTTTTAAGGTATTGCCAAATCACATTTTGGATAATTGCATTGAGTGAAATGTAAATAAAAAGCAAAATTGTAACAGCTACCAATTTTTATTTTGAGTGGTTACAGAGGATCCTAACAAAACCCCTATTAAGCTCTTAATATGTGATCAAGAGTCATTGTCAGTGAAGAAACTTCACAAATACACTTAAAATGTATCAGATCCCAGTATTTTTAGATCATGTAATTATATCACTGACTTCCTCCACACAATGAAAATTTATCAATCCAGTGAGTGGTAGAATTTAAATATTTAAAATGTAAAGTGATCTAATGTGTTTTCCCTCTACCACCAGCTGTATTTAGAGATAGAAAGAATAGGAATAGATACGAAACATTATTTAGATGGATGGAATGGTCTGGTACCACTTTAGGATAAACAGGACACATCATCTGAAGTTTCTGGCTGGTTATAATCAGTCATGGACCTACCCTGTTCCTACTCTAGGCAACAGAAAGCAAGAAGCATTTTCTCAAGGCAAATGAGCAGCCTGAAGATCTCAGCTGCCCTCTGAAGATACCTGCTCCTTTTAATTCACCAGAGGGGTAGTTTGGAACAACAATAGGAATAAATGGAAAAATCTGAGCTTTGAGCAAAAGGAGGCAAACTCCTTCTCTGGGATTGCTGCAGAGCCTGTGTGGTCCCTGAACGTTGGATCATGACAAATGGGAAGCCTGACATATTTAGAATAAGTTGGCAATCAACCTTTGTGTGTATAATTTTTCACTAGGCATGTAACCATCGGGAGTGCTCAAGATAAATAATGACATATTTGTGGGTGCAGTGCCCTGGGGGGCTCTAAATTGACCTAAGGGCAACTTCTAATTAGGATGAACCCATTTCTCCTTTGTCTTGAAACAAGGGCTCTGTTTTCCTTCTCTGAGGCCCTCACACTTATATTCTGTAGTTTAACAATAGCCCTCACTGTTGAGGGGTTTACTATGTCATAGTTTGGCCGTGGTAAAAACTGGAATGCATAATCCACTACAGTCAGTTGTTTCACTCTACAGTGCCAAAACAAAGCTTGGATTATGGTCAGGGTAAAGACAGACCTGGATACCTTCTCAGAGCTGGGTAAGTGCCCTTGTAAGCAAACAGGAGATATGCACTTAGCATTTTGGAAATCTGGGGCAGAGGGCAGGAAAGACAATCAACTTATTCTGTGTTCCCCTTGATCGTCCCCTTCTCTGTTTCTTTTTGTTGTGTTTGCCTTTCCATATGTTTTGGCATAAGAGTGAATCAATTTCCCTTCCTAGGCCCTCAAAAGGGAACATGTTCTCCCTGACTAAGAGAACCAACTCAGCCTGGAAATATTCCAGCAAATTCCAATTAATGTTGGAGTTCCAATTAATGTTGGAATTCCAATTAACATTTCCAGATGGAGATAAGGGATCTGAATAAACATGTGAACATGTTGCTTTTCATTGCAATTCACAATTAAGCTTTTTAATAATGTTCATGAAGAAATTTTGGTATGAGTGGAAGAGTGAGATAGTACCTGTTAGAAATAGGAAATTGGCTGCAGAATGGAGTGCAATGCTCCATTCAAAGTATATCTCATTTTGCCAAAGCCATTTTTCATTTTTTCATATCCATTCCTGCCTTTCACCACTCATTTCTTCCCCTCATTTCTCATGAAAAATTATGGCAATAGAGTCAAACCAATACCTGTGATTTTGCTTTGATGGTTTCAAAGGCAAAACAAGAACATGCATATTTTCAGGTGATACTCTGCTGTGACTAAAGGATTTGTCATCTGCTGGGGGTGCTAATTAGAGGTAATTTCATTAAGATTTACCTGCCAATGTGTTCTTCCAAAATATTACATTTTTTACTCTGGGAATCTCACAGATTTTTGGATATAGAGACACTGAGAATGAGGGTATGATGTGGCAGCTCTCTGCTCAGGATGGCACTATCAGTAACACTTGCCTTTGTCACTTATCTTTGAACAAGACTGTGAAAATTCTAAAAACCTTTCAGTAGTTCTAAAAAATAAAAATGGGAAAAAAGCAGAGATGAGAAAAACAAATTATCTGAATATCTGAGCAGAGAGAGCAGACCATGGAGATTCCAGAGCGTTGCCAAATTACATCTCTATTAACTGTGGCAGGATCCCAGAAGCAACAAAACCAACCAGATGAAGTTCAGTAGATTCAATCAAAGGGAAGAAATTAGGTGGCCACAAAACATGGTTTGCATTCATTGATATTTGAGCACAGCTATATCCATATGTTAAGAAGACTACAGCATTGCTTCCAGCTCCTGCACCTTTGGTATTTCTCTAGATGAATTCAATCCCATGCCACATTGGGAAAGAGGCTTACCAAACACACTGAGACAAAATGTTCACAGCAAGGAAATAGCAAGGTTTTGTTGCTGCATCGAGAGATAAATAAGCAAGGCAAAAACCTCAGAAGCTGAATATTTTGCATAGATTGCCATCACAGCACTGCACTTTTAAATGTCTTCCACCTCATGGAATTCACATGACTCCACAAGACTCCTAGGCTGTCAATGTAGATCAGGAAAAACCAAACATCTTAGAGTGAGATCCATAAGATCTATCTTGTAAAGCTATTTCTGTTTTCCAGGAGGATATGATCATTCCTCCTAATTTGTCTCACACCAAGACAGTGTCACAGCTCTCCAAATCAAGGTGTTTGTCTTGGCGCTTCAGGGAGGGACTCTCAGAGACCAACACTGCCAAGAATCTTGCACAGTCACTCTGCACCTTTTTCCTAAAGTACAGGAGAGTGTGGAGTTCATCTTCTTTTATCCAATATGAAACTTTATCCATGAGACTGGAAAAACAGCAGTTTAGTTGTATGCTCCCTGTTCTACCAAAAAATGGAGGGACAAGAAACTGAATTGAGTGTTCCACTCTAGAAAACAATCTGGACTCAATCTCCCCTCTGCACCCCTGCTGTGTTGATTCATCTCCTACTCACTAGATGGTGGATGTCATCACTGGACTGTAGTGACACTTGGCATACATTAGATAAGAGATTCTTCTACCTTAGTGTGGATATGTAGAAAAACTCAAGGGACCTAGAGAGCCCAAGCTCCTATTAGTGTTTAAAGAAAACAGAGAGTGGATCTCAGGTGTCTCATCTTAAGGTGAATGCATAAAACAGGTTCACTAAAATCACATCCTGAAAATACCTATTTCTTCCAATTGACTGAGAATGACCACAATGAGCTCTGATGTATGCATTCATATGGGTACATG
Organism: Turdus rufiventris; assembly: GCA_013186435.1. Classification (NCBI taxonomy): domain Eukaryota; kingdom Metazoa; phylum Chordata; class Aves; order Passeriformes; family Turdidae; genus Turdus; species Turdus rufiventris. The sequence goes on along the minus strand of PYHW01009979.1, from coordinate 19,464,411 downwards.
CAATACCTCTAAGGCATCACAGTTTTTGCTGCAGAGTCTTATTTTCACAAGAAAAAAAATGTTGAGAACTGACCTCAGACTCACAGAGAGTACAACTTTCTCAAGTCTGTTTTTTGTTCTCCCACCCAAGACAGTATTTTTGTAAGGAGCTGATTATGTGGATTTGATAGTTTCTGAATAAACAGCTCACAGTTTGATATTTTGGAGGCAGTTAATCTCACCAAGAGAACCCTTTATTGCTCATTTGCAATAGCAGGTTGGGAGACTTTCCTATCTAAAGAACTCAGTGCATTCTACACCATTTAAAATATGTATACATCCTATGGAAGAAGATAACAATATTCATATTTTAGTGGTAAAGTGTGTGAAACAGAAAACAGAAGATTTAAACAGGGTCACAATGAGTGGGCAGAGATAAGCAGGCACTAGAACCCTCTGGCATTTATGAACTCAAAACTTCTTCTTCCTGTTGATCAAGGAGGTCAAGGGCTTTTATGATTGTAACTGGACTTTTAAAAGCTTTGCAAATCAGGAACAGAGGAGCAATTCCTTAGAAACATTACTCTATTTCTTTTCTGTTATGAAAAATCTACTGACATTCTTCAGAAGCAGGACAACTTGTCCAATAGTGTTTGTATCACCATGGAGTGCTGGGCAGCCATCAGCACCTTGGAAGCACCTCAGAAATGTACATTTGGGAATACTTTCCACCAGAGGTTTTCATGTACATTCTTGCCATTTGATATATACTGGAACAGCAAAATACGTGAATAAGTCATCCAAAGATGAAGCTGCTACCTTTAATTTATCCTTTACACTGAATCCCAGAAGAACAACTTGAAGAAAAAATGTGGAGGTGTCAGGTTATTAAACCGTATTGTCTTTTAAACTGCTTTTTCTCTCTTTTACGATTTGCAAATCCTGTTCATAAAGGAGGTATTAAAAGCAATCAGTCTGGTTTCCTGAAGAGTATGATATTAATTATTCAGCTCAAACTCCCTGAAGAGCAGTTGAGGACAGACAGCAGCAAGTGCAAAGGAAGAGGAGCTAAACATGCCCAGCAATGTGCAGAAAATGAGGATGTCTGTGTTTCTGAAGGCAAACGAAACAGTGATGTCTTCAGTAAGAGAAGTGGGACATTGAGCCCACAAATGCCTTTCCTTCCCTACATCCAGGTTATCTGATGGGCTTTCTTGCCTGGAATCTTGGCAAGTGACACATGTAGTACATGTCAAACTCCTCTATGTCCTGCTTTGTTTGATCCAAGCCTATTTGAAGTAATTTGGTACATGCCATCGACTCTAATAGCCTGAGGAATCTGGGTTTCACTGTCCTATAAGTGCTCTTTGCCTTTTCCACCTCTTTTTATGATGCTTCTTTTTAAAGCACCTTAAATAGTCCATGAATTAAGCAAACTCATCTTATTAGAAGAGTCTCCGGGGTGCCTTCAGTACTTCAACTTCTAACTTCAGACCCTGGACACAATCAATGAATGAATCAATAATAATCAATGCACGGAGCATTTCAGCAGGATTAATGACTGGCTGGGAGGTGCTGATGGGCAGAAATTAAGTCAAGGGCCATTAATCCCACCTGGTCATTTGCCTCCAGGCAGTGCTTTGTGCCAAGGTCATTTCTGCTATTCTAAGAAAAAAATAAAAGGAAGCTGACGTTGGCACATGGATATTTTTAACCTGGCTTTTGCAGAGTCAGTATGCCTCTTTCTATTAAACGTGAACCCCCTTCCAACAGGCACTTCCATTGCATAAGGTGTCCCAGCAGCATTTTCTCCATTTGGTGAATCAGCAGGTGTTTTCAACCACCTACAGGTTGCATAGAGACGTCCTGGGGCTGATGGGGCCTGGTACACCACCACCTCCTGCAGTGAGGATTTACCCACCTCCCTACACTCAGCTGGGGGTAGGATAACACTTCTGCATGGGCCAAATTCTGAGAATTGTGTCAGCCACATATTGTGTCTACTTGGCCCTCAGAACATTCTGTTAGCTCAAGTGAGAGAGGGATCACAGAAGGAAAAGCACTTCTAAAGTTCTTCTTGGATAAGCCCCAGGATGTTCATCTATCCACACAGATACACACACACAAACAGATGGGGCGACATTAGAATTATAAACTTAGAATCACAGAATGGTTTGGGTTGGAAGAGATTAAAGATCATTGAGTCCCAACCTTCCTGCCATGGTCAGGGACACCTTCTGCTAGACCAGGCTGCTCAAAACCCCATCCAACTTGGCCTTAAATACTTCCAGAGAGAGGGTTCTGATAAACTTGTTTCAATTCCTCACCACCCTCAAAGTAAAAAAATTTCTTCCTAACTTCTAATCCAAACCAACCCTCTTTCAGTTCAAAGCCATTACCCCTTGTTCTATCATTAAATGTCCTTGTTAAAAGTCCCTTTCCACTTCTTTTTCAGCCCCTTTAGGTGCTGTAAAACTCCCATAAACAGTTGTATAACTTTCCCAAAGTATCCTAAATATTCCCAACCCGTGATGTATGGCAGACATAACTGTGTTTGCAGAGTGTAAACTGGACTATAACAAAACAACGAGGGGACAATGCAAGTCAGGCTCCTTCACATCAGGTTGTGGCTATTTCCTTTGGCAAGTACACATATTATGGATGGCTCTGTATTGTTCTTGGTTGGTTGCAATGAGAAAAACGCTTGGAAGTCCTAATCAGGCTGAATCACAATGTTACAGGGGCCAGGATATTGCCTTGTTTCACTTGCTGTGGAATGCACTGAGGTGCATTCAAAACACTGCTCAAAATTTCTCCCCGTTTCAGGCTTTTATGTCATTCAAACAGGGAACTGATTAAATTGAAGTGCCCCTCTGTTCCATGCAAAAGCAACGTGCAGCTAAAAATGATAAAGTCTGAGCCGCCCCATGTGCTGCACAACTCCACAGGAGGACTAATTTTCCTGTCAAAACATAAATATGAAAAGTCTAAAAAATATTTTGAATGGACATTGGTCTTTTGGAAGTAAATATACTAGATGAAAATACCTGAGACAGCAGGTTCTACTTTCTGATACTGGCCAAGTTTACTGGAGGTGTTACTTGCTTCCCAGGAATATTGGAAAATTTGTATCCCCGGGAACACAGTCCAGTAGAAAAAGAAAGAGCAGAGAGCATTTGGCTCAAGAGGCAATGTGAAATATCCCATTAGGGGAGGAATTTTTCTTTGTTTCATTTGGGTAGAATAATAAAAACGCAGATGAAGTTTGTATTCAGTGCAAACACGTCAGTAGCAGTAGTCTACAGACTGGAATTCCTCCATGTGCTGTGTGAATAGCAGCTACTTTCTGTGCGTTATTTTATACAATCCAGTTTTTGCTAAACAAAAACCACCTGGACAAGCTGGTTCCTGCGCACTTTCTGCACACATTTAATGATTTATAGATAATGCCTACATCCTTCTTATGGCCTGTTGTGGGATGGGTGTCAGAAAGGACTATATCCATGTGTATTTTTTCCTGTAGCAAAGCAAATTTCCTGTTGAAACATTAACAAGGCAAGCTGTGTGTTGCCAGATAAACTGATCAGGTGCTATTTTAATGCTTGAAAAAGTAATGGTTAGCAAATAAAGCAGTTTTCTGCAGTTTGTGTCACTTTGTTTAATGAAACTAAGAGGAAAAAAATGACTCACTTAATGACTTAAAATCCTGAGCAAATTATGCAGAACTAGATAGAAATCTGGATATTGTGAGCTGGAAAATGTAACCTCTGTATCTCCAAGAGAAGCAATGACAGTCTAGTGTTGGCCTAATTATCTTCACTAATAACTGAATCATTCTCAGCCTGTGGCTACAGACAGACTATAAGATATTTCTGGTCTGATTTAGAAGTCGGTGCTAACATCATTCAATTTACAAATTGTTACCTCACCCTGTGCAGGTCCATATTTAGGTACAAAGAGTAACTGCAGTGGTACCCTGGGTTTTTTCCCAGCTTCACCTCCAGGGTTGAAGCCCAAGGTGTATATATAGACAGCTGTACTCAGTGAGATGTGGTGTTTTGGGGGCTTTCTGGAGTGCCAGCTGCACTGCAGGCCCTTTTCTTGTTGCCCCTGCCAGCTCACAGAAACCCAGCCAGCACTGCAAGCACCATTCTGTTTCAGAGGAATTCCAGTATGTTTCCTGGGGATGTGTGTCTGAAATCAGAGAGACTGTGGAGAAGCTAAGTGAGAAAGGAACCCCCAGAAAGTGGTGCAGGGGTGACTGCAGCTGCCATTCAGGAGTCCCAGTGCTGAATTCTGTGCCAGTACTGTCCTTTACCTCAGCGGGACATTTGTGGTTGTGCTGCCTGGCTTCTTTCATTCTTTCTGCAATTGCTGAGGCTGCTGAGCTGCTCCTGCCTGTCAAATCACTTCAACCCAGGGCTCACAAAGCTTTCAGTCCAGGATGGGAGCAATGCCCATGCCCAAGCTGCCTTGCCACCACTGTGGCTGCTCCTGGGAGCAAGGGGTTCTTTTTTACCAGGATGCAGAGGTTGTAAGGAAAAGTGGCAAGTGGCCAACCTAGAGTAGATGTCATGGAAGCAGGGCTTGGCAGCAGTGAAGGAAAAGCTGAAACAGTAAGGCAGGAAGTAAAGTCTAGCAGCTCAAAGTGCAGTTAAAACATCAACCTGGAATGATTTCTTACCTCACAAATATTTGAAATTGCTTCCCAGGAGGGCAGATATGAGATATCTTGTGGTTTTTTTCTGATGATAGAGGAACTCTGTTCCTGGTTGAATAAACTGTGTTTGCTTAGAGAGAGAAAAAAAAAAAGAGACTTTTAAATCCAAACCTGTAATTAAATGTGCAGCAATTCTCAGAGTATTCATACTGGTAAATGTTATTGACATTTCCTTTCTGCTTTTTCCAGCGGAAACAAATTATTAATACCCTATTGTTGCAATAATGAGTTCTTGATAGACGTAGAATTTATTTTTTCTTGTATTGCTTTAGCCCTGAATCAGTTCTCACAAGTGAAAAATAGAGATCATTTTGTTTTAGCGTCCCTGGCAGTGACAGAAAGAGGAGCACAGCATGGGAACACCATGAAATGCATGGCAGGGCAGTTCTGGAATCAAGGAATACAAGGCACCTATGCCAGTTTCTACCTTCCAGTCACTGGAACGGGATGATCTGGGTAAGCTGTGGAAGCAATAACTGAAAACCTGGCCTAAAACACTCATGATATAGAAACCAGATTTTAAAAGTACAGTAATTTCATGACTATAAGGCACACCAGATTATAAGGTGCACTACCAGGTGTTGGCAAATTTCTGAACTTTGTCCATATAAAAGGCGCACCAGACTATAAGGTGCACCTTTTTTTTGCAGCAAGGATCTGCATGCAACAAAATAACGAATTAGTAACAGAATCACGCGATCATGGGGTTTACTGGCAAGTGCTTAATTTGCAAACATTTTTCACAGATTGGTGTAGCCTTTAAATGCAGCCCCAGGCACCCTCCCCATGCTGTGGGCCCCGGCACTCCCGCCTACCCCTGGCACCAGCTGGCGTGGCTCTCGTGGCTCTCGTGGTTCTTGCGCCTCGCGGCTCTAGGTTGGCAAATTTCCGAACTTTGTCCATATATAAGGCACACCGGATTATAAGGTGCACTTTCAGGTTTCAATCAAAATTTTAGTCAAAAGGGTGCGCCTTATAGTCGTGAAATTACTGTACTTTCCTACTGCAGGTGGTTGGTTAGACTTGGACCTCCTGGCTCTACTGCCTCTACGGTGCTTTGGTATCTGAGCTTTCTACAAGCAACTACTGCACCCCTCCCCTGAGCAATCACAGGCTTGCTTTCGCCTTTAACTTAGGGGCAGTTGTTTTCCTTTTTTTCAATTTTCTAGATACAGATTCTTTAGAACATTCAGCAAAGGACTCTAGAAATCTGGATAACTACTAAATTATACTGCTCAGCCTCTCTCCAGTTTACCATTAATTAAATGTCCTTAGGATGCACTGGGACAATTATAATAATTGATGGGTTTTTAAAAAAAACTGAGTCAAGAATACTTTTCTGCTGGAAAATGCCTCCTTGTAGAGCTGGAAAATGAAAGGAAATAATGTGATAATATTTTGTCATACAAGAATATAAAAAATAAAAATGTCTCAAATAAAAATACAAAATTCAGCAGTTTGATCTAAGCAGCATAAATCATACCAGTTATAAAATAGGTTTTTTGTTTGTTCGTTCTGAAAATTATTTCATTTTATGGTCAAGAATGACTTGTGGGGAGAATTAATGTCTTTTATTACATGGGATGATACAGGTGGAAAAAAAAATATTCTCATGGGTAAGCAGTCCTTCCTTTTCTTATAAAAATTCTAACATAGCAAAAGAAATGCTATGTCAAAATCCCAATAGATTGTTTCCATATTTTGGAAACAAGACATTCAAAAACAGCTGAATTATCCTTTAGCTCCCTTGCCTTCATTGCTGCTTTGGAATGGAAATAAATGTTACCTGGGACCAAAAAAAAAAAAAAAAAAAAAAGGGGTTTTCAATTCAGCCACACCAGTACATTAGGGATTAAAAAAATTCAGACACCAGATTTGGATGAAAATGAAACTCTCTCCCTGGCCACCGAGCTGTCTGCCAGCAGAGCAGCCTCCCTGTGCTTTGATCCATTGATCAGGATGTTGGCAGCCATGGCCAAAGACCGAAGGGAAGCACAGCCCAGGATGCCATGAACAGGGTGGCTGTGCCCTCCTGGGGGCTGATGGACAAGTGCTGAACGTGCCTTGGCACAGCACACACCCGGACACTTTCCCCACCCCTGCCTCCTTCACTCTGCCCAGGAGCAGGGCTCTCCTGGCTGCTTGGGAGTGTTTACACTTCCCTGTGAACAGTCTCCCAGTGTTTATCTACACAGCCAGAAATAAAGGCAAGCAAATAAAAAAGAAGCTGGGACTGTTTCCATCTGCTCTGCCCCAGAGCACTGAGCATCCTGCATGCAGCACAGCTGAGACCTGCTGCTGCTCCTGCTCCTCTCTGCTGGGAACAGCCTGCCTTGCAAGTGCTTCAAGCTGTTTTAGGAGCTGGTACCCACACCACACAGAAATACAAAGTCCTTTGTGCCTGATTTACCACTGTGTCTGGCTTTGAGGAAAAGTGGGATGTGGAGATTTTTGCACAAGGCAACGTACTGTTTTCTTTTATAATTTTCTTTATTGTGTGCAGGTTGATTTGAGGCATTTCTGGAACTTAAAAATCTGAAGAAGGAACTTTTTGCTCATTTGCATTATCTCTAATTAACAACTTTCTTAGAGGAAAAAACAGAAAAGAAGCTTAGGAACTTAATTTCTCTGTGCATTACAGATTTGTTAGACACAGGTAGACATCACTACTTGGCTACTATAAAGCTGCATTTATTGATTCTTATTTCCTCTCTAGTCCAGGCTCCTTTAGGGCACCTTGGCAATAGCTAGGGCTTTAGAAGAGCTACTTTCAGATGACTTGCTGGCCATGCTGCCTTGCATGACCACTCCCCAGACTGATCTTCCTGCTTTTCCAGGTCATTGTCCATTGCTCTCCTGATGCCATGGGAAGCAAAAAATAACAGCACCAACTTGCCCTGACTTGAAACCCTTTGGTTTGAAGGCAAATTGAAACCATGTTTGTTCCATGATGTCTTGGCTCCTTTGGATGGACCATCTCTTACTGTGTTTCTTTCCATGTGCTTTGAAAGCTTTCCTCAGATATACCAGAATATATCAGAAATAATTACTAGTTTTAAAGTGATGTATATTTTGGATATGAGCAATTCGATGTTCAAACTGTATCCCACAGCTTTCCCCCAGAAGCAGATGACAAAATATTGTGTGCAAGTGCAGCATGAAGGCACTGCCAGGATCCTGCTCCCATGGTCTGGTGGGCCTCCTGATTAGCAAGGAAAATTGCTGAGAAGGAGATTTTGGTAGCTAAGCCTGTCTTAGTGCTGGTGAGTATCTGTAGACACAACTGTGTAGAGTGTCCTGTCATGCTGAGGTGCTGTTACATATGCATGCAGTTTTATTTACACCTGAAAATTCAACTGCAAATTCTTTCTGGCTACCCTCTCTGCTTCAGGGGAACACATGGATGCCCTTCCTTACCCACACTACTGAACCACAGGGAGTGGGCAATGCAAATGTGTTTGGTTCTCATTTTAGGGTTCACATGGTTCATGGCATCTTAAGTGACATGAAAATCCCCCACCCACAGGGAATGCAGCAGATATTGTTTGACCAACCTAGGGGCTTAGAAAGGGAGCAAAGTGCCACTGGTGGGAAGAAGGAAGGAGGAGAGACACAGAGGAAACACAGACTATTTCTGTGTAGAAGAGAAAGGAAAAACTTGAAGAAAAAGCTGATGCATAAAGGAAAGGAAATTATAACACAGTTTAGATGAATTGAACTCGTAATGGTCCATTCAGGAAGGTACACTTGAGACTCTCCTCTTATTCTGCCATGCAGTGATAACATGAAGGAAGACAGATGTTGCAAATGTGGGAGCTAATATTTCTACTGCTGTGTGGAAATATGCAGCCTCTGGTTCTCTCAGACAACTGGTGAGGATAGCACTCAGCAGGTTCCCTGGAGCAGACCCACCACACTCAAGGGCAAAGCCAGAACATTTCTCTATTCCCGGTCCAAGCTTCAAATCAGGAACCACTAGAGAGAACACAGGTGCATGATATCCTCTCCTCCACAACACATCACAAATTTTAATGTGCAACCTAAGGTGCCTGCTATGTGATAGAGAGAAAAATAGTGTAGGTTATGCTTCACTGAAAAAAAAAAAAAACCCCACCCTATTAATATTTTGGCTCTGTTTATCTTTACTTACAAAGAATAAAACCTCAGGGATAATAGGAACTGCCTGCCTGTACATAGTATTTTGTGCCTAATTAATTTTATATATGGACATGAGCTGCTTTATCTGCTAGATTAGGTATTAGTTCTAACGTAACATTTTTTGCTTGTAGTTTGGGGCACAGGGCACCATTTTATTAGCCATTTTAGATGCTTGTTTCATTTTTTTATACTTCAATAAAAACTTCTGGCATAGCTGCTGTTTTCCCTTCTCTCATAGTTGAACAGACAACAATGTAAAGTTTTCAAACAAAAAACCCTGGAGGTTTTACTGAGCTCCCAAAGATGAACAAAAGCAATGAGCACAGTCAGACCTGTCAGCAGAAGTTGTTTTGTTTCAATGATCACTCCACCATGTAGAATTCTTGCCACATAACCAACTCAAAAGCAGCATCTCCCAGAGATTCTCTCTGACTCCTCCAAGAAGTACCCTAGGAGAGGTGGAACAAGATGAATGGTTTGTACCTTGCCCCTAAAGAGAGACTGATGATTACCTGGATGGCGCCACAGAAGGCACTGCCAGCCAAAATCTTCCTTCCTGCAGCCATCCTTCAATCTCTGTGCCAATACCCTCCTGAGGATAAGCCAAACTCTCTGAATCACTGAAAGGAGTGAATAGCTCAATAACAACTTTTACTTAAACTCCAATACATGGAAAAAAACATGCATAAGGAAAACCTGATATCCAGCATCCCACAAAGCAGGAGCAGAAGAGACAAAAAGGCTGAGACCATGGGAGACCAGAGGAAGCATTCCTTGCATCTCAGCTCAGCAGCAATCTTCTCAGAGACACACTCAAACCACTCTACAAACCGATCAAGGAAAGAGGTTTGACATGAGTAGAGCTTAAGGGCTTGGGCTGAAACTGAGCTTCAAATGCTCATCTCTGAATTGAGGACGATGGGGTGGTTTAGGAAGCAATATGAGCTTGAATATGATATACTATATGATATAGACTTAACCTAAGAAAACTAGAAGAGCAGCAGAACTCCCACTGTATACAAATTACTGGCTCTATATATGCCAAAGTATGACCTCCAGCTAGGATATAATAACCAGCTTTCATGAACAGCACTCATTATATTGTGTCCATTATAAAAGTGCAGCTACATGACAGTGCCATAGGCTATTATGTTCTCACTTAGAAGAATTTCAATTTTCTTCCAAGAGACGTCTCCCTTTTGCATCCTGTGCTCATTTTTATTTTATAGGGTAAGATGTGGGGTATATTTTTGAGGGTTTTTTCCTCCTAAAGCAACAAAGGAACTGCACACAAAAAAATCTGTCTTGGTTTGAGAGGCACAGCAAGGCAAGGATTCAACCAGTGTAAATCAGCATGATGAACACCAGCTGAGGACTTTTGCCAGGCAACTATAAATCTGCTGGATCAAAGTGTTTGTCAATGACCAAAAATATCTTACAGAAATGGCCTGGCTGGCCCTCTGTTGACACAATAGAAAGATATTGCTAAATCAGCAAGAAACCTCGGATTTGTTGTGTGATGGCTTAAAAGAGATTTTCTCAGTTATTTTCTCAGCTCTTCTTCCTGAGTACTAAGTGTGAAACAACTCAAGGAACACAAATATCTGGCTAAGGAGTGGGAAAAACACCTGTGGGATTTTGGATAAAATACTGAATGGCATAGGCAGATCTAGGCAGTCTGACAGAATTTCTCAGCTTGAGTTACTGCTCCAGCACAGCCAGGAAGCCACAGAGATACTTCCACATGCTGCTAGGCCTGTCTTAAGGGAATCTACAGATCTCTATGGAAAGCTACACCTGACAAAGTCTTCCTTCATTCAGTGATGTGGAGATGGAGATGAGGGAGAGCAGGATGCCGCTCATCTAGTCCTGCAACACCTAAAAACAACTGGGAAGAACAGCATCTCCCCAGTGCCTTGTTCCTTCTTAGTAGCCATAAAGGATGTGGAAAGGAGCAAACTCCAATAGTTTTGGTGTTTTCATAAAGGCCTGAGACCTGACAGTCACTTTCCCTAAAGAGATGCCAGTCTGGGTGAGTTCATGGCCTGTGTTTTCACAGAGGTGTGGGATAATGCATGCAAAGTCTGCCCCAGAGAGACAGGACAAGCAGCTTTCCACTCCAGGTGCAGCAGCTGTTATCTCTCAGTCCAGGCAGATACAAATACTCTGTGATATGTCTTGCACTGAAGGCAAAGAGCCCTCCTGAGGACTCTCTCTAGGACACTAAAGTTTTCCACACAGCTTGGAAATATTGTCCAAGGCTGCCTTGAGGGCACAGTCCTGCAAAACCCAAGGCAGAGCTCACACCAGTCCCTGTCTTCAGTGTCACAATAGGGAACCACTTCTCCTCCGAGCCTTGACAGGGATGGGAGCTGGGTTAAATCTGAGGAACAGATTTCCCCAGCTCACTGTAGAGGCACCTGCAGCCCCCTGCTCATCTGGCTTCTCTAGGGGGCTATAGTGGGTCTGTCTGGGCTGGAGTTCACTTTCCCCACAGCAGCCCTGCTGGTGCTGTGCTGTGTTTGTAGCTGGCACAGAGCTGATAACTCACCGGTGTTTCGGCTGTTGCTGTTCCCACGTTATCAAATCTTTCTTTCAGTTCTTCTCTCCAAGACCCTGAGCAGGATACAGCCAGGACACGTGGCCAAGATGACCAAAAGTCTGTCCCATACCATATGATGCAATGTTCAACAAAAAAAAATCTTATAGAAAGGGTAAGGTCAGGGCATATGTTATTAAGGTATTTGTGTTCCAAAGCAACCACTCCACAGATTGACATCTACTTCCCAGGAAGTAGCTGAACATCATAAGCTGATGGGAAGTAGTGAATTTTTTTTTTTTTTTATGTCCTTTGCTTCCATACATGACCTTTGCTTTCTTTCGTGAAACTGTCTTGACCAACAAGTTTTTCAGCTTGTTTTCTTGCCCTGTCTTGCTGAAGAGAGAGACTGAGAGAGGAATTGGGTGTGCACATGAGAGACAGACAAGAGCAACCCACCTCACAGAATGCTGTCAATCAATGGTGCCAAATAAAAAAGGTTGTAAAATGTGAAATGGCCAGTGGTAAATGAATCCGGCAAAGAATCAAAAAGTCACTACACAAGAAGAAGGAAAGACTAGGGAAGGTGGACTCACCTCTAAATCATCAGTAGCAAAGCCATCAATGGAAAGTTTGTGGTTTTCTGGTAATTGCTGGTTGGAGAGGTGCAAACAGGCACATTAATAGAGACATCACATTGTTGTCTTCTCCTCTCCAGGATGAGAGCCCTTCTCTGCCTGCTTGGTATCCAACTGTCTTCTCTCTGCCTGGTTTGTAGGATGCATGCCCAGGTCAGATTCCTCTGTTCTCTCCCATGCTAGCAGCCCTTGCCAGAGTATCCCAGCAACAATCACACAAGCTATAGGGAGTGATAGGAAGACCAGAGAAATTGTCTCACACTCCTTGAGTAATACCAGTACTTTCTTGCCGTCCCAGTTTCCAGCTAAACATTTTTTACCAGTCTCTACTTTTCTTTGAATCCCACTGTCACCAATGCAATTCAGTTTTTCTGATTAGCCTGTGTGTCTGTGTGATTTGTACTAACAACCTCTGAACCTGTTGGCCAAAAGTATTGACAGATGTCAGAGCTGTGGAGTTCTAACACTTTATGAAAACCCTGTCAATCCTTCCAGTGAGAAAATCTTGGTATGAGGCTAACCTTAATGAGCAAATTATTCAAAAAGCTTTGCTAGGCCACTGCTGGGTTGTTTCACTTAAGTCATCTCCTTATTTGCACATTCAGGTAGGATTTTTTCCCCTCTAAGCTAAGAACTTGCTTGTGCAAGTAACCATGTGAAAACATTGAGGAATTTTGATGATGGAAAGCTTGTGGGATGAAGGGCACCCCAATAACACCCCATACTCTGTACAGGTGATGTCAGGGAGGTAGAGGTTTATATTATCATTTTTGGCTGGTCTACCCATCTCCTTCATGAAGGAACATTTTAGATGAGATGGCAGACCTTCAGCACATGTTTGACCATTAGGATTCATGGTTGATTCGTGACACAAATGAAATTAAAAACCATTGCCAGAGTTCCTGAGCTCTACCTCTTCTCCATTTCCCATGATAGTTGTTACAGCAGTACCTGCCCTAGTAAAAAAGCATCAGTAGGGCATTCACTAATAAGTTCAAGTGACCAGGAAAGGTGTGGGAGGATGTGCTTGTTGCAGGTATCTCCTGTCTCCAGGAGGAGACATACCAAATGTATTTTAGAAAAGTGTGTTCCATGCATTAATTAGAGCAACACTGAGTCACCCATCCCATTAAACTGCTGATAGGGGTAAGCAAATACTTCCTCCACAAGATTTTGACATCTTCCAGGGGCTGCAGGTAACAGTACAAAGAGACACATATACACCCCCTCTTTTACTGAGAATTTCTGTGAATCAAAATGTTTTCTATCAGCTTCTGCAGGATTAAACAAGGAGGCTGGATCCTCTTCCCTGTGTCCAGAACAGATACTTGGGAGTTGTAAATTTGATGCCCTCCCCATGGATGTGTGCAGGCGGCTATCTAATTGGTAATGTCCAATTCCTGCAGATTGTTTCAAGCCAGTGACAGGAGAAAAAACAAAGGAGGAGAAAAAGCCAGCAACAACACACTCTCAGCACTCTTTAAGCAATAATGGTTCTCAATATTTAATTTCTAGGAGAGATGAAATGGCACTTTTGTGAGTCTCAGGCCTTACTGATGAAATTAACCCCACTAAATCTTCCGGGCTGGCCAGAGGGTGAGACTGCTCCTTCCTCACACCTCCTCTTGCTACTGGAAGGGGAGTAAAGAGATTCACTGTCCCTTCTTTAATCCTAGCCTGTCTGCAGTTCCTTAGCTGAAATTCTCATGACAGATTTGATGGCCCTTTGACTGCCGGGAGATTGTAAAACAGCTTTTCCTGATGAAACGTCAAATTGTTTTTAAAAAGCTTATGTTTTTCAATGGAAAAAAAAATTCATTTGACCATGTCCATTAGAAGTTTTTTTTTTAAATAACTCTACCAAAAAAGAAGCTGGAGTTTGTGATTTCATTTCTCTTTTTTCATTTAAAATGAAATTTCCATCAGCTCAATTAATAGAATGTGTGATATGTTATCATGCAGAAACTGAGGACCATGTCATAGTTCATTTAAGATTTGGTTTAGTATTTTAGGAATCATGAAGTTGTTAGTGTTAAAAAAGAGTATTTTCATAATGGGCAAGAATGTGCATTTGAGTCTCGTAGGGCAGCACTCGTTGTGTGTCCCCCACCTTTTTTCTCTTCTTAAAAGTCAAAGCACAAGCTAGACAGCCTAAGTTACATTTCAGAGCATCACAAAACTCCCTTTGGCAGACAACTTATTCACATGGGGAAGAAAGCACTTTGCCAGGTTCAAAACTTAATTAAAAATGCCTAATGTGACTCAAGAAATCACACGCAGAACCCCTGTGATACATTTTTAATGAAAAAATACTCCTAGAATTCATTAAATGTTATAGATTTATACCTTCCAAATAATTCAAAGCTACATCTCCAGAACTACCAATGTTCTAACCTCCCAACCTGAAAATTATATGAAATAAGCCATTTGACATTTAGTAAATACTCCCAGACATTGTTGAAAAAATAAAATAAAAAAATAAAAAAAAAATAAATAAATAGATAGATAGATAGATAGATAGATAGATAGATAGATAGATAGAGGTAATTAGGAGGACTGAGAGGGAATATGTCATTTAATATAAATCAGAAATGACAGTTCACAAATAATTCAGTGCTTTCATTATTACACTTTAAGGATTTTGTAGGGCATACAGTGCTGCTTGCTACCAAATAACTCCACCCCAAATGCAGTTATTTGGGATAGCAGGTGTGGAGTTTCTGTCCCGATTTGGTACAGGATGACAGCTGCCATTTAGAAGCAATAAAAGATCTGTGAAGTGACTTGTGCTCCAAATTGACTGTATTTTTTGATGGGTGTCTTGAGACACTTTGGAGGGACATGGGTTTTAAGGATTCACCATCAGTGCTCCCTCAAGTGTGTCTGACAAAAGAAGTTGTGTACCCAGAATTACTAATGAAGCTTTGAAGATTTGGAATAGAAATGTGCATATTAATCCTTAAAAGGGCTCCATTTCTAAGTCTATCATTGCTGCCTCCTTCTAGAAAAACATCAATTTCTCACCCTGAAAAATCGTGTCATGTTTTTCTCATCACTCAGGTTCTTTAAATAAGTAAATTAAGCACTTAGATCATAGTGTCATTAAGGGGTTGGATGTGTATTTTAGGTCATCCTTTAAAAATTTGGATCCTGGTTTAGTTTGGGCGACCATGGAAGCAATGAACATTTACAGGAATTAATTGAACCCCCCTCATTGAACTCCAGGGGATTCCTTCCATGAAACCCTGATGCCCAGCACATGGAAAGGATGAATAAATGAGACTTTACCACAGGGGAAGACAAATATTTGTAAAATGCGAACAAGATGAGAATATTTGGGAGTTAAATGCTGGCTGTGGATGAATTACTGGTATCACAGCTAGTATAGTAATGGTCTCTGGCTAAACAGGGTTTTGCACCATCTGTCAGGGTTGCACCTACACATTCCTGGGCAAAGCAGGACAATGAGAAGGGCTTGAACATATTGCTTCCTTAGACAGATGTAGTGTGACCAGCTGCCCTGTTTTTGCTGCCCATGCACTTTTATCCATCAGACTTACACTCCAGTTAAAGCCTGACAATCCAGTGGAAAATCCAGAATTCTTGAGAATATTTGTCTGCATGTGTGGTGCTCCTTTTCCTTTCATGTATATTCTTCTCTTTAAAATGTTGATGCTATCCAACTGAAGCCATATCTTAAAGACAACTTCATGTTCATCATTACTAAGGAAGTGCAGTGTTTGAAGTGATTTTAAGTTCTCCTGTTTAAAAGATGACCCATCTGGCATTTAATCTAAAATCATTATGGGTCAGGAGAGTGAGAAAGAGGGAAACAGATACATATGCGCGGCGGCTTGTAACATGTGACGTGGGCTGCAGTCAGCTGGTGGAACATCCTGACCTCAATGATGTGAGACCACAGAGTTTAACCCATGAAATGGCTAAGATGAAAATTAAAAAGAAAAGAGAGAATAAAAAACAAACAAAAACTCAAAAAAAACCCAAAAAAAACCACCAAAAATAAAAAAGAAGAAGACATAAAAGAAGTAAAAGAAAAAGAAGAAAAAGAAGAAAAAGGAAGGGAAAAGAAATAAAAAAGAAGAAGAAAAAAGAAACCTCTCATACACGTCCATTTTCAGAAGTGGGGAGACAGGAAACTGCTGGTAAAATCTCACCTTTCTTTCACTGCAGCAGATGCAGTCTTGCTGAAGGTAGTCAAGATGGTGAAACCATGCACAGTGTGCATTAAGAGCAGTATGAGCCATTTAGCTGGTGCAGTGTAAATCAAGGAATAGGGGAGAGGTCAGTGAAGGGGAGAGAAGAAAATAGAAATACAATTCCAATATCTCTTGAAGCAACAATTTTTAACATTTCTTTTGGATATCAACATTAAAAAAAAAATCACCCTAAATCTTCCAAATTGAGTCAAAAGAGCAAGACTCAGCTTTTTTTCTGCAAGGAGATTAAAGAACCAGCTCCAAGAAGGCAGAGCTGTTGTTCTTGGCTTCCCACAGAGCGTGAAGCAACTTCTCACACTGGTAGGGCACAAGCAAAGCCCATCCCACCCGGTCTGAGAACCTGTGCCTGCTCCCACCGAGGGTCTGGACAATCTTCACACTAAATCCCAGGCAGAGTTGAGCCTGCCCCCACGGCAAGCAGTGGGCATTAAAATTCCAAAGATCTCAGCTGACTCTGCTCTGTGTGCTTATGCCAGCTGTAGATCATTTCTCCATAGCTTCCCGATCCAGAAATATTCAAGTTTGTAACTTCTTGAAATCCCCCTCCTCCAGCTGAAATATGGCATTTTAAAAACCATTTCCTTTATCCGGAGACCTTTGTGGATTTTAAAAATGCCATGGGTTTAAAATATTTCTTTTAATGTTTTTTTTTTTTTTTTTACTGAAACAGAAGTCAATTTTCACAAAACCACAAATGTCTGTGGCCACTCAGGCTTACTAATACTTTCCACAAATATCTCAAACAGTAGTTAAAAGAAAGGAATTTGTTTTAAATCCTGGCATCTGAAAACAGCTCCTGTGATTTTTTGGTATTTTTCATTAATTGCTTGGGAAAAAGAAATTGGATGCACTCTTTTGCAGTATTTATTAAAAGTTCCATCAGCCTACCAAGTGCTAGCAGATTAATATTTGTGGAAAATTCAGTGCAAATTGATAGACAAAATTTAATTAGCTGAGAGGTCACCTCCTAGAGTCAGGTATTAGATGAATACATTGCTTGTGCTACCTGGGCAGCACAATGAATGAATGCTTGTTGCCTTGCTGGTAAACAAATGTCATTTCTGGGATGAAAAAGCAAAAATTTCAGCATGGGATGGGGTGGGCTGTGCAACAAAGGATGCTGGCATGCCCTGGCCCTGCTGAGCATGGGATGGACAGTGAGCATCAGTCCTGAGTGAGCTGGGGGAAGCGTGGGGGTGACAGAGGGCACTGCCACACAGGTTTCACCTGAGAACCCATGGGGGACCCCACATGGTTCTGCTCCACCACAGCTGCCTTAGGGAGCAGGGAAATGCACTTCCCAAGAAAGGGAAACTTCCCAAGAAAAGCGGGACTTGAAGCGGGTGATTGGCTCTGGGCTGTAAATCCTGGGAATCCTGCACTGCTCTCTTGCTTCAGCTTGAGCATTAACCTAGAAATTCAAGAGATTTATGGCAGTTTCCTGCACAAGGCAGGGACTGGTGTCTGAGGAGCCCCTCTCAAAGGCTGTGCTGAATGCAAAGCTGCTGGGGGTGCTGACTTGTTCAGAGGAGATGTTCATAATGCTCTCTCCCAGCATTACTGATCCTCAAGCTTTTCTCCACACATCATGTGATCTTCATGACATTTTTGCTTTGTGTTATCCCTTCCTGGAAAACTGAGCTCTAAAAGCCTCTCTTCTTGTAACCAGCTGCCCTGGGCTACTGTGGGGAGAGCCCCTTGAGAAAGAGCAGCACATGAGCTCTACTCTGGGCAGAGGGAAGGTCCCAAATCTGTGCCTGTCACCACCACAGCTGTGCTGCAGTTGCCACCAGCACCCAGCACTCTTGTCTCCAGCACACCAAAAAGGACTTGTCAGGTAGGATAGAGTGAGGCTTGATTTGAACTTGCAGCAGCATTTTGAACAGGCTGAGAGGGTGCTTCGCTTCAAAAATTCCTGATTCCTGCTGAAGAAACTTGCTCTCCCCTTCACCACACGTGCAATCAATTTTCGCGCTTCTGTTTTCCAGCAGACAGCTGCTCAATCAGCCCATACTGCTGAGCAGAACCTGCCACCCCACAGAACCAGTGCTGCAAAGCCTGTGGCTCAGAAGAGGAGCCAAGGCCTGGCTGGCCATGAAAATGGAATTGTTTCATCATGCCTGAAACATGGAGGGATTCCTCCATGGGGGAAAGAAGGTCTCCACCTCTGGGAATCTCTGGCTGCTGCCTATTCATAAAGAATCTTTTTTATTTCTTCTTTTTTTTCCTTTTAAAAATTAAAAGTACAGAGAGGCATATGCATTTCTACAGTCTAAATCACAGAACCACAGAAAAGCTGAGGTTGCAGGGGACTTTGGGAGGTCTTCCAGCCCAAACCCCTTGCTTAGGCAAGGCCACCTACAGCCAGTTCCTGAGCACCGTGTCCAGATGACTCTTGGATATCTCCAGTGAGGAAAACTGCCCAATCTGCCTGGGTAATCTGTGTCAGCATTCAGTCAGCCTTGCAGTAAAGAAGAGTTTCCTGATGTTCAGAGGGAACCTCCTCTGTTTCAGTCTTTGCCCATTGCCTCTGGTCCTAGCACTGGGCATCACAGAAAAGAATCTGGCTCCATCTAATTTTTACCCTACCTTCAGGTATTTATCTGTATTGACAAGAACCTTTTGAGCTTCTCTTCTCCAGGCTGAACAGTCCCAGTTCTCTCAGCCTTTCTGCATATCAGAAATGCTGCATTGCTTTAATCACCTTCATGGCCCTTTGCTGGACTCTCTCGAACATCTCCATGTTGGCAGCTCAGCTCTGGATACAACATTGCAGATGTGTCCCAACCAGTGCTGAGTAGAAAAGAAAGATCACATCCCTCATCCTGCTGGTAGTGTTCTGCCTGATTAGGCCCAGGACACTCTGTCCTCTCTCTTGCAAGCACAACTTGGTCCACCAGGACCCCCCTGTAGTGCACAAGTGATTTCCATCTGTGGATTCCACGGTGTTTTCCACCATGCGTTCTTGCATTAGGTTGTTCCTTCCCAGGTAGAGGAATTTTTCCCTCCTTTTGTAGAACAACTGATCCCATCTTTTAGAAATAAGTCCTTAAAGTGACTTTAGAACAGAGAAAAAACTCAGCAAGAGGCAGCATGAAATGCCAAAGTATGGGAATAAATGGAGCATCACCGAGGGCATCCCTGTTGGGGAACTGAGAGAGCGAGGAGGGGCTGTGTCCCTGCCCTGCCCTGCCTGGGTCCTGTCCAGTGTGCTGTGCTAAGGCTGCAGGACTCACCCTCACAAGAAAGGATGTGAGGGTTGCTCCAGGACGTGATGAAAGTTGTTGAGCATCCTTCCACTACTTGCTCAGATTTGCAGGGGACGAGCTGCCACCAGGCATGCAGCCAGCTGGGAAAATCCAGGGACAGGCATGAACACTGTCATGGGTATTTCTGCTTAGGAAAGTCCCCCTTGGAGCTGATTCTGGAGGAGCTGTGACAGTAGAACTTCCCTGTCAGAAAAGGCATTGCTTTTCCAATAAACTATTTCACAAGTGGTCATCAGTTTAACATATTACCAAATTTGAAGGTATTCTTAATGTGAGAAAAATTGAAACAACTTTCAACTTTCCAGTACTTACTCATCCTGTGTTGACAGATTAGATGAGTTTAGATCATATTTTATTGTGCTGTGTATGTGTTAGAGCAATACTGCTGTAATCTGGGCTACCAACCTTTTCTTTATCTTGTTTTATGTCCTACATCTTTGGGAGCAGGACTGCCATTTCAGTCCAGTCCAGAACACTTCCCATTATTCTCGGTACATCCTCTGGGAATGTTAAATGGAGTCAAGGGAGAGAGAGGGAAAAGAGTACAGACCCAGATATAAATATAGAACAATCTTTTTTCTTTAACTGTGAACTTTTACACAATAAATGGTATCTTCTGAGTCTGGTGTGGTTTATATCGGGCACATATATTGCCAGTAAGAGGAACTCAGGAGTTTTCTGCAGGGAATTCCTATGTTTTTATTAAGATTAAAAGGAATTCACTTATAATTATGCTTAATTGCCTGCTGTCTTGACATAACCTTTGAGAAGAGGGTGGGTTCCTCTTGCTTTCCAATAGCAGAGCATCCCCAGAAAACCTACTACCAGGTTTTCCTTCATTTGCAGAGGTGCACTGAAAATCGAGGATGAGCTTTCAATGTCAAACTATGCTACAAAGAAGTCAAAACTGAAGACTAATGAGGCTTAGGGAGAACATCCTGTACCTTGGTCTGAAGGGCTAAAAAGATCTAAATTTCTTCACTAAGGGGGAAAATGATGCCTGACCAATCTAATGAAATTATGTGATGGAGCAGCCAACAAGGGAAGATTGATTGATGCTATCTGTAAGGCCTTTGACACAGCATGACATGATTATCTCCAAATGGAGACACATGGATTTGATGTGGGTGAGGAATTATCTGGATGGAGGCAGCCAGACAGTTGTGGTCAATGGCTCCTGTGTCCAAGTGGAGTCCGGCAATGAGTGGTGTCCCTCAGGCTGTGTCTTGGGGCTCTTCCATACCTTCACCAGTGGCATGGAAAGGGAAAGAGAGTGCACCTTCAGCAAATTTGCAGATGACACCAAGCTGAGCAGGGCAGCTGACACTGAAGGATGGGATGCCATCCAGAGGCACCTGGACAAACATGGGCCCACAAGAACCTCATGAAGTTCAGCAAGTCCAAAAAAGTGTTGCAGCTTTGTTGGGACAATCTCAGACACAAGCACAGACTGGGAGGAGAACTCATTGAGAGCAGTCCTACAGAGAGGTTTTGGGGTTCCTTTTGGATGAAAAGCTGGACATGACCTGGCAATGTGTGCTGTCAGTCCAGAAAGCCAGCCACACCATGGGCAGCAGGCCAAGGGAGGGGATCCTGCCCCTCTGCTCTGCTCTTGTGAGACCTTCCTCTACAGGTTCCTCCTCCTTTGCTCTTACAGGTCCTCAGCACAGGACACAAACCTGTCAGAGCAGGTCCTGAGGAGGACTGCAGCACCTCTCCTGTGAAGACAGGCTGAGAGAGTTGGGTTTATTCAGCCTGGAGATGAGAAGGATCAAGGGAGACCCTATGGTAGCTTTCCAGCACCTAAAGGAAACCACTAAAAAAGATGGAGAGAAACCCTTTACATGGGCAGATAGAGACATGACAAGGGAAAACAGTTTTAAACCTAAAAAGGAGAGATTTAGGCTAGATGTTAGGAAAGAACAGCTTACTATGAGGCTGATGAGACGCTGGATCAGGTTACCCAGAGAAGTGGGCATCCCTGGAAGCATTTTAGACCAGGCTGGATGGCTCTGAACAAGCTGGTGTAGTGGACTGGGTGCCCTTGGCAAAGAGGTTGGAAGTGGATGATATTTAAGTTTCCTTCCAACCCAACCATTCTGTGATTGTGGCTGAGTAGGAAGATGAGGCTCACCTGGAGAGGCAGAGGGCCAAGGGATGCCTGAGAGGCACAAAGCAGTTGTAATTTCATCAGTTTTCCTCCAATCTAATAAATGCATTGTCTCAGTGGCTTTCTGTAAATGTTGGGCCACTTGGTCTCCTGCAGAGACTTTTCCCCAGAGCTCTCTGCCTGTGCATGCCCTTCTTTTAAGGCCACACTGTGAAAATGTCTATTTTCCAGGATGCCTACTGCTCAGGAAAGCTCTTTGCCTTGCCCAGGTCTTCTTGTGCAGCATGCCCCTTTCAGGTGAGTGTTTTCATGGAGAGCCAGGCAGACTAAAATGCCCTTCAGGTGTCTCCTTTTCCTCCTGGTGATCCAGGTGTAGAAGGAAGTAGGTTGCTCCCACACACAACTCACAGAGAAAGAGAGAACAGGCTGGAAAATCTGAAGCTATAGATCAGACAAGGAGAACTGCAGTAGTGAACTGAATCCCTCTGGTGACAGCTTAAGTGACCCAGAGAGACAAGTCTCCAGAGGCAATTGAAGTGCCTGCTGTCACAAGTGAAACGTCTGAGTCTTAAGATGTGTCTTGCATCAAGCTCGGATCTCTGGTTCCTGTGTGGAGAGGTCAGCTGTGTTTCACACACCAGAGAAGCAGCAGCAGCAGACAGTGATCTGCACCAGGGGAGGCTGGGAGGTGAACAAGGAAAGAGGCAGGAAGGGACTGTGCAGAGGACAAAGCTGATAAAGAGAGATGGAAGATCAAAGTGAGAGGACAGAGGACGAGAACAGCAAACCAGGGTAAGATACAAAAAGGCAGATTGGGAGAAAATGAGAGGAGACTGAAAGAAGATAGAAACTGGGGCAAGAGAGAGGGGTAGGGAAATTAATTTGGAAAAGAGTATGAAAAAGTGCTGCCTGAAAAAGAAGATGGAGAAAAGAGCAGAACACAGTAGAGCAGAGAAGAAAAAAAACCCAATGCTTTCAGAACAGCAAATGTTTCCACAGAAATAAGATGCAATTGGAGAGGAGTATGGACCCTTATTTCTCCCCAAGTTGAATTAATATAATGATATACCCTCCCCAACAACAGTCCATCAGCAGCAAACAGATATCTTGGACCAAATCATCATAAATGCTTCTCTTGTATATGCTTGTAATGCTATAGCAGAATGTCCTAGTTTGGAGGACAGAGAAGCACTGCCTCTCCTGGGAACAAAACAGTCAAAGCAGTCTCTTTGAGTCTTGAGAACACATCTCAGCCTCACATTTCTAAGGATCCAAGGAGGAAGGAAAGAATGAAATAAAACCCCCTCTGCCCTCAGCAGAACCTAACAGACAGTTTTTCCTCTAGGGGCTTAGATTCCTTCTAGCTCTTACACCCAGCTGGCAGCAGGATGAATGCAGTTGATTGAACCATTGCTATTCTGTGTCAGAGATGATTTAAGGTCTTGCAATCATTTCACTCAGCACAGTTAGGAGATGAATTACTCCAGGGTGGGATTCCTTGATAGCTTCAGTAGTTTGAGTTTTAGCAAGAATCTCTCTTCTCTATGACTGGTTTTTCCCAGATGCTATTTCTGTTCTTTCTTCTTGCGAGCAAACCCTTGCCATCTTCTTACCCCTCCCCTTTCTTTGTAGTCCTGGTCAGAAAGTTGAAGCAAAAAGCTCCCCCTCTGGCTCTGGTGGCATTTCTCCAATCTTTCCACACTCCTGTCAAAAGATGCAGCATCCCAAAACTTGTTTCTCTCTAGCTAACAAATCTCACCTATCAGTCAAGCATGCCAACCTCCCATCCTCGTTTCCTGTTGGCTTTATGTCCTTTTGCTCCTCTTCTCTTTGAACCTTGCTGCCAGGGACAGGAACCAGTTTGTGACTGGTACCTACAGCTTGGAGCCCAAAGCTTGGCAGCTCTCTCTGTCTTCTTCCCTGAGGTGCCCAGCTCTGTGGCTTGAGAGCACATCACTGCAGCAGAAGTCAAGAAACATCCTCCACTGTTAAATATCTGGTTAGTACTACTCAATACCAAGAAGTAGAGCAGTGATGGCTACTCACTTCTTAGTTCAGAATCTCCCATACCAACACAATTTCAGGTGATCTAATTACGTGGTGGTTTCCATTTTCTGAGTTAACTCCCTTCACCCCAAGACTGCAGTAGAAGCTTGAGACACACATGAGCTAAGCACCACATAATTTCCCAGTAAAAGTAATTCCTCAGCTCTATTATTCTCTTTCATACAGCACCATTGTAGTCCAGAAATCCACCTTGCTGGCTGTCTCTCCACAGATATCGCCCAACAGAGTAGATCCTACAGAAAAAATGTCACTCTGTCATTTCAGTCTAGTTGAGGAATCAATTAAAATTTGGATGACAGCTGCAAGTAGCAAAGAGCACTGCTCAAATCTCCAGCTGAGCTAGAGCATGCCTTACAAGTTGTATGGTTTATCTTGGGCCTGGAACAGCAAATGTAGGATGCATAAACATTAGTCCCAAATGCTACTATCAAGAAAGATGGCAACATAGTGAGGCCACAAAAAAGGAGATGATTTCAGGATTAAGAATGGGACTACAGTGAGCTACTGCTTTCTTGCTCACTCTCCCAAGCAGAAATGCCTACCTGCACAAACACCCTGGCCATTTTAGTTTTTCAACCCTCCTCTCTGATTTGCTGGATCTAGTTGCAGACACTGATAATTTCTCAGCCATGTTTTCCCTTACCATCTGTATAATTATTCAGGCTACTAGGTGCATGTGGTATAGATACACCTAGTCCTGTAATCATTATAATAATGAAACATTTTATCTTCACTATTCCTATTTTTTTTTGGCAAAACGACTGACATATAGAAATTTTTGAAATTTAAATTTGTGATCGGTTTAGATTCAGGTGCTTTAAGATGAAAAGTCTTAAGTGTATTGAATATTCTCTCCTCCCATCTCTGTACAACTACAGCTATGAGGAGTGTTTACTCATGGGGAGGAACCCACATGCATCCTGGAATGTGCAGTGACAATAAAAATTAAATTAAATACATTTCATAATAGGTCATTCAGGAAGTGGCCATTATTTTATTTTTAAAAATCGAACAAGCACCCCTGCCCCACCAAAAGCAAGTCAACAACAGCCACACCAAAAATCAAAATACAACTAAAAAAACCCCAAACTGCTAAAAAGTGTGCAGATCCCAAAAGGAATTCTTTGTTTTGCTGTCAGTTCAGAGTAGCTGGGTGGCAATAACCAGTGCATCCAGCTGGCTGCAGCCTACAACACTAGACCCATTTTCTAGGTGAGGACACTGAAGAACACATCAGATTTATAGTGCTTTGAAAGCACACACAGGAGACTTTTCATTACCCAGGCCCCAAAGGAGACATAATTGGTTTCAGAATTTATGTGCAATAAATCCTTCTGCTTGGTTATTTGTTAATAAGTTCTGTTGATAATACTTTGCAGTGCCTCTGTGGGTTGTTGTAATGGAAGTCCAAGTTTTGTGTGTTGGACAGTTGGGGCATCAGTAACCCTGCAAACTTAGGTATAAAAGGGTAATTAATATCTCATGCAGAGGCCAGAAAAGGTCCTGCATCTCTGCACTTTGGTGCTATGCCATGGTCAGTACAAATGGTGAGGCAAAGGATAAGTTTTCTTATTTTGGGAAGGCATGTGAGTAGGCAGTGTTAGAGACATCCAGGTATAGGAGCAGTGGCTTGTTTTTCTGACTTGCTCGTACCTCTGCTGACTAGCAAAGTAGATCTCTAAAGCAAGTCATTTTTGCATCCCTGTATCTCTTCTACCATGTGGTCTCCATGAATTTCTCCAAGCAGGTCCATCTCACAAGTAACAGCTCTCCATGAGTCCATCCCACAGACAACAGAGGGCACTTTAAATGTCTTAACACCCAGACACTGTTAGTGTGTCCAAGCACATCTGTCCCCTCCCAAAGACATTCTGAAACCCAGGAGAACAAACAGTGATGTTCACATGTCACTGGGCCCCTCAGGTGGAGTGAAGAGCACACAAATCATTCTCTGGCTGCTCTCTCTGTAAGGGTTAGACAGAGCCACTATCACAGAACAAAACCATAGCAATCACAGGTAATTTCCAGGTGAAGAATGTTACGGCTCATCATCATCATTACATCAGCAGGGAATCCCCTTGGAGATCAGACGTGAGCAGAACACAATTAGATTACAAGGTAATCCTTTACACAAACAAGGGTTTAGTTCATGGTTGGTTTACAAAAAAAAAAGTACAATGAATTGTAAGGTTACATTCAAGAATGCTTGCCTGAAAGCTGGTTCACAGAGGTTTTGATTATCATCCGTTATGAAATCACTTATTATTTGTAACCTTTTATGCCTATAACATTGCCAAATTTAGATCACTTATATTTCATAAGAAGATACGACAGGGCAGGCAAAAAACGGATTTTTATGGTGAGTTACAACCTTAAAACATTGGAAAATAAATGATTGATATAAACTTGCCACTGGACATCTATCACTGCCACCCCTAGGGCAGGGGAAGGGAAAGGAATTAGCAGAAATTTCATCTTTGCAGGAGTAATATTAGGGAAATAGACCCTCCAAATAAGACCTGTGAGACCTCATTGGGTTATCATGAAGGACATGCCCTCTCTCATTGCCCAGTTGTGTGGGGTCCCTTAGTCTCCTTTGCTGCCCATTCATTTTTAGAAGTGACAAGGCAGCAGCCACAGACTCTCCTTCAGCATCAAATGCTGCTTTTCCTTTGGTCCTAGAGAACATATTTTGAATTTTCTTCCCATATATAACTGAAATGACTGAAATGTCATCTGTCACTTCAGTGCAAATTGGGCTGGAAAGACAGCCTTCAATCACACCAGTGCCAATGGAAAGGGAAGGAGGAAGTGCACAAGGCTCACATTACAAGACTCTCACACCATTCCTCGTAGTGCAGCTTTGCAATACATTGGAGGTGAGCTGGAGACGAGACAGAAAGGTCCTGACAGGGTCTACCTTCAGCCCAGAGAGGAGACAGTCTCAGAGACCTGTTTCTGAGCTGGTAACAAGAGAACCTTGTTGCCGTAAGTATGAGCATTAGCAATGGCAAAGTCTCACAAGGGTCTAAGCCAGATCCGGTGATGATATTGCAGCTGACTTCTTCTAACAAAACCTAAGCCACTTCCAATACTTGGTCAAAAAGAAGGCACAGGAAGAAGATAAAACGAATCTTGCCTAAGTAAAGAAGTAGAATGTTAAGATAACAAACCCTGAAGGTTTAGTCAAACACAAAGGAGAGGGTTTTTCTCTGGACAGTTGTCAAATCCTGATCCTTTCACATCTACAGCATCAGAGGAATTACCAGGTGCTCTGACCTGTGTCCTGAGCCACATCAGTGGGCATTGCACACAGCATGTGCCTCCAGCACCTGGACCAAGCAGATCTGCAGGAAGGTGAAGTTTAATCCTCTGTCTAATGAGCTGAAACAGCAGAGTGTTCCATTTCCTTCAGCCATAATCCAATTTCCACATACGGAATAATCCACTTCACCTTCAGACAATAACTTTATCCATCAAGGGTGAAAGAATGAGGAAGATTATCACTTTACTCAATGAAACAGCCTATTGGTCCCTAAAAAAGCCCTGGTTCACATGTGGCTCTAGCTGTTGGCTGCTAACAGAGAATGACTTTGTCACTGTTCCTGACCTTTAATGCACGTCTGTGTTCCTGCTCCACTGTGATGTCACTGTCACCTATTTCCCAGACTCCCTTTTAATCTTATTGTCAGCAAAGAAACTGGATCACAACCCCCTAAAGTAGATCCTGGTAGCTTACTCAACCGAGCTCAGGATGTTTCTTTAGCTAGGTTTGCTTGAGACAACTGGCAGAACTTTGTTTACATAGTGCCTAAGAAGCTCAGAACCCCCCGGATGTCTGAGGTTAACGATGGAGTGAGTCAGTGCTCACAACAAGATGATTTTATCCACCTGCCATTCTCCAGGTGCAGACAATGAGAAGATCAGATTGCTGTGTGTCCTAGAACTTATCTACTGTTGTTGTATAGAATTTGTACTGAGCATCAGAGATTACTTGGAATACAACAGAGGCTCCTACCCTCCTTTGCAGAACAGGATATGTCACTAGGGCGTGGGGAGTGATCCGGGATCTTCCCCTTCACTGAGTGACAGTGGTTTGCAACTTCAAAGAACTCTCTAAAGAGGCTTTGCTGCAGTTACTACAGCAATTAAGACAAGGGGCTGCACCAAAATTTTCTTGGAAGCAAAGGTGGACACATTTGTGGGGTGTGCTTTAAGGTGTCCAGGCTAGTTCAGGCATTGTCTGTAGTTATCTGGATGTATACCACGGTTTTGAAATCCATACAATACTTCTCCTTTGTGCATAACAACACTAGTGCAAGAAACAGGTCACTGAACTTTGATTAAAAGAGAGCATAAAATACATTAAGCTTGATTTCGGGAGCTTTGACATGAAAGTCTGTCACACAGTTCAGATTCTTGCACCAAGTCTTAGCTGTTGATCAGAAATTCACTGTGTTATTTTAAGACAGTTAATCTATGTCCTTTGAAGGAAGGGAATGACTCATAAGCTTGGTTTGGGGTCTGCTGTTATCTAGTATGAAATTTTTTAATATTGAAACAACCCGTAAGTCCTAGACAGGATGGCTGGAGATAGACTGAATCATGAAGAGATATACAGAGATATGAGCTGCCCATATGTACATACTGGTACCATAACTCTTCCATATTGCTCATTACCTCAGTATCAAAGCATGCATTTGCTTAGCAGCTATTCAAAGACCTGGAAGATCTTTGAAGGAAGCAGGGAAGAGGATATTTAAGTGACTCCATTGCTGGAGGACATGGAGAGAGTTGGTAATAGTCACCTACTTCTCGTAGGAAGGAGCATGAGGACCATCATCTTAATAATGAATCTAACACATTTTGCATTTTATATTTGTGAAATTACACTGCAGTTGGAATAACTTAGCACTGTCCTGATCCAGTGTTGATGTGTATGAGCAGTATGGTACACCAACTTAAACAACGAGAAACTTCTTCCTCACCCCATTTGCCTTTTCCTTGTCACACAAGAACCTGGTCCGCACAGTCAGCTGGTCCCACAGCAGCAGGGGAGGAAACCCTGGCAAGAGTTGCAAGGGGGAGATTAGATTTAATTGAACGACATTTTGATTCGTAAAGATCACACAGATGGAGAAGCCTGATTTAAAGGAAAGCTAAAGGTCATGCACTACTTAGGCAGGAGTGGAATTTGTCCATCCTGCTAACTCTAAAAATAAACTTTTAAGAATGTAATAAAATTGGACTTAGGACGAGAGGTATTTTGTATATTTTGAAATGCTTATGTGTGAGCTGTGTGGGACACATGTGCCTAATGAAGGGAACAGGGAACTTGCATAGTGATTAAAAACATGGACATGACCACTGTAACTCTGCAAGATGGAAACCACATTGCTACCCCAAGTTCACCTATAAACTAAGACAATGATTTGACTGCCCTGATTTGAGACCTTTCAGCACCAGAGCAGCAGCAATGTCTGTAACATTTGAGTATTGGGTGCATATGATCCAATCACTGAGACTGGGAAGGTTATAGGACCACATCCATTGAATTTAGAAGGCTTAGGAAAAACCCTTTTCAGTTCGTGTATGATTTTTTTTTTCCTAATTAAATTCCATGATAGATAAAATTTGGGATAAGAAAAAACTCAGTCTTCCACCTCCAAAGGACAATATATGGCCCCACATGTACATCAGTTTTGATCAGTGTTACCAGGAAAGGCAAGCCCCTCAGGAGTACTGATTTCTCTATAATGGTTAACGACCATGAAAGAACTCAGAGCTCACTAAATTAAAACAACTTTTTTTTCTAAGAGAAGAATTTACAAAGTTTCTGCAGCTTTTTAAGCCATGGAAGCATTGTGATAGCATGGGTATCTCAATTTCTCATGCCTACTAATCTTGCCTTCTTCTGAGCCCCAATATTATTACCAAAGGCACCAATGACACAAGTTTTGGTGGGAGAGCTGCCTGAGCCACCAGTGCAGGTGACACATAAGTGCCACCCACCTCCTTGCAGGTCCTATAGGCGATGAAAAAGTAGAACTTGGAACAATTCTCACTGTCATGATAAAATATGAAGCAGTCATCACATGCAGTACCATCCTTCCTTGAAGGTTATCCATCCAATGTGATATTTTGAGAAGACCAGCTGCTACAGAGAAACATTAGATATATTATATCATCAGAACAGACTTCCACCCTAAGGGAGGCATATTGTTACCAGTTGTTTGAGGAAAGAATAGCTTAATGCAAAAATAAATACTCTAAGACCTTTTAATATACAAGCATGAAATGAGGCTTCATCCTACTGTACTCCAAGTAAACACCAAACCATTTTCATTCCCTGTGCCCTCCAGTGAGAGCTGAGGGCCTCAATTTCCTTGAGTTTAGTGTGCACACAGAGGAAGGTTGCCAGCATGAGGATGGACATGTGTTCAAAGCAGAAGAACTTTTCCTACACAAGCAGGATTTACCCTGATCCTGATTTGAAACCCAGAAAGCAAATGCCAGTGAGATAAACTGGGAAGTGCTGTCTTTCAATGGGACTTGCACACATCACTGTAGGAAGAAGGGTGATATTTTGAGCGGCATAGAACTGCCTACAGACCTCAAATATACTTCTTTTTCATTGCATTATAATTTGTCTAGAACTATTCAATTCAAGGAGTCACTTCACCATGCCTGAGAACAGAGTGGTCTAAATCAGGCTGCTTCAGGAGCAGGTCTGATGTGAAACTATGCTTGAGATCTGGGCAACAGAAAAGATGGCTCCTTAAAGCAATTGAAAATACTTAGAAACTATCCAAAGAAGAAAATTTACACGGGTGAGTGCAGGTTTGCTGCACAACAACCTTAATTGCAGGTCCTTCTGTGGAGAGCCCAAGCATTCAGTGAAATGCACATGTACATGAAATCATCTGGCATCTGAGAAGAAATCTACAATAATCCAAGGCAGGGGGCTCAGCCCAGTGGGTGTTCTCTATGTCCCAAAGCTCCCTTTCACTGCATCTGATCTTTGCTGTGAACCTCACAAGGACATCAGTCTGGTGGTAAGCAGGAGATTGGAAGGCTTCCAGAGCCAGAAATCATGGGTTTAATCCTGACAGGACCCAAACACAGTAAAAGCAAGCCCAAAGAAATTATAGCCAACAGGAAATTCCAATCATCCTTTGGCTATATCTGTCAGTTCCTCGGCGTCATAACCCAGACCCTTGTGTGTATGTAACAGCTCTAGTTGGCATGTTCCAAATAATTAGCACAGACAGGATTTATGTGTTTTGCTAGTTTATGGGGACTTGCATTTCATGATAAGCATTTTGTAAGCTCTTGGACATCTAACTAGAAGATTCAGAAATTAAGTAAATTCAAGACTGAAGATTCTTTACATGATCAAATTGTTTTGGGGTCTGTATCTGTCTGATTTTAATATGAATTATTCCCTTTGGATTTTGCTCTCAGTGAGACTTTTAGCGCCAGAATCACAAGAGAGTCTAAGGAATTCAGAGGGTGAACTCTTCAGTCTGTTGTTATCAGTGTCCCTACAAACACACAAAAGGAATGTAGAATGGAAAAGTGAGATGCATTCCTGTCTTCACCACTCATTAGTGCTGCTTTGGGGTGAGAATAGCACCTCACTTGTGCTATGCCAGAGCAAGGTGTGAAGTAATTACCAAAAGAAAGATCTTCTTGTGAAATAAGGCCACCCTATCTCCTTGTAAACAGCTCTCCAAAAATCTATTCCCCTGGTCTCATTGCTCGGGAGCATGTCCTGCATACAAGCCCACTAACTGGCAACCTATTTACATGGGGCTGGCCACTCAAGCCTCTTTTCCCTCTATTTTCCCACCTTTGTTCTTCTCTAAACCTGTTATATCCTTCCCTTTCCCTGTCTTTGGTTTCTCCCCCAGCCTATCCCATACCAGGTATCGTGAAATCCACATTTCTTCCTCCACATCCAGTCATGTGTCCCACACAGGGACACCTCTCCAAGCTGTCAGGCGAGCTGGGGAGCTGTTTCCCCTGGAAAGGGTGTTACTTCCCACCCATGAAACTGAGGCTCTCCTGGAACAGCCCCAGCCCAGTTTAGAGTCTTGTGTCTCGGACTGGGATTTTATGGTTCCATGGCTTGTCCTTCTGCCTCTGCATGTGTGTAGATGAACCTTTAATCACACAACCTAATACAGTTCTTCCAAAATACATCACATCAGATGAAAGAAGATCCTGAGGACAACCCTCTGGCTCTGCATCTGTGTCTTGCAGCTTTTCTGTATAACCTTGAATAAAACACGTTCTCAGTCTGTACCACGGGACATAACACACTGGGTGAAGTGGGGGAGGGTGATGATGTTGGGCACTTTTTTAATGGTTTTGAGATACTGCCAAAGACTTGGTTGAGAAAAGTTTAAAAAAGGGAACACAGAGGGCTGTGCTTCATCTATGTTAGAAAGAAGAAGGGAAGAGAGAAACATGACTGTTCTGACAGAAGGACGCTTTGTGAGCACTTGAGACATCCGTATTCATTTAAAGAGCACTGGAAAATCCTGGCTGTAGGGAAGTGATCTGCACTCTGCATCATGGCATAAGCCTCCATGGGCACATGGGACAGGAGAAAAACAGAACTCTGGACCTTGTGCTAGCACACATCCTTTATCCCAAACTGCACAACTTCCCATACCAGCCTTGCTGCCCTAGAGGGCTATGGTCTGTCCATCTTCCTCATCTGGGGCATTAAATGCAGGTGTTGATGCTTGTTTCATCTTTTCCCTCGAGGCCCAGGTAAAGCACTACTACACTTGCTGAATTTATCACTTTGTGCAAACTGCATTTATATGACAGCAAATCTATATAACTTTCCCATGTCCATTTACTCTGTTGTTGAACTGTCAAGAAAAGGTAGCCCATCAGGTCCTAGCAAAGGGCAAGTGGCTGCCTCTTTCTCCTGGCTCAGTAGGATCCTTTGCCCTGCATGAAGCCAGACACCAGAGCAGAAGCCTCCTTGGGATTTTTCCTCAAAGATCAAAAAAAACCCCAAAACAACAACCCCAAAGCCCCAGATATCTATTCTGATAAATGACTGGGGTTTTTTTCCTCTCAGTAGTTCACCTTTAACTTTTGACAATCAGTCTGGTTCCCCTCTATATTTCCTGTTTTCCATAAGCCATAAACATGCATAAACCAGGAAAATCAAAGGAGTGGAAGTGGAAGATAAGTCCCAAGAACTGGTACCAATGTGAGGGAGGGAAAATCTTGGTCTAGCTGTGCCTTGTTATGAGTCATGAGATGATGACAAAACATCACTGTGAAAACAGGCTTTGGGTCTAATGTAGTCTTTATAGGGCTATTGAGATAAAAATTGCCCCAGAACAGAAATCTAAGATTGCCTGATAGGACTAGATTGAAAAGAAGTCTGGTGGATCTTATATTGCAATCTGAAGACATATCTGTTCTTAAGGGATTCACAATACCCTAGAAGATTTTCTAAGTTCTATAGTTGTTGATCATTTTGGTCTTTCCATACCATGACAGAGACTGCAGAAGTATATATCTTAGTGTTTTAAATTGGGTATGATCAGAAGACGATAAAGACTATGCAGTTTGTAGAACTGAGTTTTGTTAGAAAATACTGATTTGAAATATCTGTGGGAATGTATTCATTGCAGCAATCTTCCATTAAACTCTAAACTTGCGTGCTGCCTTTGAGTTTGGAAGCCACAGGGGGTCCCAAGCTCTCCACTCTACTGTGAAGTATTAGGGTCTGTAAACAAAGTATCAGTTCCCAAGCAGTCCCAAATCCTTAAAACCTTAATCTTGGATTTTGTACCACTCCCAGTGCTATCATGGGTACCCCAGGTTGACAGGGGATTTTCAGACCTTCTGTGTTATCTGAGGTGGATGGAGGAATCTGGAAACTAAGACAATATTCCAATGGGAAAGATCAGCAGCAAAATCCAATCAGGCTGAAGATTATTAACCTGAGCATTACCCTAATATTTACATTTTTTTTATGAGGCATAACATTGCTGGACCCTGCATTGCTAAATCCATCCTATGCAGAGATTGGAAGTATTTGAAACAGTTAATTTTAATTAGAATTCAGAAAGCATATTTTCACAATTTTTCTAGTGCCACTTTAAGAGAGAAGATGCTGGCAGGACAGTAGATGTTTGGTTGTGGAGTGAAAACCAACAGATGTGACCCAGCAGGCTGCTGATCCCTTTTTCTGCTTCTTGTTATCTTGCCCATGTCTCACAGCTCAGCAAAGAAATCCCACATGGATGGAATGAGGCAGAATTTCACTGGTGGCCAAATCTCTTCTTAAGCAGCGAAGAAGACTCAGACACAGCTTTTTAAAGTAATTTTTTCAGTGCAAATTTAATAACTAAACATCCTGAAAATTTGTCCTAAGCTAGTGTGAAAAATGAGCCTTAGTCAACCCAAGTGTTAACTTTGGCTTGCTGCAGCATACAAGGGTATAGTTGTAGGCTCCAGTTTTAAATAAAACAATGCAGGAGTCCCCAGACCTCAGCTCTGCTCACAGTGTCCTCTTTACCCCTGGGTTTCCCGTTCTGTCCATTTTCATGATTAATTTTCTCCACTCACCTCACAGCAGCAACAGGAAGCACATTTGCACAAAGGCTACATGAAAATGATGAAAATACGCTGAAAGATGACAGCCCTTGTCACCTGAGACCAAACAGGAGTGTGCAAGCTGAATGGGTTGGGACAGTCAGACCCTTCCCTAAAGCCCTTATGATTAATAAAAAATTTTAGAAGCACGGGTTTTGTTGCTGTTGCTGTTTTTGTTTGGTTGTTTTTTTGTGGTTTTGGTTCTTTGCACTTCATCTTGGATTTGCCATTATGGTGACCCATGAGCAGTGCAGAACCACCATTAGGACACTCCATTCTTGCCTTCTTCCATCCCTTCCTTGTAAGTGTTAATCACAAAAAGCTCATCTCCACGCCCACAGGAGGCACAAATGATGTGAGCGAGTCCCAGTACCCCAGTCAGAAGCACAAACATGTGCCAGGGCTGTCCAAAAGGAGTTTTGTCTCCATAGAGTGGCATCCCAGGTGTGGGAGGAGCTCTCTGGATCTCCTCATTGACTGAGGAGGGTTTCTGCATGGGGACATCTTGGGATTGTGCAAGGCTTGTTAAAGGGTGGTGAGGGGGGAACTAAAGGCAGGAAAAGAAAAGCATTGGCAAGGATTAGGGAGGAACAAACACTGGGAAATAGAGGGATAAGGGGATCAAGTGGCTGGTTAAGTATAAACAAGTTGCTGGACACTGTGCTTGCCTGGCCATGCTCTGTGCCTCATGAATGCTATCTCAATAAACACCATTTCAGAGCTCATTTAAACCTCCTTTTCTTGTGTGAGAGACTCTCTGCTTGTGTATAGGGACAGCTGCAAGTGCAGCAACTGGAACAGGTCCAGGAGCCAGGGGATCCCTGTGTTGGTGGTGCAGTGGTCAGTCTGTGGTCACCAGTGAGGCTGGAGCTGCAGCAGCCAGGGTGACATGGCCTGGGAGCAAGGGGTCAGCAAACCTCTGAGGGTGAGACCAAAGAAGGCTGGAGAGAGCAGGGGAGTGCCAAAGAGCTTTTTGTGAGAGATGGTCTGTAATAACAACTGAGCTGGGGCTGTGATCCCAGGGACTGGCCTCTCCAAGGGTCTGATGTTACAGTGTCTGTGTGTGCTCTCTGTGTGTCTCTAACCTGAGAGTCCAGGATTTATGTGCTGGATAAATACCTGGTGTGTAGGTGTGCCCTCTGTGTGTGTGCCCTCTGTGTGTTCAGCCTGGATGATGCTGGAAGCTGGGGCATGGAGCTGTGCCAGACTCTCTCTGGCTGCTGGATCCAGGCTCCCCCAAAGCAACCACTGCCACTGCCATGACACCTCTAGGTACAGATGGGAGATGATTTCCACCTCTGCCAGCCCAGCATCACTGCCTCAGTGGAAAGGGCCAAGGAAAGAAGGGAAGGGAGAGCACAGCTATAAGCCCTAGGATGTGGTAGCAGCTGTATCCACCAGCCATGAGTCTGTCTGATCTGTGGATTCCATAGCCCCTCTTCCCTTCCTATCTCCTCCATTTGCATCCCACCAATCTCCTCTCTTCTGCAGGGAAAATGTGTAATTACTCCTCAAATCAAGCCAACGTTTTGCTGCCTCCCTCCTTCCTGCCTCTTCAAATCTAATCTGTGATCAAATCCACCCACCAAAGTCAAATGTCTTTCCAGGGATGAACTTTCACACAATCTTGGGAGCAGTTTTCTAGTTTTGTGGTTGGTGAGAATAAAAAATTAATGTGTTTTTTTTCCATGTAGAAGCATCAGTCACGCATAGTGTGTACACTAAATTCACAGGGTCATAGAAATTAGAGACTGGGGAGCCCAGGGGAGAGAACTGCTCCAGCTAAGGAGCTGTGTAAAATTATTCTGTGCATTGCATTAAGGCGAGGAAGGTCTTTGAGCATTCCTGAACTGTCATGTTGTCCTTGTTTTCTTGTCACCTTCTTCCTGAAACATAGAGGTGGGTATTGTCTTTCCCAGAGAAAGTAGCTTATTAATTTTTATGAGCAAAGACGATGTGTGCTGTTGAGGAACAAGCTCAAATTAAAATATTATTATTATGTAATCAAATATGGGCCTTTCACAGTGACATTTAAAGAGCCATGTCCTTATTTTTAGTTAAAACCTGCACTGAGCTGGCTTATGATCCATTAACATCCCTGTCTGAGGATCTGACCCAGATTAGATTTATTTGATTCTATTCTCAGGTTATTATATACTCTCCCATTATGGATCAAGTTTTAATGCCAATCAAATGGCATTGGAAAACCTCCAAATGGTTTCAGCTGAGTGGGAATGGCCCTGTTCAGACCATGTGCTTAAGGTCAGTGTCTGCTGTCAGGTATAAATCCAGCAGAATGCCGCTGGAATCAATTGAGATATAGTGGATTTATAGAGATGACATTGGCAGTAGCAATTGACTGCCTCCAAGAACCAGTCTGTGGCCTCAGCTCAGCCCTGAGCTCTCAGGATGGTACACAGGTGCTGAAGTCAGTGCACTAGAGGACCTGCTGTCTAGTTATCTTCTGACTCTCATTTGAGTTCTTTTGGTTTAATTTTCTGAAAAAACAGACATTGAGTGCACAGATTCTGGGGTAGAATATCATGATGTGATTGAAAAATGTCAGGTTTGCTGCAAATTCATTGTCATGTGTTCACCTATCCCTGTGCAAGTGGGAGCAACAGGAATACAGTGTCCTCCCTTCCTCTGCCACCTCAGCTGAGGGGCAGCCAAAACATCCCTGAATTCCTGTGTGGAAACCAGGACTTGGCCTGTGATGCTCCCACCATCCTACACCCTCATTTAGCCCCTGCAGAGATTCTGGAGATGCCTCAGAAATTCTCTCTATTGCATGATGCCTCCTCCAGACTTTCCAGGGGTGTGACTTTGCTGCTCACCTTGTTCCCGTCCTGAATTCACCCCCAGCTTTGTGGATTTAAAAGGTCAGCAAAAGGGCAGCCCCATGAAAAGACTTAGAGGGTTCCTAAAATACTGCTGCAACAAATCTTAAACTCCCACTCCAAGCAGTGGAGGTCTGGACATGAGAAGAAATGCACAAGGAGGAAGAAAAAACCATTTTCATTAGCAGTGACTTGCTGATGCTGTGGTTTCTCTGTCAAAACCTGTGACCTGAATTATCACTGCCTGTGCTGCTGGAGGGTTTATTGGAAAATGGATAGCTTTGCAGGGAAAAGAAATGAGCCTGGTGGACATGACATTTTTTTAAAATAAAAATAAACAAACCCACTTCTTTATATTGCATATAAGCAAAGAGAACATGATCAGAATACTCTTGATGATGAATCAGGCTGCAGAATTCATCTGGTCCATGTGAATCACAGGTCAGGGATGTTCCAAACTGCCTTCATGCCCCTGCAGCTAAAGCACTCCAAAATGCATTCTCCAACCTATGTTTATTCAGATGCTGATCGAGTTTCCAGAAAGCTGAAAAAACCTCCTAACCAACACTCCAAGGAATGTCATAGCTCAGGGTTGTCCTCACACCATCTCCCATTTTGTATGAACATCATCCCAGTAGACTTCTGCAGCCAGCAGGGCTTCTGGCAGCCTGGAGCTCTCATTCAGATGATGTTTCCAAGTCACTGCCAAAATACCAGGGGTGGAGGAACTTCTTGGGCAGCTGTGAGCTGACAGGTGTATCCTGCCCCACTTCTGGATGAATGCACTGCCAGGAGGACAGCAAACACGCTCAGATACACAATCGCTTTGCTGATCTGAAGGACAGACTTGTGTGAGCTCCTGGACAAACTCAAACACAAAAACAAGACACCACAGGGTGGCCAACAAGGCCAAGTGCAAGGTTCTGCACATGAGTCAAGGCAATCCCAAGCACAAGCGCAGGGTGGGAGAAGCATGGCTTGAGAGCAGCCCTGAGGAGAAGGGCTCGGCTGTGTTGGTTGTTGGAAAGCTTGATGTGACCTGGCCATGTGCTCCAGCCACCCAGGAAATCAACTGTGCCCTGCTCTGCATCCCAAGCATTGTGGGCAGCAGGTCAGGGCAGAGGGAGATGATTTCCTTCTGCTCTGCTCTGGTGAGACCCCACCTGCAGTGCTGCATCCAGTCCTGGGGTCCACAGTAGGAGTAGGGTGTGAACTTCTTGGAGTGAGTCCTGAGGGTGAAGATCAGGAGCTGGGAGAGGGAGCCCCTCTGCTATGGATAAAGGCTGATATAGTCGGGGCTGTTCAGCCTGGATATGAGAAGGCTCTCAAGGGACCTTAAAACACCTACCAGTAACTAAAGGAGCCTACAAAAGAGCTGGAGAGGGACTTTTTCCATGGGTAGATGGAGATAGGACAAGTAGCAAAGCCTTCAAACTAAAGGAGAGTAGGTTAAATTAGACATTATGGAGAAATTCTTCCCTGTGAGAGTGGTAAGGCACTGGAACCCAGAGAAGTTGTAAATGCCCCATCTCTGGAACTTCTGCTATCTTCAGAATATCTATTATTGATGCCATTACTTCTGTTCATCTTTATTCTTTTCAGTGCTCTGGTGGGTTGACCTTAGCTGAACACCAGGTGTCCATCAAGCCACTCAATCACTCTGGGTTCTCATCAGAGGGAAAAAAGATGGAAAAT
Organism: Turdus rufiventris; assembly: GCA_013186435.1. Taxonomy (NCBI): domain Eukaryota; kingdom Metazoa; phylum Chordata; class Aves; order Passeriformes; family Turdidae; genus Turdus; species Turdus rufiventris. The sequence continues at coordinate 19,425,526 of PYHW01009979.1, read as the reverse complement.
AACTTATAGGTTGAGGTAAGGCAATTAACTAAAACACAAGAAAAAGTTTACATTCACTGAAGCAAAGAGAAAAAAATAATTTTATTCTCTACTTCCCACCAGCAAGTGATGTTCAGCCACTTCCCAGGAAGCCAGACTTTAGCATGTGTGGCAGCTTTTCCAGACAGAAAAAAAAATATTTTAAATAACAAAAACACGCTGTTTGCCTTCCTTTTCGTAGCTTTTATATCAGAGCTGATGCTGTACTGTATGGAATATCCCTTTGGTTAATTTTGGGTCAGCTGGCCTGCTTGTGTCCCTTCCCAGGATTTTCCCACCCCTACCCCCTTGATGGGGGAATTCTGGGGGGACAGTACTGATGCTGGGCCAGCTCTGCTCTGCAGGAGTCAAACACTGCTGTGCTACCAACACCTTTCCAGCTATCAATGCCCAGCAGAGCACTGTGAGGGCTGCCATGGGAAAATTAACTCAATCTCAGACAGATCCAGTAAAAATGTTTTTCTTCCTTCTGGCTCCAGAGTTCCTGGATTAGAAAGATTCTTCTTTTTTATAACATTTCCGCAAACATGTGACTAAAGGGGAAGTCAGCACCCTGCAGACACAGAGCAGTTTAGGCAGTGTGGCCAACAAGCTGCGTGCTCAACCACTCCCTCCCAGCCTTTAAGTCAGCTTGAGTGAACCAGAATTTTGTACCTGTGTTTGCCACTTCTGAGCATTTTTTGTTTCAATTATTAAAAAATAGTGGGTGGGCTTTTGGTAACAAAATGAGCATCCCAGCCAGCTGTAGGTAAGTTCTTGCTTTTCTCATAAAGAACAATTCATCCCATCTTTTTCAATATGTAAAAGCTCCTAAACAAACATCACCAGTCAGAAAGGGAGTACTCAAACCTACTAAATTTTTCTAGAGCAACCTCAGTTTTTGAGAATGCATGCATTACTGTAGAAGCTTTCTCATACTTCTGGTTGGTCCTACATGGCTGAGTGTTGTTCTTTGTAGAAATACCCAAGTCATGTCTGGAAACACCACGTCAAATACAGAAAGCAGGCTAATCGTATTAATGGAACCTTCCAACCAATCAGTCCTTCTGAAAAGCAGGATGAAGAAGCCAGGAAAGCCTGGTGCCACATTCAGGACTGCTGCAGTTTCTTTGCGTGCTTTTTCACTGCCCTGCATAAATACCCCTTGACTTACAAGCTTCATTTATTTGCTGAAATTAATGCAACAGCATGCAGTTACTATGGTGATGTGGGCTCCCTGACTGTCTTAAGCTGAATCCATACCCACGTGTGAGCTGTTCTTACAGTGCCTGAAGTTTGCTGGCTCTGGAGTACAACCAGACTGGAAGCCAAAGTGTAGGAACAGCTGGGTGGTCAGAGAATGTGGATCCCACTGACACTGAGACATTGGCTCTGCTGTAGCTAGGGACTCTCTTTGGGTATCTCAATGTCCCTACATGATCCATGCATGCAGGGGACAAGCACAGATGACCTTTAATCTTTATGAAGAAAGCAATGACGCAATTTGTGTTGCCCAGTCTTGTTGCTCATGTACTCTGCATGATGCTTTCCTTTTGCCAGGCTCCGCCTTTAGAGACAGGAGATAAGGATAGTTCTGCCTTATTCTCTTTACTGCAAAAGGCAAGACTTCAAAAGTAGGTGGAATTCATGCAGTGACAAGGTCCTCAAAGTCTCTGAAGTACCTTGAATGCTGTGACATCCTCTGTTTCCAGAGCTTCAGGGCATTTCACAGATGCACAGTTCTTTCACTGGTCTTCTGCATAAAGGGCTCCGTTTGTAATTACTAGAAGCAAGTAGGGAACTTCCAAGAGCTTTAACAATTTCTCTGCAGCTGGGAAAAGGGTGCACTTAATCAAAGCTGTGGTTTGCTGTGAATTACCTGCTCAGCTGCTGACAGTGACTGGCTTTACCCTGCAGCATGTTCATGTTCCCTGGAGCCTTAGATACCTCTGTGCTGCCATGATGATTTGATCTTGTTCAACCTTTTCTTCAGGAATAAATCTGTGTCCAGTGGTGTCTCAGTCAGCAGGTTTGTCTGCCTGGTGCAGGTCCCCACGGCACACAAAGTTTGCTGTAGCATATTCTGGAAAAGAACAAAGTTGCCCAGATGTGCTATGGCAAAGATGGTTTCCCTGCTAGGGTGGCACAGAAATGCTTGCTCTGTTGAGAGATTAAAGAACATCTGCAGAGTTTTCCGCTGACAGGAATGTGTCACTTCAGAGCCGGTTGTTTGCAGAAGTACCCTGTCATTACCCAAGCACCCTGTCTGCAGCTGTGTGGTGCCCAGGGAAGGAAAGAGAAGTGGGCTCATTGCACAACCCTCCTGGCAGAGGACTTACCTGCTGCTTGCAGCACTAATCAGTGTCAGAACAACATGAACTACCAGGCTGGAAACAAAATCTGGGTAGATTTTGCAGAATGTCTATAGATGCAGAAATTTTGGCAAAATTAGGGAGGAAAGAAAAAAAAAAATGGGGGTGGGGAGGAAAAGGAAGACTCAGGGGTAAAGGGAAAGTGGGGATCTTAGAGCTCTCATTTTTTAGGTTGCTGTAAAAAACACAACTGAGATGCATGGATGCATTTGAACTCTTTATCAATGGAAAGTTATATCTTTGGATGCTCTTTCAGCTCCCAATGAGTTTGAAGCTCTTCAGGTGGTCTCCAACACTTGAGGGCTGACAGAGAGGAGGGGCTGTGAGATGCAGAGATAGTTCTTCATGGAGACCTGTGAGGCTGACAGAATGCTCATCCATGGATATTGTGAAGAAGAAGTGTCTCAAGCTGTTTTCATGCCTTGAGAGGTTTCCTAGAAGAGAAGCTAGACAGTGTTAAACGAATAAAGCAGGTATTCATTAAAAAAACCTTAAAGGATACACCTTGGGCAGTACAAGAGCCCAGCTGAAGGTACACCCAAGATGGACCTGAGTCACGAGTTTTCACACTTTTATAAGTTTTGATTTATATATTGTGGTTAATTGTCCAATTACAGATTCAGGTTATGCAGTCCCATCCTCCCAGATTGCTCTCCTCAATTTGCTGCTGTTTACACTTTTTGGGCCTGAAGCTGCAATGGTGTCCTTGGTTCTCAGGCTGGAAAAGGATTGTTTTGTTTAACTAAACTGTGAAGAGAACTTGCTAACACTTTATATTAAGTTCAGAGTTATATACTAATGCAGTTTGGAATCTGGAAAGTATGAAAGCTAAAACTTATGGTATCAGTTTCAAAGGTCTTTTCTGGAGATGGGAGAACCATGAGAAAGTGGAAAAACTGCAAAAACATAGGTTTCAACATATCAAGTTCTCTAGCAACATCAAGGCAACAGCTTTAGAATAAATTTGCAGATTGTTTCAACCAGTCTAAAGCAGCACAGCTATCATGCAACAACAAGCCCACTGGGACAGGCACTGATGCATCTGAGCTTTCAGCTCTGTCACACCTCTGTATTTCAAAGAGAACTGTGTCCCATGAAACTTCCCTTTGCAGAGGACAGCACAGACCCAGCTGGTTAACATGCCATGCTCCCTCACACAGACTTTCCACTTATCCTTCCTTCTTTAGTTTCTCTTTCAAGGAAAGAACTTATTTTAATGCCATTTAAGCTGAAGGAATGTGCCTGCTGTTACTGTGCACTGTAATTCTGCTGCCCTTCCAGCACAGCACAGCCCCTCCCTCTCCGTGGCAGCTAAAGGAAAAGGGAATGAGCTGGGCTACACTGAGGTGATTATTTTAAAAAGCTCATTGAGCAGATCATTTGGCAGTACAGATGTCACCTGCCATTAAAATGGGAAAGAAATTTGCTCTTTTCTCTAGCACACAGCAGTGGGTTTTGCCTCATTGAAATGTGATCCAGGTAACTGCCCTGTTCAGGATGTACTTCCAACCCTGCAGTTTGGGAGTTACAGCTCTGTCTGACTCCTTAGGTAAACAAAGACAAACTGTTCCTCAAATTAAATGGGAAGCAGAAGACTGGACCTCAAAGCTGAAAAACAAAAAACATCCTGTGTAACCACGCAATGCCTCTGTCCTTATCTCTGTATGTCCACAGTTTCTGTGTGATGTGCATAATCACCAGTGCACATCACCAACACAGTGAATTGGGTAGCTGTGTTTTTTTCTGTGCACTGGCCAGTTCAACCCACACATGTCAGAGAAGAAAACAAAGAGAGGATTTGGTTATTCAAAACACTTCACAGCCATGACAGTCTGAAATTAAATGGAAATGCTATCTTCTTAGGGTGTAGGAACTAGACTACAGCTAGTAAGCAAAGTAGTTAAAATTTTGTTTAACTTTAGTTAAGTATTTTCAAGGTTGGGGTGCTTGAGAAGCTAAGGTCAGAGGAGCCCTGAGTCAGTGAAAGCTCGGATGCTAGCAGGCATTATGTGGACCAAAAGAGGGTAAAGAGTGGCTGTAAGGCCAGCAGGAGCCTTTGTGATAATCTCTGCTGAACTCCTGCACAATGTACAGCAGCGTTTCCTCAGGGCTTCCCATACCAAGCACATGGATCCTGGCTGAGCCAGGGCAGAGTCAGCCAAAACCCTCAGTCTTGGGTGAAGATATCAAGGGATGGAAAGGAAGATGTTACAGGAGGATCTTGGATTTGTTCTGGAAAACCTCTCATCCCACTGCTCTCATGTCCTAGCTAGGACTAACACCCTCTAGCCCAAAACCTGCCTCAGAGGGCAGATCTTAACCCTTGAGCTTGTTCAGAAGCTAAGCTGTTAGTTGATGTCTCTTAGCCAGAGAAAAGGCTTCGCACACAGGTGACAAAGCCAGCCCTAAGGAGTTAATCCTCTTGGAGGAGCACGTTCCAGAGGTGGTGCCGAGCCCCAGCAGCAGCTCGTGGGCCCCTGTCTCAAGGAGCTGAGTGCTTCTGTGGGCCCCTGTCAGCATCAAAGGTGTGACAGAACCTCCTTGTTTACTGTGACCTTCCAGTGAAGCTTTGTTCTCCTTTTCCTGAAGGCTTTCCAAGTCTCACCAGGGTGAGCCAGTGTTAAAACCAGCATTCAAAGATGCTTAAGTACGGAGTAAAACAGGACCTACCCTCTGTCCCAAAGGCAGGTTTAGCTGGCAGCACACCTCCCTTGCTTGTATTGCTTTATCCATTGGCCTTGTTGTGATGAACTTTCACCTTACAAATATTTTTAGATTTATTTTTCACATACTGCCTCTCTTTGGACACAGTGAGCCTGGACCTGTACATAGGAAGTACAAGGCAAGTTCTACCTCCAAAATACCCCACACCTGCATAAGGAGTCATGCAAAAAGATTGGTTAAAGGTGAATCCAAGAGCACCAAGGCAAAATCTGTTTGGGCTGCAGATGTGTGAGCATCTGTGCTTTGTCTGGTTTCTGCTTCTTGACTTCTAACTGAGCATCTGAAGCCTCTCCTCAGACCTTCAGCATGCTGTGGTCTGCAAGCACAGAGCCCTGCCTGTTTCATGGGAGTTCCCTGCAGGGCTACCAGCCAGCCCACATGGCTCCCAAGTACACTCATTGAATTTCACAGCAATGCAAAATTCAAAACAGGTGAACTAGATCATCCCCAAATCTCCAAATCAATGTCAAAATAGCATTCAATGTTGCTGAATAAATTTTGTAGTAAATTTTGTAAAGTTTTGGGTTGTATTCTGATTTCTGAACCTTCAGGGCACATTCAGAACATGTTCCTAGTGTATATATAAATTAAAATACAATTAATATGCATTTACATTAAAGTATTACTATATAAACTTTTAAGTATATAAATGTTAATATACTTCATCAAAGCTAGAAATATTATACAGAAATATTATTTTTCTAAATCATAACATATTTCCATGTATATTTGTTTCCTGTGATAATTTTCTTTATAGCAGCTCATATGGTGCTGCTGTGTTTTGGATTTGTGCTGAAAGCCAATGTTTCCATCACTACTGAGCAGAGCAGTCGAGGGCTTTTCTGCTCCTCATCCCACCAGTGAGGAGGCTGGAGGGGAACAAGGAGCTGGGAGGGGACACAGCAGGGACAGATGATCCCAACTGAGCCAAGGGATATTCCAGACCGTTTGGGGTCACACTCAGTGTACAAAGCTGGGGGAGAAGGAAGAAGGTACATTCAGAGTGGTGGTGGTTGTCTTCCCAGGCAGGGAGACGGATCCTGGCTTTCCCAGGGATGGCTGAACCTCTGCCTGCCCATGGGAAGTGGGGGATGAATTTCTTTCCTTGTGCATGCAGTTTTTGCTTTACCTATTAAACTACTTTTAACTCAACCCACAAATCTTCTCACTTTTACCCTTCTTCTTCTCTCCCCTATCCCACATGAGGGGATGAGCTGACTATCAGGGTTAAACCACAACACCCTCAAATAAGCTATTTCTAGAAATGGGGGATTTGAGTGAAACAGCAACACTTCTGTGCACTGTGTTTGCTCAAATAGTGGCAGTGATTTTTCTCCCCTTCACATTTTGTTAGGGATGGAGCCTTACCATAGAACAGTTCCAAAATTGCCACACAAATATTGCTTGCTACATCCATAGTTTGAATGCTGGGTATTTAGAAATGACAATTCAGCTTGCTAAAACTGAGCACTAAAAAGTAAAAGCTATTTCCAAAAGTCCATGAATAACTTGCTTATGCAATAACATCCACAAATCCAGTGTCAGAGTTAGACTTGGAATTCCACAGACTTTAACTTGCAGAAACACACTCAGCCTCTGCATGTGCTACCTTGGGAGATGAAGATCCATCTGAAGAAGTCTATAAATTTGAAAAATACCTCTCATAAAAACTAATGTGATTTATGTAAGCACATTAAGGGGAAAATACCCTGAACAGTTGGTTTAAGTGCTTAGACTTCTTTAACTTAATATTTCCATATGGTTGCATTGTAATTTAAATTTTTTTGTTGCTTCATACTCTTCTTTGTTAAATTTGAGAAACAAATCAAGGTACTGGCACAAAGAAATTAAGCAACAAAGACGCCTGCAATGAGTGGTTGATTGTTCCCACATGAAGCAATGATTCTTTCTACAAATTCCCCTAATCCTCAAGGAAACATTATTCCAAGTGTCACAGGGTTGTTAGTATTATTGTCTGTGAACAGACAATCATAAAAGATTTCTGATACAAAAAGCAGAAAAATAAGTGAAGAAATGAACAAGCTACATTTATTTTTTTTTAAAGCAGGATTACATGAGCTAAGTAAAGATTAGTTTCAAAATGCCAGACATGATTTGAATTCTTAGTGAATTGTTTCATGTTTTTAACACTTTCACATTTATCCCACAGAATTTTCACTTTTGCCTAGACTTTACTACCCCTGCACTAAAAATACTCAGTTTTTCCAGAGCTCTCAAACTGCTTATGTGCTGTTTTTTTACTACAGCTTCCAAAGATCTTGAAAATTATTTTAACCAGCACAGCACATTGTGTGAGCCTTCTCAAACCAATGGAAGCCCACATTATGTTGATTTACCTGAAGTTGATTCCTACCAACGAAAGCTAAATAGATACAAATCACTTTGCAACGTGGAGCTGCAGGGGAGTGGTGTGATCTCACCTGCACATCTCAGCTCACTGACTGCAATTGTGTACGGCAAAATTCAACAAGAAAAATCTTTTTTTGAGGAATTTCTTCTCTGCTGCAATTCATTCTTCCTGTCCCAAAATAACATGTTAAGAGCAAATGAGAAGACAAAGTAATAAATGCCATAATGAATTTGCTTTCATCATCTGCATTTTATGCAGGACCGGTTTATGGGTAAAGGGGAGGTTGATGGTCAGATGATAGAGCAAGTGTCAGCTGAAACTTGGTTCTCTAGCATGGCCTGAACATCTGTGGGGGCACACACAGAGCTAAGTAAAAATGGCAACACTTTCCAAAAGTTCATTTTTCTGAAAGGATCTGCTATCAGAACCAGAAGGCATGATGGGGGCAAGAAGACAGGGATGGAGAGAGAATGGTCAAAACAGAGGGGAGAGAGAGCCAGATGGGGATAGGACTCACCTGAGCTGCTCCTGCAGCTGGTGGTGGAAGACCTCCATAAGGAACAGCAAGATTCTTTTGGGAAAAATCCTTATTTCTCCCAGCCAGAATGACTGGAAGTTCCCCTTCAGCCCCACCTGCCACTTTTCCAAGTAGGCAATATGTAAATCATATTTACCACGTGAAAATATTCCAACCAGCCATTCCTAACACAAGGGTAAGATGCTGGGCAGAAGAGAGGGTTTTTATTACACTTCTTTCCTTCAGACCTAATAAGCCATGGTGGGTTGAAGGTCAACACCACAACACTCAATACACTTTGTGTGAATTAAAGGGAACCTGCTGAGATACACAACTTTTGGAATTTGTTGCAGAAAGTATGTCATTCTAACATGTCTTCTTCAAGTGACAGAGGGAAAAAAAGCCATCAAGAATGGATTAATTGTTCTCTTCCTTATAACTTGGCAGATGTATTTACTTAGCAGTAAAACAACTGGCAGCTTTCTGGCAGGGCTAGTGGCTGAGCCTGGTACAAGGAGATACAGCTGAATGGCTAATGTTGGAAACCAAGCTGGATGGAAGGAGCTGAAACCTGTGATGCAGCAATGCTTTTTAGCAGCAGAAAAAGGGGAAACAGTTATGGAAGAAAAAAACCAAAATCAATAGTTACATAATCTGCTCTTTTTCCAGGGGACCATAGTTATTAGGGCATTTTCTCATCTGAGCCACATGCAACTCATTAAAAAAGTACAATCGATAGCAAGCACAGACTGTGGACTCCGTGACTATTGAAATCCAGCTCTATCTCCCTAACCAGATTTTCAGTGAACTGCCCCTGTGTGCATCCCCAGCACTTGAGAGTGAATCCTCTCATGTGTAGGCAACAACACCATGCATCTGCTGGAGATCTGCAGAGCCTCATCAGTGTGATGTGCAGAGGAGGATGGCAAGGAAATGATTCAAACCTGGGAAAACGCCTTAGTCCAAAAGTCAGACTCATCTTGCCTAAATACAGAAGTCTGTGATAAATACACAGGCTGTAATATGAGAGGTGGCCAGCACAGGGCTCCTTGATTGTTGCTAGAAATAGGAAAGCTGTGAGGGACATTCATCTGGTCTGGTTTGAGATTCACTTTGGGATGAGGTGAGCTTCACTGTGAAAGGGCTCATTGCTCTGAACTTGCTCCAAGGGGATGGTGACTAGTGCTGTACAGCCAGCTGTAGGGTAGAAGTGCATATCTGGCCAGATACATCCATGTGAGAGACTGAAAGAGTTCCATCTCCTTAATTCATCAGAAGTAGATCACAATGCCACATTATCAAGGAGGCCTTTGTGTAAAGACAGTTTTGTTTCCAATGGGCATTTTTAACAGCAGACAGAAATGGGAATTAACAGGTGTAGGCTGAAGCCAGATACGTGCAAAGAAAATACAAAATGAAGGGTTCTGTGTAATGAATAAACAAGCCACTGCTCAACAGTAGAAGAGGCGGCTTCTTGATCTCTGTGAGCCTCCAATGTCTTTATGAAACATCAGTGCTCCAGTTCCACTTAAAGTGGATTAAACAAATAAACCTATTAACCTGAATAAGAATGTGTTGCTCCATAAATCAGACCAGATCAGATTACTTCAGAAAGTCTGGCTGGTCCCTGTCTTAAATTTGTTTTAAAACTTGCATACTTTTCTATACTTAACAGTCTTCTCCTCTGTTCTGTAGGGGAAATAAATAAACACATATAAATACAGTAAGTTCTTTGGTCTTTAAAAGAGAGATAATCCTTTTCAAAAATAACTGCATTCTACACAGTCATGGCAGTGAGCACAAAGATTTCATCTGCACAGACAGGAACAATTTTGCAAGCCAAATAGACCAAGTCACCCGAGCTGCTGCTCCTGGAATCAATGGCTCTTCAGTCTTGTATGTGTTCCAAGTGACAAATGTAGGTTAGAAGGGTTGAGTTTGCTCAGCCCCCTCCAGGTAGTACTGATGTCCAAAACCACCTGGTTTCTGAGATAACGAGACTTATTTCCCCTGAGCTCGCATTGGTGGCTCAGTTTAGATCTTAGAGAATTCAGTAGAACATGTTCTACTGCCTCACGTGAACTGCTGCCAGCTCCTGTGACTCCTTTGTGAAGCAGAGTTAGAGCATCACAGGGGCAGCTGGGAGGTGATGCATGCACTGTGCTATGTCCTCATGTCTTTACATGCACTGTTTCTTGCTTGGCACATTTTCCTTGCTGTAAAACAAGAAATAGTTTTGTGGAAGCATCAAGGTACCATTCTTTATATAAGGAAGCGTACATCTAATGTATTAATGCAGGTTATTTTCTCGAACAGGAGAAATATATAATATATTTGTCAGGAATGCAAGCCCCATATGCAAATTTCAGAGAATTTGTTCTTCCTGGAGGCTTTCCTGCATCTTTTTGACTTTTGATATGGTGGTTACCAACATTATTTTAATTTGCAGCCTGAATACATTCACCTGCTCATGATACTCTTTTCTCCTTCATCTTCTATACATCCCCCTTCCCTATAAATTGACAGGAATGGAATCCCACTTCAGCTCTCCTTTTACAAGGTTGAGCAAATCTCAATCACCCATTTCAAGGCTCCATCCTGCCAGCAGCTTAAAGTCATCATCATATGCATCACAATCTTTCCCCTTCTACACTGGAAGCGAGTAGAGAGCTCTTATACCAAGGCAGATTGTTTTATACATTTCTAAGGGTGAGGTCCACTCAGTTACCTTGCCCTAAAGGACATCTTGACAGCTCCCTCAAATGTGTTTCAAAGCCATTCTCCCTTGTCCTATCACTATGTGACTTTAGAAAAAGTCCCTCTGCAGCTCTCTTGCAGCTCCTTTAGGTCCCCAAAGGTGCTGTAAGTTCTCCCTGACTTTTCTTATCTGCACTGAACAACCTCAACTCTCTCAACCTGTCTTCAAAGGTGAGGTGCTCCAATCCTCTGATCATCTTCAAAGTCTCATTTGGAATTCCAGCTGGTCCACGTTGTTTTCATGCTGGGGATCCCAGAGCTGGATGCAGTACCCCAGGTGGGATTCACTGGAGCAGAGCAGAGCGGAGCAGAGCGGAGCAGAGCGGAGCAGAGGGGCAAAATCCCCTCCTTCCCCTGCTGCCCACAGGGCTTTAGATGCAGCCCAGGACACTTTTGGTTTCTGGGCTTCCAGAGTGCATTTCTGGGTCATGTCCATCTTCCCAAGCATGAACATCCTCAAGTCCTTCTCCTCAGGGCTGCTTTCCATCTGTTCATCTCCCAGTCTGTGTTTGTGCTTGGCGTTGCCTCAACCCAGGTGCAGGATAGACCATGCTTAGGACACATGGGCTCTGTGCTACCAGCCTGCTTCTACACTTTGCCCTCAGGAAGACAGCAAGTTATCTGGCTAAAGGTCAGGTAAACACAATATATTATATTAATCTTTTCCTGAGAACCATTTTTTATCTCAGTAAACTTACAAGGTTTTGTAAATATTTTTCCTCAATTTCGCAGATGTAGCGTATGCTCTGAATGCAGCACCTACGTGGTTTATACTAAGACCATTTTCAAGTCTTTGAAATGTTTTGTCCAGATCTCACATCTAATCATTACAGCAATTCCTTAGCTTACATAACTTTGTTCTTCTGCCAACAAGGATGTATACTCCAAAGCAACCTATGATGACAAGATTTTCTCTAAATGTTGATTTGTTAATATTAAATCTAAAACAGCATTGCAGCTGACTTAGTGCTGCTGTGTTAGTGAAGAATTCTGCTAGCTTTTGCACACAGAAATAATGTGACATAAGTATTTTCTAGGCAACATCTGGAGAATTGATTTTGAAACTTTTTTTTTCTTTCACAGCATCTCAGCTGATCTGTCCTGCACTGAGCTCCAAGCTGTGGATTAACAGCAGATCTTCATAATTATTCCTGCACAAGCACTCACCATCCCTCCTTGGAGAGATTCTGCTCATACCATTTATCCCTTCCCAGCCTATCTCAATAGCTGGAATGGACTGAAAAGTTATTTTAACCTATATATCTGTCAAGAAAGCAAAACCACACAAACTTTTTAATCCTACCTGGGTTACTATATTGCTTTTCTACCATTCAAAATAAATGCCTATCCATGCTAACTTAAGCTGTGTGAGTAACATCTGCCAGGTGTGCTTCAGTGTTTTTTCCCAATTGTCCGTGGTGATTAATTTCATCTGCAATTACAATTTTGTGTTATTTGTGTTTAAGTTAATACAGAATATACAGCCCCTGGTATGTGTGTGATGTCCTTTGAGGAAAAGAATTTTTCTTGAGAACTGCATGGTGGCACAGCTCGTGTGCTTCTGTGACATTCAGGAGAGATGAAACTGTTAGCTGGTGCTGATCAGACAAGCACATAAGCCTGACTTTTAAAAGGTTCTTCTGCGTTACTATATTTATTTTGTTGGAGCCACTGAAAAATGCGTTCTTGTCAAAATGTGTCTTTAACAGGCTTTGCTTGCCATTCTTCTTGTGGGCTGGAAACTCAAACAGAAGCCTAATAGATGCTTCAACCTAATCAACAACATTTATTTTTTGGGTCTAATTTCACCTTCTGGTTTATTCCTGACTGTCCTGGGAGACAAGTGAGATGAAATAAAATTACACCATGCTAATAACTTCACAATCACTTAATGCACATATTTTCAGGTCTATGCTTGGGAATAGATGGTACTCGAGGCACTGTGAGGTCCAGATGGCCAAAGGTAAATTAGGTTTATCTGACTTCTGTGATGTTCTTAGGTGACATCTGAACTGCAAAGAAGGGTCAATTATATTGGAGAGGTTGAAAATGCTGCATGTTCAACCTGTGAAACACACACGGAGTACATGCGGAGTACACGCGGCTGTCTCTCCTTGCCATGTCGTTATTCACCTTTATCCTCACTTGAGGTGTTTATGCCATTTTTTCCTTCTGCAATAAAATATTTATGGCCAATAATTTTTATACTGTTTTAATCTTCCTGTATGGTGACAGAGGTCGAGACACAGAATCATTAAGGCTGGAAAAGAGAACCAAGATCAAGTCCAACTTCTGACCCTTCCCACTAAGCCCTATCACAAAGTGCCACATTCACTCGTTTCTTGAACACTTTCAAGGAACGTGATTCCACCTCTACCTGCGTTGTGGTTTTTTCTTCTCTTTTCATATCCCATCATTGTCTTTTTAAGACATTTTTGATAAGTGTTTATTATTCTTCTCAGGCTTTACACTGTCCTTATAGCAAAACTTGCATTTATCTAAGAGTACAGAAGTGAAGAAGTATTTCATAGCACAGAGAAGTTTTTATGTGGGTTTGTAGGAGCTCCAGATTTGCTGAATATTTCTTCAAATCCGACCTTTGGTGTTTACTGTGTGTTTTTATGTGCTGCAATACTGAAAGGTTTCTCTGGCTTTCACAGACATTTATTGAGAGCAGATTGTACCAAATCACAACCTTTACCCATAGCCAGCGTTCCTGTATACAGCGCTAATGAGTCCTCTCTGGTAAAAACACATCTCTGTGTAATAGTTTGGCTTCACAAGAAATCCTTCTCTGAAGTCACAGTTGTCTCTGATGTGGGCCTGCACCCAGGTCCTGTGAAGCAGATACTGAGACCACTGACTGTGTGTCAGTACCACTGAGCTCTTGCAACTTCTCACTGTTTGAATTCCAAGAGCAAGCAGGGAAGGATGTTGTTTATTGTTTCTCTTCTCTTTACTCTTAATGCACCCTGGTGCCAGAGCCTGGCGTGTGAAGTGTGGAGGCTGAGGATGTGATCTAAAAGCCTGCTTCAAGCCTGCACTCTCACTACTTGCTTTTAGAAGACTCTGGATCAGGGAAGGCTGTTACAGTCCTGCGACATTTGTCAGAAGTATGGGGTGTTTTTTGTGGAAAAGAAACAGTAAAAAGACCAAGCCAGGTATGATGAAAATGTGCAGGGTTATGGTAAAGTCTATGGCCACCCAATAGCTTTATCAAGTTCATTAGAACAGCACATAAAGCACTAATTGTTCTAATTATGTGATAATATAATGGGACATGATAAGGACAGTGACTTTTACATGTTTGAGTACAGAATACAATTTGCCTCTTCAGTAGAAGTAAGGTACATATATCATCTGTGATGTGCATGGATACATGCATACCATCTCTTCTGGCAGCTAGGATAAATAAATCAGGTACAGTCCATCAGTGGTCAATCTTCTTAGTTTTGTATTTATAGAGTTTGGAATTATTTAACACCTTTCACATCTAGTCATACTGATCAATAGGTGTGTTTCTGTATGGTATAAAATAAACATGAATGATTAGCCAATATAAATATATAGATAACAGGAAATTACATTTAAAGGGAACGCCCTGTGTGGAGCTTAGTCCTGAGCTGGGGGCAAAACCAGCAAGGTCAGTAATCACTCCTGCTCTTTTCACTGAGACAGGAACCATCCAAGGGCAGTTGGGCCTGTGCAAGAACAGTCCCATTCAACAGAATGAGAGGGAGAAGCTGGGGATGGGGCACTACTTGGCCACTCCTGGATCCTCTCCTCTTTCCTCCCACTGGGAGCACAGTGCAGTGGTAGCACACAGTGCATCCTTTAGAGCAAGCCAGCCATTTTTGAACGACAGTTTATTTACACAGGAGAGGAGAAATAGCTTCTTGGCAACTGTGTACATGCCAAATGCTGATTTTCTATTTTAACTTCTAGACACAATGGCAATTGGCTTGTTTGAAAGATGACAGATTATGAACTGAAGGGAGAGCTAATGAGGGGAGAGCAAACATGAGCCCAAATCTGCACTTTCCCAGGGCACTGCCTCAATTTACAGCTCGGTGAAACACTTGGAATTGGGTTTGGGCCCAAGGAACTTTTGAAATAACCAAATCAATGTCTTTTTAGCTGCAAATATGGAGTGAGTTTAAAATAGAAAAGCTGGACAATCCAGGAAAACAGGGAAAAGCGTGGGAAACAGTTAATGAGGTTGAAGCCCAGGCTGCCTTTGAGCATCTGCAGGGTAGATATCTCCTCCCTTTCTTGTTGCAAGCAGTCAGGAATGGACAAGAAATGGAATCCATAAAAGGTGAATCATTGTTTTTCACCAGCAATTAGCTTTGCCTATTAAAACTGTCAAGAATTACTCAGATGCATTCCTAGCACAATATTTAGGGACTTAAGAGGAGGTTGGTAAAAAAATACCCCAAAGACAACATGTTTCATGGCTCCTTCTCCAGCACCACCTGGGTCCATCCCTTTTGCAGCCTTAGAGCCAACAAATCACAGCTCCACTTTCTCTACCTGGGATGAGGCTTCTTAAGATGGGAGAAACACAGTTCTGCCCACATCTGGTTTAGCAGTGTGTGTAAGAGGAAAAAAGGGCTGCAATTGCTTCATTTCTCCTCTTTTCTGATTGTTGCTGGTGATAATGGTTTCCTTGTTATGTCTTGTAGAATCCAGCATGCTGCTGTGTTGAGGCATAGGAGGGTTCAAATCTGACTCTTCAATAAAAAAGGTTTTGGTTCCAGCGCAGCATGTTTGTAAAATATCTACTGACAAGTCAAAAATTGTTCCACATGGCCTGTAAAACATATGTTAAAAATTATGCATCATAGACCGGCTTTAAATTACTCATTTTTAATTCCATCAGCCTTGAAGGGCCTCTAAACATTGACTACTGAGAAACAATCCTGCCACTGAGGGAACAGCTATAAAATAAAAACCTGGCTACTTAAAAATATAGAGAAAAATGCTTTGGCTAGGTGCAGTTTCTGAATTTTAAAATATGAATAAAGGTCTGGAACCCCACTTGGCAAAAGCTGATATAGCTCTTTTGGAGTCTGCATAACTATCCCCCCTCAGCAGTTGAAAGCCCTGGCCCAGACTTTAGAACAGATATAGTTTCTCTACATAAGACGACAAGCAAGATTTGCATGGTTAGTTCAAACTATTCCATATTCACTGAGCTGTTGAGGAAATACTGTCTGTGAAACAAAACCTGGATTCTTTCCCAAAGCCATCCAAATGACACTTACTAGTGAAATGCTGCAGCATGAGGGAGATCAGATCCAGCACGCTGGGTTGGACCCTGCTGTAATTCCGATGGCGTTATCAGAGAACTCTTGTTACCTCTACACTCGTTGGGATGCATCAGGGAAGTTGAGAGCATCTGAGGGAATTAAGTGAATGTAACAGTGATACAAAAAGGAGAAATAGGCTCCACAGTTACTGTTTCAGGTGGATTTGGTTTTGTTCCGTGTTCTTGGCTCAGCCAGGTGCTGGCAGAGACCCGGATCTCTCCATGCTCTGCATTTCTCCATGCTACACCCATATCACTGTATCATGCTCCCCTGAGGCATCTCTGGGGCAAACACACTCCTCTTCTGCCTTGTTTTACAGAAAGGAGCCTTTCTGAGCAAACCCATCTGGTGCAGAGCTTGCCTCCATATCTCCTCCTTGCATCTTGTGACCAAGGCTGGTGTGGCTGTAGGGTGCACTATACCTTATTTCTTATGTGCTCCAGAGAAATGGTGCAGANAAAAGTTCTCTCCCTCCCTTTTCTCAGTCACAGGATCATAGAATTATTTGGACTGGAAGTCATTGGAAGTCATCTTAAAGATCATCTCATCTCAACCCCCTGCCATGGTCAAGGACACCTTCCACTAGACCAGGCTGCTCAAAGCCCCATCCAGACCAGCCTTGAACACTGACAAAGATGGGACATCCACAGCTTTTCTGGGCAACCTGTGCCAGTGTCAACTTGATTAACTGTTAATAATTAGGACATTCATGGCTGCTGAGTTAAGTTTTCCTTTATACAACCCAGTGAAACTTTATGTGTTGTATGATGATAAATCATTTATTTTACTAGACACATTTTTTTTTCTGTTGAACTCATGGACAGACCAGGTGTGGTACAAGAGGCAGTGAAATGCAGAGTGCTCAGACTCTTCTTTCTCATCCCTCTCTCACTCCCTCCCTCCCCCCCAGAAATGCTTGGGAGAACTCTCCAACCCTGATGCACAACCCTATTACTGATGAGCTGTTCCCCAGAGATTCTTTTTCGTAAACAGTCACACTCACTCACTATTATTGTGAAGCAAATGAAGCACCAAATTCAACTAATCTGCCTGAAAGTATGACAGCGTCAAGATAAAAAGGTAACAGAGACACTAACAGAAGATCAAATTAGAGCTCCTCATCCCACCTCCAGCAAAGTGTCAAGCAGCTCCCGGGAAAAAGCAGTGAACAGCTATTTAATAGACTGTTTCCACCACACAGTAATTCCTTGTATCGATACTTTCCTCATAAAAGAAGACTAATGTGCTTTTACTTTTTTTTTTTTTTTTTTTTTTTTTTCTTTAATGCTCATTACTGTAGATTAGATCCCTTCCAAACCCTGTTTTCAAGCATGTAACACTACGGTGCTCTTCAGTATTCAGAGGCAGGATTTAGTGATGGGGTGAGTCCCTCAAAAGGTTTGTGTGGGCTTATGGTCCCTAAGCAGAAAGCTCAGCTGTACAGGTGCTCTCACCCGCATGCAAATGTCTGCACGGCGCGGTACATGATGTGACACCGGGCTAAATCCACACTCAGGCTTTTACTAATATAACGCTATGGAAACAAGCTCAGTGGTGATTGATGAATTACAGCTCCTACATAGCACATTACACTTTCCAGTGGAAGTACCCTGTGCTGGATTTAATAAACCAACAACGTGGGCAGTTTCAGTAACTAGATTAATCACCTGTAAACTCATCTGATTCACAAAGGGAGTTGTGCACCGGTTCTCCAGTGTTACAGAACATGTTTTTCAGAGCTCGGGAATGTACTCTCCCCTCTGATATGTGCTGTGCATGTTCACTGTGCATATTCGCCTGCCTACAGGAGGGTGGAGAAGATCAGAGATCATTTGCTTCTTTGGAGGTGCTATAATCCCCCCACTTCTAGTCATGGCCCCAGTCTTTACACATCTCATGGCTCCAGTCTTTGCACATCGACACTAAAAAAGCCAACATTATGTTGTTAAACAGTTTTAGTAGACGCTTTATCACTTGAATGTATCTGTCTGGGGGATTCTTTAATGATGCTGCTTTCTTTTTAATTCTACAGTTTTTTATGGTCATGTTAAAAATATCTGATGCTGGACAGAAAGAAGAGGGATGAAGTACCTCTCCTGTGAAAACAGGCTAAGGGTGGGGATTTCTCAGCCCAGAGAAGAGAAGTCACTGGGGAGACTTTATAGCACCTCTCAGTGCCTACAGGGGCTGCAGGAAAGCTGGAAATGTTTGGATTTTTTGTGGGTTTTGGTTTTTTTTCTTTCCCAAGGGAATATAGTGATAGTACAAGGGGGAATGGCTTTGAAATGAAAGAGAGTAGCTTAAATTAGATATTTAGAAGACATTCTTTCCTGTAAGGGCTGCGACACACAAGACCAGGTTGCCCAGATCAGTTCATCAACATGTTCGAGCCCAGGCTGGATGGAGCTCTGAGCAACCTAATACAAGGTGTCCCCATCCATGGCATGGGCATTGAAACTAGATTACCTTTAAGGTCCCTTCCAACCTGAACCATTCTATGACTCTGTGAGTATCGACTATGTGCTATTTTTATTAGTGATGCCACATAGATTTTCTGCCCTGAGAAGAGCCAAATTCCTTTCCACTTTCCCTGCTGCGATCACCTTTGGTACCCACACAGCCCAATTTCAGACACAGCAGTTTGGGGGTTGTGGGGAACACAGGCATTCCTGGGAGGTGACCCTCCAGGGAGGACCCCACAAGAGCCCGATTTTATCCCAGTGGTGCTTGGGGTGAGTGCGGGCTTGCATCGCACCTCTCCGGGGAGAGGAGGAATGGGGCTGAGATGGGGGCAGTGATGGGGATGGTGATGGGGGCGCTGCTTGGGGAGTGGGAT
>PYHW01009979.1:19370648-19392686 GCA_013186435.1 Turdus rufiventris | reverse complement strand
TTTTTTTTTTTTTTCTTTTTAAATTACAAGGCTTATTAAAGAACTTTATAAGCAAAAACATTTTGCAATGCCAAACATCTTCTGTTGTGTGTTCAGAGTAGGACTTCCTTTGCTCCCTTTGCTCTTCAGCTCAGAGTGCCTTGGACGGAATGGGAGAAGGACATGAAGGAGAACTGTGCTGTGCTTAGCAGAATTAGAATAAGCCCACAAGCACATGGTTTGTACTTTTTAATTCCAAGAGCCTGAATCTGATCTCGCTCCCACTAATCTCTAAAGGGATTATTCCTGATTTACACCATCCTGAGTGAAATCAGAATGTGGCCCTGAAAGCCTGTTTGTACTTCAGACATTGTCTCAAGGCAGCTGACCTGCAAATATGAAGAGGAGACCTGAGTTCCTGTGGGTTAACTCTTTAAATCTGTCAAGCTAAGTCACCTACAGCTTGTTTAGCAGGTACTGTAAATGGTACTGCAAAACCTCAGGCTGGAGCCCATTCACCTCTGTGGGACTAACAGGAGATAATCAGAGGATCCTCTTTGGTACAACACAGTGCTCTGCATTTGCATTGCACCTTTCATCGGAATATATTAAATAACTACTTCATTGCACTTCTGGAAGCTGTTCAGCCAGACAAATCTCTTTAATGACCTGCTGTGACTCTGGTTGCTAGCAGTGAAGCAAAAATAAGTTAGTACATTTAGTCTCTGGTCATGAGTGGCATCTGTAAGAAGAGGTCTGCAACCTAGAACAGTGTGAAGCTGTTAGCTGAAAATATTTGGGTTTCTGGAAAAAAAAGGCTATGTCATACTTAGCTGCTGAGAAGAAAATTGATTTTTATTAGCACAGGTTCATTAGTGTTCATTGAGACAGGTACCAAAAGCAAACATACAGTTTTAGGTAGGAAAACTTTTAGGTTGCCTTTAAGTCATCATGCCAACTCCTTTATGACCCCAAATTAATACTCTTTTTGTTCATGTTTTGGTTGTCTACATGCTCATTTTTAAGGCTGTGTTTATATTGTGATTAAGGGAAAGTTGACAACACTATTTCATGGGGCTACTCCAAAGGAAATTGGTATATTATTGTATACCTGTGCATATTCTCAAATGAGCATTCATTTTGCTGTTCTGCAAAGCACTATTTTGGTGTGATAACATATTTGCACAGTGTTTGAACACACTAAATGTAGCCCTACAGTGAGAACTAGATGGGTAGCCTCATGCAGTGGCACAGCTATTTCCTTTTAGATTTTGTTCTTGAATTCTGTTATCAGCTCAGATTTATTAGTAACTATCTCTCTGCCATGTCGATTTGAGATGCTCCAAGTTTTAGACTACAGCAAATAGATGATTGTGGATCCTGTCTGTATGGACTGTAGGATGCCTACATCCCATGATTCATCCTGCACAATAGAAAAAAACCTCTGAACTCTGGGACACATCAAAAAGGCTCAATACAGGAAGATTTTGCTCACACTGGTTCAGTTATCCCATGCAAACATCTGCTCCTGCTGTGGAGCTGAGATGCTTTTTTCCTTTCCAACCTGAAAGCCTGGTTATGACATTAAATATACTGAACCAAATTTGACATGCACAGTCATTTGTCTGGAAAATACCCCTAATTTTCCTTGCAATAAACTGCTTCCTCAAAGGTATATTTGGTTTTATTGCTAGTCACTCCAAGCTGTTAGCCATGGCTGGTGTAAGCCCTGCCTGTCTGTCAGCAGAGACTGGAGGAGCTAATGACTGCATTCCTGGAGGTGAGACTTCATTGATTCAAGCTGAAACAGCTGGTGAGCAATGCTCAGAGGAGTTAGCATTAAAATGTGTCTATATGTGTCTATAGCATTTTCTATAGTTTATATGAGAAACCCAGAAAACTCTGTAGTGACATCTCTGCATTTTTCTGTTTTCCACAAAAGAATCATCATCTCAGGTCCACATCTCTCTCCTTTTCTATATTTACCTGATATAAACCAGAGTAAGTGCCATGTGAGCAAATGTGGGATTTGCAGGGGGATTGAGAACTCCTGGTTAATCCCACACTCTTCAGCAAAGCTCTCCCTTCCTTTGATTTTGCCTCTACAGCAACGTGTGATACAAAGAGTGATACTGGACCTTCCTTTGAACCTTTTGCTGTTTTATTGAATCAAATTCTCTAAAAATTCTCTCCATCTATATATCCACTATAGGATAAGAGACTTTTTTCCCTGTTTGTCTCTGCTGGTCCCACAAAATCTGTTGCCACAGAAGATGTAAAGGTGGAGAAATTTTAAAGTACACCACAAACCAGATATAAAATCTACTGCCTTGCTGAACTGGCTAATGTTGCTTAGCTGACATTTCTGCAGTGTAGGAAAAGCTGCATATTACTGGCCAAGCACTTCATAATTTTCTGTTGTTTCTAAAATGGATGCCAGCAATTGGAAATATTGAGTAATTTTTAATTGAAGTGGTATGATCAGTGGGTGATTAGTTTTTGGAGTGCCTTGGATGTATGCTGTGCTGTAGAGACAAGCCATCTGGAGCAGGGCTGGGGTTTAGCTGCTGTAATGAGTACCCTTGGATTGTGGTGCCAAAATGACCAGGTTTATTACATCGATGAATATCTTGAGCAATTCAATTCATTTTCACAGATCTAAATGAACTAAAATGAGAACATAATTTGGCCTGAAGTTTTAGTTTGATGCTCTTAATTATTAAACCAAGGATCATCGATGCATTTTCCGCTATACTTAAAATAACCAACCACAGCAAATCGGGCTGTAAAATTCCTTCCTCTGCCTGCAGCTTTTACCAAATTTACCATGGCCAGGATTTCACCACATTTTGCTTGGGTGGCCAGTGTGACTTCATTAGATGCTTCTTGTATTTGCTGCTCCTCTGACCTACAAACATCACACTCTGCCTCTGGCCTTGGGGATGGGCTGGCAGGGGAGAAGAATCATAGAACCACAGAATGATTTGTGTTGGAAAGGACCTTTAGAAGTCACCTAGTCCCACTTCCCTGCAATGAGCATGGACATTTTCCATAGACCAGGCTGCTCAGAGCCCTGTCTGTGCTGACCTTGGGTGTTTCCAGGTGTGGAGCACCCACCACTGCTCTGGGCAGCCTGTTGCAGGAATACTCTCACTCCTGGAGGTTACTGGGCAGATGAGTCCCATCATAAATCTGTGTTAGTCACAAAGCTTGCATGGCTGCAGGCTGCCTGCAGTAGCCGTGCTTGTGTTGCCAGGCTTGTAGCTGCCGGACTTAATTAAGCTCTAAAATGAAGACTGATTTGTGGTATCACACCAAAATTAATCCTCCCTCTTCCTGAGATTTTCATTACACAGTCTTTTTGCTGAAGCCTGATCAGTCATGGTGATGTACAGCCCTGAAAGTTGAATCTGAAGTGCTGCCCAGTGTTCAGTGTATCAAGGGGTGTTTGGAGCAGTGAGGGTTACTGGAGGAAGTGACTGGAAGTGGCTGAAAGAAAAAAAAAAAAAAGCAAACAACCTTTGAGAATGCTTTGATCTGAAATCAAATATCTGCACCAAGGAGGCAGTGTATTTTTAGGAAGAGGGCACAGGCTGCATGTAAGTAGATGCATTCTATTTGATGTGCTGAGATCAAGGTGTTGGAGTCTTTAACTGCTCATCTGGCCATCTCAGATTGTGTTTTCCCTCTTAATTTTCCCCTTGTGTTTTAAAATAATTTTTCCCATTTATTCTTTGAAACATTCTTATGCAAAGCCAAGTCTCCTGCAACTCATGCAAGCTTGTTTGTAGCACAACAAGAGCAAAGAGGTGTCAGAGTTTTGGTTTTGCATAAAAACACATCACTTATTCCCTTTTTTTTTTTCTCCCCAAGCTTGTTAGTAAATGAGCAGTAATTTAATGAAGCATTTAATGGAGAAAACAAAACAAAACAGCTTCTGTATCCTCTAGATTGTTCCCAAATCCCTGAATGAAAAATTATTTAGAGATTAAAGCCCTTGCTGTTTCCTGTGTCATTGCAAAGCAATAATGAGGAGAACTTGAAAAGCTCTGCTCTCTCCTGGTTTGGAGTACCAGCCTCTATCACAGCATCAAACAGCTATGCCAACACTTTTTCATGGTACCAGATGATGAAGTTTCTCAGCAGATTCTCCTCCAATTTAATGCTGCTAGTGACTATTTGAATGAGACTTACAATATAAGCACAAGTTTGAAATCTCGGCTTCAGCACTGGAGCTTAAACAATCTGTACAGGAAGAGGCTGTTGAGAATGTAAGCATCAGTTTAAAATTGTCAAGTTTTCCAGTTTTTACTGCAATTTTCCCAAAGCCACACAATCCACAGCAGACCCAGGAATAAATTGCAGGTTGCTGCTGTAAGCAGGGACAAGTGGCATGCCCTGAGCACTGGCACATGATGAACAAGCCAGTGGTTTCTCTCAGCAAGAGGTGAGTCACTTGGGTAATTCCTATTTTAAACAGCAGATCTGGATTCATGCTTCAAGCAGCCTCAGAGAACCAAAGGAAAATAAACTTCAGGTTAAAACCTTGTGTTTTGTGTCATTACCTTCTTCTCCTTCCTTTTTGCCCCTGCAGTGACAGTGTGTCAGAGGGTAACAGTGGGAAGGGGAGCTTTGCTGCTTGTGGGAATAATAAAATCCAGCAAGGTCTGCACTGTGAGGTCCCCATCTGTAACAAGAGAAACAGAGCACTTGTCTTGCCTTCTGATGTAGAGGAAAGAAAACCAGGCAGGTTTAAATGGAATTTTAAATAAACGGTTTAGGTTTTGCAAGCTACAACCTTGTAGCCTTTAATGTACTGGATGAGAAGAATGAGTGGCTCATTTACGGTGAGGGTGGTGGAACAGGCTGCCCAGAGAAGCTGTGATGTCACATTCCTGGAAAGTTCAAGGCAGGGTTGGATGGGGCTATGACTACTAACCTGCTCTAAAGGAAGGTGTCCCTGCCCATGGCAGGGGTTTGGAACAAGAAGATCTCAAAGGTCCTTTCTACCCCAAGCCATTCTGTGATTAATAGCCCTTGATACGTAGCAGATGTGCTTACAGTGTGTGATTGACGGTGTGCTGAGAGTAGATGTCCCTCAGCAGGATTTGCTATCAGCGTGCCAAAGGTGTGGGACATTGTTTGAGGCATTATCCAAGTGGGATGCTGCTGCCATGCCATGGAGGCAGAGGTGAGATCCAGCCTTGGTGACCCTTGAGCACAGAAGGGTGCAGTGTGCAGGAGTGAATCAACCCAGCAGTGCCCCATGGGATGGGAGTTTGGAGAGCTGCCAGCCCCAGAGTAGTTGCAAAGGTGTCATCCTTTCCAGCAGAAAGCCTTGGTGGCCAGAGGAATTTCTGCTGCCCAGGCAGCTCCATAACCCGAGGTGCTGTACAGTCTGCAGTGACTCTGGTGGCCACTCAGATGTTATTCTCCTACTGCACTGGACATGCAGTGATGGAGAGTGGAGGGAGCTGCCACCACGAAACTCCTCTGGCAGGATGAAGCCTCTCACTGCTTCATCTCTGTCTCCTCTTAGTCCCAGTGCTGGGAATGAGGTTGAAATTTGGCAATTGCATCTGTGCCAGGGAAGGTGGTTTTAGGTTTTCAGAGCTTCTGGACATTGCAGCTCCAGTACATTTTGTCCCCAGACATGGGTTTATTCTTCATTTCTGTGGTTTTTCAGGCAAGGCGCTGTTCTCCTGGGTGTCCTGGGTTGGTGGTGAGGACAGAAAGGGACAAGAGAAAGCTGTCAATTGGAGCCAGTGGTCAGAGGAGCCAAGAAAACAAACAGCTAGGAAAAACACCTTGCTTCTGATACTTACTTCCCTCAGAAGCAAAGTGGAGAGCAAAAAACATGTGGGATGACTAAGATATGGAGGAAAACCATGCTCATGTTTGGCAACAAGCCCTGCCTTTCAGCACTGAGGGTTGGGCTTGGTTTTTCCACCTTGCTCCAGGGCCAGTACATGTGTGGCTCTCATGGGCAAGGCTCCCTCTCCATCTGCCCCTTCTCCTTGCTGCTGGCTGACAGAGCCACTGGCAGAATCAATACTGGGAATAATACCCTGCTGCAACCACATAATGTAAAAACAATCTTGCAGGAACTAGTCTCAGAGGGAATTGGACCTTTATTTTCTTTTAAGAATACTCCAGTTTCTCTCAATCAGGAGAAAACTGCTCTCCTTAGGAAATGAAAGGCAGTGAGTGCATGGAGGACAGGCATGGGATAAGGTGAAAGCAGTTCATGTTCCTTTTGGAACTAGGAGAGTTTTCCTGTGCTAGAACTTAGAGTGCAGATCAGTGCTGGGTGCATCTGACAGAGTACAAGCATCTGCAAAGCCTGTGCTGCTGTCAGAGCTGGTAATCCGTCCTCCTTTATGGGTCACAGTGAGAAACAGGTACTTTAGTATGTCATTTGTCTCATTTAGAAGAGGCATTAGAAAAATGGGCTCTGGAGGTGGGACTTGCTCCATGCTGACAGTTAAAGAGCCTTGAGGGCTTGCTCAGGTATTGAGGTGTGACGTGGGACGGGATGGCTGCTGCCCCAGCGGAGTGAGATCCTATTAACCTCTTAGCTGGGGCTGCAAGTGCCAGAGGGCAGAGGCTGGGCTGTCTAAATGAGGGAGCTAATGCTGGGTCTGTGGTTACCTTCTGTGGAGAACTGGAGCACCAAGGTAGTGCCCATCCAGTAACCTGATGGAGACTTTCAGAGCCCAAACAGCACTGACTTGTCTGCACCTTAATGAAAGTCAGTGAAGACAATGCCACCTTGCTTCTTTTATGTCATTAAAAAAACCCAATCCAACAAAAAACATATATATGTGTGTATGCTATCTTTTGAAAAATATCCAACACATAGGTGTTCCTTTTAGATGAATGTGGAAGAGATGGAGAAGCTTCCTTATGGTCCAAAATGAATAATGTCTGCTCCTCTTTCTGTAGGAAGAAAAAAAAACATAACTGGCGTGGTTGATTTGAGATGTGTCCTGCAGAACTGAGGACACAAACTCTTTTCCATAAAACCTTAACACATGAAACAGAGTCAAAACTTAAATAATTGTGCTCAGATCCATGGCTTAGCTGAAAACTGGTTGGTACCTGCCTGCTGCCTCCACCCCTGTACAATATCATGGATAGGTAGTCCAGACTGACCTGATCTCAAATGCCCACACATGCAGTGACTGAAATCTTTTCAAAGTGGGGTTTTCCACATGAGGAACACCTTCCTCAAGTATTTATCACTTTGCCTTGTCCCTGATGGAAAGGATGCTGTGAGCCCTCTGCACAGGGTAAGTGTTAGGGTGTTCTTTTTTTTCTCAAAGAATAGCAACATTCAAGTTCCAGTGGAGCAGTGATGCTTCATCAAAATCTATTTGTCTCTGGAACTTGCTGCTTAACTATAGTTTTGAGTACACCAGGAGAGCAGGGTTTCTGATACACCAGGTGCTGTGCCTCCTGTTTGGGTTGTACTGCTGTCTCCATGGGGTTAGGAGGAAATGGCTCTTCCTGCCTGAAAGAGCCTTTCATAACATTCTGGTGGTCTTTTGGAATACCAGCTGCTGGTGATAGCCTGAGGATGGAATTTCTCTTGTACAGCCATCTGAACAGTTGCAATTTCAATGGCAATTTCCCTTTGTTCACACTGCTCAAATGCACTTTTCTGATGATTAGTAGCAGAGGATTCATTAGCTCCTTTTTCAGCAGGACAGCTCTGCTGTGCACGCAAGTCAGTGTTGATATTATAACACATTTGTCTTTAATTTGTTTGCCCATTGCTCTTACACGTGTTCACTGTCATTGCAAAAGTGTGCTGTTTGTTGGCTTTTCTCAGGAAGAGATGAGGGGATGCAGAAGTGAAATCTGTTTAGTAAAGAAATGTCATTTCTGTTCTCTATTAACAGCTGAGTATGTAAAAGAATAAAGCCAGAAATACTGGTCAATTGTAGAGAAGTAAAAGGAGCAATGCTTTGCAAATGCAGCTGAGGGATGTGAAAACATGAATCATTTTCAGAAGATTTTATATCGTAATTCTGCATCACACCTCTGGCTCTCAGCACTGCTGTCTGTCTCTGTGTGTTCAGCTCATAATATTCTGATTATTTGTCATTAGCTGGGCGGCTATAGCCTTAGTTGTGATGTGATCTAAAATCTCCTGAGACACCAAAATACTTGAAGACAAGGACAGATGTTGCTAAATAGCACATGATATAGCTGGAAAATCTGACCACAGAAAGCCCAGATTTCTTCTAGAGACAATATTTTCTTAATTACCTAATTTTCAATACTTGAGGAAGCATATTGAAATAAAAATAGAAATAAAGCTAAGTTGTGGGCAGTTTTTTGAGGTCTAACATGACTGTTATGGATGATCCTTAGACTTTCAGAGGCTTCCAGAAACAAACAAGCAAAAAAACCTCTACTGCATGCCATTATAACATATTATTTATTTTATTTGTTTATCTATTTATTTTTAACTCTGGAAGCTTTTAAAAAAAAGTTGCATTTCAGGTTGGGGAATACTAAGTCTGTTTCACAATGATGCTTTCCTTATTTGCAAGGTTTTTGCTGAACCTTTTATGAATATTTGACTTTGCAGAAACCCCCATGCACAGCTTTGCTCCGAGGTGCTCTGGCTGCCGTTTCTCAGTGCCAGGCCTCAGGGACTCACAACTTCCAGCACAAAGCACTTGCCCTGTAGTTCTGCTTTTGCTTTTTTATATTCCATTTTTTAAAACCTTTTTTCCCCTCTGACCTGCTGCTGCTGACCTTGCTGAACCTCTGTCCTTATCTGTATCTTATGCCACACTGAAATATCGTGCACAGGAAGCATCTGGTTGTTCCCCTGCTGTATGGGCCATTCTTTCAGCGGATTATCTCTGTTTCATTCTGCTTCGTTCTGGCACAAAGCCTGCAGAAGTCATTTGACAAATCTAAGCTCTCTGCAGATCCAGATCATCCATCTCTCGGCACTCCTGAGACGCCAGCGGTTCCCGCGGTGTCCCCTTGCTCCGAGCTGCCTGCCTTGGGGACGTGGGCATTTGCAGGTTTGCTTTCTCCCCCTTCTCATTGCTTTTTCAGTCATACCTCCTAGAAAAGGAGCTGCAAGTTGATAGGAGAAGGTGAATCAAAGTGTGCTCAACTTTGGGAAGTGGAGTGTGAGATGGAGATGGGATTTTTTAAACATCCACTGGCAGTATTCATGGTGGCAACGAGGGGGTGTATTTCTCACAAGCTTCTAGCTTCTGCACTTGCAGATTTTCTGTTGAGAGGGAAGTTACCTTTGGCTTTGCAGGTGCAAGAGAGAACAAGCGTATGTGGCTTCCTTCCGATTTTACGATTTTACACTGGCTTCTTTTTCTTTTTTTTTTTTTTTTAAATTTGGCTCAACTGCTTTGCACAGCTCTGGCAGGTACCCAGCCCGTCATGTTTCTTTGTTGAGTCAACAATAAATCCAGACAGAGTAGAACAGCTTAATGGTCTGTAGTAATCATCCATCCAAAATCCTGGCTAAAATCTCCATCTCTCCAACCTGTGCAGCTCCTTTGCATGTGTGCTGGGTTGCCAGAGGGTCCTTGTTGTGCCTTGGTGTTGGATGAGGCTTAGAACAACCTGGTCTGGTGGAAAGTGTCCCTGCTCACAGCAGGGGCTGGAACTGGATGATCTTTAAGGGTCCTTCCACCCCAAACCACTCTGATTGTAATGAGCAGAGCAGGTGACGTTGGTGCAGCATAGAATGGCTGGGACCCATGGGATCCCCACATTCCTGGTGAAGTATGTGCCTAACATGTCCCCTTTTGGAAAACCAGGAGAACCTTCAATTGGAATGTAATACCTTTTTCCAGGCTAAAATATAATCTGCTCAGTTCCAGATAAATGGGTTTCACTTTGATGCTGCAGGTTTTAGTCTTGTGCGTTATTGCTGTGTTGATAAGATTAATGATGTTGTCATGGTCATCTTAATGGTGTTTCACTAAAATGCCTCCTTTTCAGGTTGGGCAGCAATGTGGGAATCTCTCCCTTCATGCTTTAATTTTTTTTCCCCTAACTTTCCTATTAGCAGGAGAAGCACTGAGGTGTGATTCCCAATGCTGAGACCAGAAGGTCTACACAAAGAATTCAAAGCCTCATGGTTCCCGAGAGCCTGCTGAAGGGTATTTAATATTTGGGGCTGCACCAGACCCCTCAGAATACAGCTGCAAGGAACAAAAGGCTCTGAGAGATGTACTTATTCATTACTGTGTACAGTCATACATTATAAAGTTTAATGCTTGCTTGCAGACTGGGTGTCAGGGACTCCATTTGCACTGTGTTTGCCTCTTAATCATTATGATAATTTCTTATACATCATCTCTAATAGGCAGATTAAGTCCAAGCATGACAAAACCTCCCATGGTATTGCTGCTGAGATCTGCCCAATAAAAGCAATGTTGGGTTTATTTAATTTTTTTTTGAGGCAAGGTTCTTATTGACCTATTATCAAACCATGCAATTAGTTAAAGATATTATTTTTCTACTCAGTGATGAAATAAACCCCAAAGTCACACCAGTGAGGTCACCCGGGTACCAGCAGTTTGCTTCTTGCAGCTGATGCAGTGCCCTGGAAGCAGCATTCATCGGTGAGATGCAGCATCCATCGGTGAGATGCAGCATCCCTCAGTGAGATGCAGCTTGGCCAGGCTTCATGGTGTGCTCGTGGCTGTGCTGCTCACAGCATCGTGGAAATCCTGAAGAGAGAGGTAACCCTCCAATCAGCCCACGAGCAGAAGCAGGGCAGACATCCTGACAGAGAGCAGACAGTGCTGCTTGGTTCTCAGCACAGTCCTTGTGAACTGCAAGAATTCATTTTCCCTTTCGGGGCCCCTGAGCTTGAGTTTCAAAATGAGAACCACATTTTGAGCTCTTTGTTCCGGCAGAAAATCAGCTCTTCTTTCCTGCCGAAACTCTCTCAGTGCTGCAAAGGTGTAAAAATTAGCCAGGCTCTGGCTCACGCCTTACGTTTAGTGTTTTGTGTTTGCCAGATTGGCTCTGTTGGTGGGGCCCCTGTGCCCCAGGGCTGGGGCTGAGCAGGGGAGGTCCCACAGCCCTGTCACACTGTGTTGAGCGTGGCTGCTCTCCCTGCCCACAGTTCCTTCAGCTCGTTTGTGAGAGATGTCTCTCTTCTGAATGAGTAAACCACAGATGCAACTTTCTGCAAAATTACCAACTTTTACAGAACACTTATGGCTCCCTGCGAGGTCTCCTCCTCCGCTCCCACTGTGCTGCTGCTTTTCTGAAGGCAAATTAAACAGATCTATTCCAATCTGACTGAAGCCATTGAGTTACTTAAACAGATTGACCTGACTTGGGCTTATCAATTTCTTTAATGAGGTGTCCTCTGCAACTTCTGCCTGGCTTTTTGCCATCCTTCTCATTAAAAAATTTATTTTGGAATCTCTTTGTTCCAGGTGGAGTCATTGCCAAAGAGTTGGCTGGGTATATGCCTGACCCTTACCCCCTAATAATGCTTTAATTTTCATTTTTAATTCTAGCAAAGGCACTGAGAAATTACCTTGCTTATAGATGTATGCTTTGGAAAGTGTTTTAGCTCTAAGTGAGGAGCAGCAGTGAGGAGGATGCTTCTTCCCTCTGGCTCCATGGAAATGACCCTGTATAACAGAAAGTTTCAAGATTATAATGCTGTTTTTGCAGCCTGGGTGAGATGTCTTTTTATGGTCACCTTTTAAAACAACAACAGTGACAGATTCCACCCAGACTGGAGGGACTTCCCATTGAAACTTCTTTATGAAATTGAACCTTCAGGATCAAATGGTGGATATCTGAAAAGTTTACCAAAAGTGTAGGGAAAAAAATTATGGTTGATATATAGAAAAACTGGTGTGCTGATTTGGGATGAGTATGTATCAAAAACAGTCGTATTAATCCAGATTTACTCTGATCAAAATGTACTTGAACATCTCTCCCTGGGCACGTCTTTCTGGATGCTGATGGTCCTTCCCCTAAAGGTGTTGAATTGGCTGATGTTAGGAGATTATTTTGGTCTTTTTACTTGAGCTATTAAGGTCATTTATGTATTTACATCAGTCAAGGCCAGATTCTCCACATGTGCATGCAGTCACGCCTTGACAACCTTATTCGGGCTACAAGGAGAATTTTGTACTCCAGGTCCTTCAACTCAAACCTTCACCCAAAAGTGCCTCCCAAGTTCTTCCTCCTTTCCAAGAAAATAACCAGGAGTGCTGGCTGTCTTTTTTCAGGTCACAGATCATTAATCCTTCAGGTGTAAGCCTGAGCAGAGCTTTCAGTGGTGGGAAGGGAGGATGTCCTTCAGCCTTCCTCTCAACAAAACGGACTTTCTGCAAAAGCCCTTCTCATCCATGTGTGTTGGACACAACACGTTCATTGAGAGAGAAATGAGTGATTTTTGGGTGCCTGTTGCATGCAGCCATAGGGCAAATTCTCGCTCTGTCAAGTGTGCTGGGACATCACACCAGGTACCTCTGGGAACATCACCACTACTACTGCTTAGTTTTTTTTTTTTCTTTAAAGACAAAATCTCTGTAGAGTTTAGGTGCCAGTGTGGGAAGAGTTTGATGCACAGGTTTGCACTCAGGCATCTTCTTGTTGTCTCTCTGTTTCCCAGAGCAGAGTCCAGAGCTCCATCTGAGCTGGCCAGGTTTAGCAAGAACTGGTTTTACCTTCACCGTCTGCATGTTCTGTCTATACTTACTGAGAGCAAGTTCCCAACTCCACTGAAGTGTTTCATTCTTTCATCCTGGTAGGAATAGATCCAATTTCATGCAAAGTTGCTGCAGAAGAAAAGCCTTCTGCTCTGGCAAATAAACCATGTCTGCTCCTGTCCCTCCTGCTGCAGACACCCAGCCTTGCTGCTGACAGTATTTTCATCTCAAATGCAGTTAGAAGAGCAGGGCTGGGAAACCCAAGATATATCTCGCAGAATAGATACCTTCTATGTAGAAATACATCTCATTCCCAGACAGAGAGTGGAGCAGTGTGGCTGTGGGCCCTGGAACGAGCAGGATGCAGGGCAGTGGAGCCATCCCTGTGGCATTAGTGGAGATGCTGTGTTTCACATCCCAGCAGCAGGCTCCAGCCTCCTGGCCGCAGAGCACAGTCACAGTATTTATTACTGACTGCTCTGGGGTTTTTATAAAACTGATTCAGCAGAGCATTCACATCTGCACTTTTTAAGGGAGTGGGGAATGGCCGTGTGGTTACAAAGTTAGATGTGTGCTTAAGTGTTTTGCTGAGCTGGTATTAATTTAGAGAAAATAAATAGGTGCTTCTTGACTTCAGTCTGGGGCCAGCACGTGCAACCTGATCAGATTTAGGATGTTTCAGTTCTGAGTGCCTAACTTAAGACACCTCAACACACAAGTTATAAAAAATAAATATGAGCACCCACCAGAAAAGCAGAGCCTTAATGGCATTGAACCATTTACAACTCACATTTACAGAGAGTTTTCCACAGTGTGCTCTCCGAGCAGCTGGATAATGAATGTAAAGCTGTCCAGAGGACCATGTACATTGGATTTGCAGACAGTATTGTTGAGCTGTGGTCAGACTGACCACAGATAGACCTGCTCTGACTCAAATAATCAGGTAGCAGTCTGCATGAAGCCGCAAGAATTTGGAGAAGGTGGGTTTTGTGTCCTGTGTGTGCCCCGTGGGACTGATCCTGCATTCCTGTGCTGATTCTGAGAAGTAGACCATTAAAATCAAAGAGGTTTCTGACTGACTAAGGAGTTCAGGCTGTATTGGCATGGATTTTAGTTCTTCCATTCATTTTCCTTTGATTATCAGTACAATGCTTTATTTTTGCACAGTGTAATATTTTATTAAAGGCACATTTGTAGCTAATAACATTTATGAAGAGGCAGCTTTGACTGAAACTGCATCTGAATGTCACTTGAATAATGAATGGGAATGCCATATATCCATTAAAATTTGAACAATTATAGCTGTATGTCTGTTAGAGTCCCCTTTTTGATGGATATGGCCAGCAGCCATTAAAATACAGTGAGAATTCTTGTTCACAGTCTCACACTGGCTGATAATAACACTCTTGATAAGAATTTGAAGCTCAAGACACCAATTTTACAAAAGGGATTTATTGCAGCTAACAGCAGCACTGAAGATTAAAATGTAACCATCATTCAGTTCTACTTTTACTTTAGTTTTTTTTAAGTCTCAGGTATATAAAGAAAGGATTTTACTTCCCCATCACTCTCTGGAGTTGGTTTCCTGCTGGCTCTTATTAAAAATCACTCACTTTTTGAATATAAAATGTTAGCCAATATCCCCACTGGTTTAAAAGAAAAAAAAAACCCCAAAACTTTTCATCCTATTTTTAACACAGAGAGTTTGTAGAATTTAGAAATAGATATGGCCTGGTGGGTCATCTACTCAATTTTCTATACCCCTCCATTATTTCTTGCAAACCTTCATGTTTCTGGGCTTTTTAATGTTTATAGATGCATTGCTGCAGCAGCTGTCCCCCAGCTCAGTGATGTGTGGATGTCACCAGGCTCTAACAAGGAGACTCACGTAGCACTTTGAAGTTGGAAGAAAATAGGGAAAAATCTTCTTAATAGAATCTATTCCAGAAAGTGACTTTGCTCAGCTTACAGTAAATATGGGGTGCTTCAAAAAATGTATTAACTGTAGAGTCTTGTAACTGTTTTCTTGGACCTACAAAGCTG
Source organism: Turdus rufiventris (assembly GCA_013186435.1). Taxonomy (NCBI): domain Eukaryota; kingdom Metazoa; phylum Chordata; class Aves; order Passeriformes; family Turdidae; genus Turdus; species Turdus rufiventris. The sequence goes on along the minus strand of PYHW01009979.1, from coordinate 19,377,984 downwards.
ATGCAAGAAGCAGAGTAGTAGAGTGGCTGAGATGACTGACAGATTTATATTCTGATTTTTGACCTTCAAAAAGTCACTTAATCGAGCTTTTCCTTTTCCCCCTCATCCCTTCTGCAGAGCAGGCTTTATCTGAGCAAAAAGTGCTTACTAAGCACCAATTGAACATCTACTGTGCCAGGACCCTGAGTTTTATCTCTCAAGCCTGGTCAAATCCAAAATAATAGGTTGGTCTTCTGAAGAAATAGGATGTTGGAAGAAACGTGTAGGCTCAGGTTTTCGACTGGCACAAAAAACTGGATTTCTTAAGGATTTGGCAAGCTGAGTTTAGCTTTTCTTCTTGGATATAGTTTGTTGACTTTGCTGATTCTTTACCTCCATCCCTGTGTTCAGTTCCGATCTGGCAGCAGGAGCTGGAAGGCTCACGTCCTTGTGCATTGAACAGGATGCAGTGCCTAATTAGTATCTTGATTAAATTTGGTGATTAAGTGATCTGTAATTGTGTGTTAGCTCAGACATCCCAAGATATTACTCAAAGCCATGGTGACTGATCATCTGGTCAGGGCTGGGGTGGCACTCACTTTAAGGAGAAGTTGGTTCACATCTCTGCAAGCACTTAAAGCTCTTTGCTGAGCAATATGCAAAAGTACATCAAGTGCAAGTCTAGATAAGTAATAAATGCCAAGAAAGTATCTACAGAAGGATGTGTTTGTGATATATATTAATAGCTCCTTGTTTAATTTAAGAAGACAGAAAAATACCACATTCCTGATAAATTTCTTAAATACAAAAAAATCATGAGAAAATAAATACGTGCCAGCATCATAACTTCCTCTTGATGACTAAACTATGGCATTTTTAAAGCCAGGGATGAAACAATTTTAGGTGCGATTCATCTCTGCCTTTCTCTGTCCTCCTGGAATAAACCACCCATGCATTTTAAATTTTGCTCCTTTCATATGCTATGGGATAGTGATAAAAAATGATAATAATAAAAAAGCAATGCCCCTTATAGCAGAGAAAAGGCAGTCTGGTAGTCAAATATTTTTCAAGCTTGGTGCAACTTGGACTGAAAGACTGGAATATCACCCAGTAATAAATTTGTGGAGATGAAATCCACTTGGATAAAAAGTACAGAGCTATGCAACTTGACAGGCTGAGTCCTTAAGGGCAGCAGTCTTGGATCCAATAGTCTCTCTCATTTTGAATAATTGCTGTGCAACACAGAATCAAGCATTTATTGCTGAGTACAGGTGCATTTGCTCTCCCTGGTGACCCTCTATAAGCAAATGTGCAAGACGATTTTATTACCAGGAATGCAATTCACACAAACTGTTTGCTTTAGAGAATTAAATAAACCCAGACAAAGGACAGTCAATACTGTTGTTTTACCTTCTTGCATTTAAATGCTGCCTCCTGGATGGTTCAATAGCAAACTGGAAGACAGAGGGGTTCCATGTAATGATTCATGTGAAGAAATTTACCTTTGAGGAAAAGCCACAGGAGCACCAAAATCAAGGGGTTGCTTTGCTGTAGACAAATTCAGAGTATCACCTTCATCTGAGCAGGCTGCTGTGATTGATGACTAGTGGGAATTCGGTTGACTGGAGAAATCTTGGCTAAAAAATTTGTTTCCAAACTGGAATGGCCGAGCAGTGGCAAAGCTTTGATTTTACTGCCAATGCAGAATTTGAAGAGTGAAACCGTATTTGTGGCTGTGGTTGAAAGAGCTTCTAGGAGATATTTGAATTCATGCCATGAATTTTTGAACTAGGAGCATTTTTCAGTGCAAGGGAAAATGACATCTCAGAGGAGCACTTTCCTGGGGAGGGGCTGTGATCAGTCTTGCCTTTGGGCAGAGACTTCCCTGAGACCACGATCCCTTCAATGCAATTAAAAATAAAGGCATCTGGTGCCTGGCTTGTAGTGGTGACAGCCCATTGCATGGCTGTGGAGGGACATTAGGAGCCATTTAAAGTGCCAACTAGTGCCTTATTTGTTATTCTACTGTATTCATGCAGTGTTGACTATCCCTTGCTGGACAAAGGTTAATGCCTTTGGTCTTCTCTTTTCTATCAGCTTTATGAGCACAAGAGGGCTAAGGCATCCCAAGTCTTTGTTGTCTTCATAAAGCCCTGAGATCTCCATTCAGAGATACAGATACAGATCCAACACAACACCCTGGCCTCCCAAACCTTGTCATTGCTTGCATTCAGATACAGGCTGGTGTTCTTCTCCCAGCACTGTGTTTTGTACAGTGATAAGGCAAAGGAAAAGAGAAGAACAATAAAATATATATTGGATGTGATTGATAGCACCTCATGGAAGCAAGAGTAAATAATGAAATGCTGATTTATCTTTCCAAGACCAACAGCTGGGCTTTTTATGAGACTTGAACTAAGGAATATAAACACTGGGTGACAGCCACAGTAGGACTGATTATTCAGGCTATTCCTCCAGTCTATCCAGTTATTAAGAGCCAGCACAGAGCAGTGCAGAGAAGTCCTCAGCTGTTGCAGATCTGTTTGTGGGGCCAGAATGAGATCTCCTGGAGCTCAATCCCAGCCAGGGTATTCTGGGGTGTTCATGCTCTACAGGGTTCAGGATGAATCCTTCGCCCCATGGAGCACAGACATCACAGGCATGGGATGAAAGCCACCATGGGCCATTTTCTGTGGTCTAGCTCTGGGTTTGGAGCAATAGGTTTTGTCCTGAGCAAAGCAGGTGGTAGGAGATGTGTCTGCTCAGCACTCTTGAGAGTGTGTGATCTGGCAGAGGAGTCCTCTCTGCCAAATTTTTCTTTGTGAGATAAATAAACTGCAGGTGTCTCACACAGCCAAATGAAATGGAAGCTATGGCAAAGCTGGTCAAGGGGACTTTCTCCTTCAAAAACTTATAATGGGCGACCCAGACTTTCAAGACAAAATATTTGGCAAGTGAGTTCAAACTGAAGAAATTCTTGTATTCACTCAAAAGCTCGTGCTCCTTGCCAACTCAGTAATGTGCTGTTGGGACAGGTAGAAAGGGCTGCTTTCCAAAAATAAGCAGATATTATGCAACAAGCTTAGTTAAATTAATAAGTGAAAAACGGATGTACTATTCATCATCTGCTTTCAAATCCAAATAGACAGTCACACTGATGATTACTGGTTTTTTTATTCTACCAAAGAGAAATGTTTGAGGAAAGGCAGAACTCAGTCTTTAGCATTCTTTTGATTCCACATTGCAACCTGGTAATTGATGTATGATGTTCCATGTGTTGAACACATTACTTGAAACTTTGCTGTTGGCTTTGTGATCTGAACTAGGTCTGACAAGTTACATCAAGAGTACTTCTCAGGACACTCCCTCTAGCAAGAGTAATACCCTTCTTGCAGGACCTGCTTCTGGAGTTCTCATTGAAGTGAATGGACTTGATGTGGATAGACAGCATCTGTCTCTATTCTGTTATTTTTGGGGGTTTTTGTCCTGGTTCTGTTAAACATAGGAGCTGTCCTGCATGTAATGTCCACTGGTATAAATAGAAACAGTACTAAAATTCATCCCTAATTGTTTTTAAAAAGAGATTTTGCATAAAACCACTGGTGGAAATCATTTGAAAGACTCAGCTGGCTTTGCATGAAGGTGGAACAGGCTCAAAATACACTGACAAGTCCAGCAGTGAAAAAATCTCTGTTGTCAGCTATCTCCTTCCCCTGCACTCTGGGTTATTCTCACTATCTCAGGCACTGAGTTTCAGTGCCTAAATTGGGAGCCCAGGAAATGAGAATGCAAGTCTGTTGGGTTTTCATGGCAAGGTTTTGACAGTGGAGGGACTACAGGGGTGGCTTCTGTGAGAAGCTTTTGGAAGCTCCCCCCCATGTCCAGCTGAGCCAAACCCAACTGGCTCCAGGATGGACCAGGTCCATCTGCAACACTGGTGGTGCCTCTGGGATAATGTGTAAATGGGAAAAAGTTGCTCCTCAGCTGCAGCCAGAGGAGAGAGGAGGGAGAATTTGAGAGCAGCAGCTCTGCACCCCCTGAGGTTTTATTTTCCATTGTTGTGTTCTGATTCCCAAGTTGAGTCTCTTTTGCCTGTGGTGGTAACTGGTGAGTGATCTCTCCCTGTCCTTTATCTCAGCCCACAAGTTTTTAATTTTATTTTTCTCCCCTGTTCAGGTTTGGAGTGGAGTGACAGAGCGACTTTGGTGGGCACCTGGCATCCAGCCAGGGTCAACCCAGCACAGTGAGGCTCCCCACATTTCCAGTGGCCAGGAGTGAGTCTCTGCACTGTGATCACTCAGGGGAAGAATTTCACTCCAAAATTACAAGTGTGCATTGAAAGCGTGAGATTGAGGGTTGTGTCTTAGAGATGAAAACTGGAAATGTCTCAGGGCTGGAACTGCCACATCCTGCGTCTTATCCTGGGTGCTTGAGGGGAGTGACCCAAGAGCTTAAACATCTCCATTCACCTGCTCCATCGTTACATCACCCTTTCCAGGAGCACTGCTCTCTGCATAAGCAACCTGTGTTAATATCACACCAAGCACCCAGATTCATGTCTTTGCAACCTCAGTGGCCTAAAAGGGCTTGTGCAAATATGAATAGCTGTACGTGGCTTCTCTGACCTAGAGAAAGGCAGTATGTGAAATTTGGGCTTGTGTGCCTACACGGACGTACATAGCTAGAAGAAAACAAATGAGAAACAAGTAGATAACATGTACCTATGTCACACTGAGAATAGGGTGGGTGACAATAGCATGGTGTCTTCTGATGCAGGTGGAGGCAGCAGATAGCTGCTGGCTGGTGCCAGGCAAACCAGCTCCTGCTGCCAGGGCCCAGCATGGAGCCCCAGGGCTCCTTGGCAGGCATCACCATGGGTCACACAATCACAGCAAGGGAACCAGCTGGTAGCTCTCTTTATCCCATAAAGAGTTTCAAATGCTGCCCCCCACTCCTTGCTTTTTAATAAATGGCATTGAAGGACTTTCACTTCCCCCACCCCCAGTTTTTTTTAAGGCTCTCCCTGCTTCATCACGTCATGGGTGATGCCCTTGACAGCTGCCCACCGCCTTCTGCACCAGCAAGATTTTCATGGACTCATAGAGGCATTAAGGTTGGAAAAGACCTCCAAGATTATCAGGGCCAGATGTCTTTTTTCTTGTCCAGAAACCATTCTGTGACAGGGCTGCCTAAAAAACCCTCCTCCCACTGTGGGCACTGAGCCCCCAGCCCACCCCGAGCTGGCTGCTCCATTCTTCTGCCAGAGGCATCAGGGATGGGGCACATCCAGACCCTGGGAACAGCCACCCTGCCTCCCTGCTCAGCTGCCTGTGCCAACAGCTCTGCAATCTGGGCTCCATTCCTGAAGCAAAAGGCAGCTGAAGCAGCTCAGTGTTACCCTCTCCAGGGACCGGCTGCTCTCACCTGGCGCCTCGCAGCTAATCACAGTGACAGGAGCCATTGTTTATTTTCCTCCATCCTTGTCTTCCTTGTTTTATGGAAAATTAGAGCAGGCAGGCAAGCCATCCATCAGCCTATAAATGCTGCAGAGTCTTTTGGCTTTGTGCTAAATAATTGTGCATTTTATTGCTATTTACACATTTATTTTCTGAGGCAATAAAATACAAACTGCAGTCCTCAAGACTTTATATTTTGCATCTGTATCACAGCAGCCTCACAGGCTTCACCAGCAGCATGCAGCCTGCTGCCATAAATTCACTTTCTTATTTTAGTAAGGCTAACATTTATTTATAATTAATGTCAGAGACCTTACACAGGAATGCCAATTATTGATTTTTTTCTTTTTTTAAGTAAAAGAAATTGCTTTTTTCTTATTACTGCCATAGCAGCACAATCAAATTGCAGAGGCTAATCTGGCTCTTAAAAACTGAGTTGGTGGTAAAGTTATAAAAAGCACCACGCAACCCTTTAACTCTGGAGTTTGTATATATGGAGATTACTGTGTGGGGGCAGGGGACAGTAATTCAAATGAGCAGCTCTGCTGGTGTCACTGAAGGCGTGTGGGAATGGGGAAGATCTACAGCAGGAGCCATTGGAACCACTGCCAAGTGAGAGCCTTTGAAAGTGGCAAGGGGGCTCAGTGCCCCAGTGCAGCTGGGAATGGGGCACCCAGGCTCTTGGATGGGTCCCCAAACTCCATTGCTGTGGCTGAGGAGTGACTGCTGTGCCTGCAGGTTTGCACTGCCAGCGCTGCCCATGGCGTGCAGCGCTGCCCATACACTGATTGTACTTGGAACTCGGCTCCACTTGCCACAATCACAGGCACAAGGATGTGAACTGGACCAAAGAAGCCTTGAAATGTATTTCTATGGTTTCAATCTCCCATTACCTGCTTAGTGCTAAGCGTGCTACCCATGCATTTGTAAACTAAATGGCCCTTACCAGTAGCCCATGCACAGCTTGTGCTTCTCCTTCAGTCCAGCTCTGCCAGGAAATCTGCTGAGGGAGGCATCAGACTTGGCAAAGAGTGATGGGAGCAGCAGCCAACTCCATCTTAAACTAAATTTTACCCCTGGCAGGGATGGCTGCCTAACAAGCGTTCAGAGGCTGAAACACAGCCCTGAAAAAGCTGCAGGTTGAAGGTGTGAAGGGGCTGCAGAGGGTAAAGTAATATCTCTGCTACTGCACCAGCTTCCCAGTCCTGATGGTTACCATCAAAACGCCGAGCAGCTTTGGGAAAGGGAAGAAGTGGAGTTCAGAGCAGAGTTGGGAGCCAGGGGTGAATGCTACATTTCTACCTCAAGCTCCATAATGGTGAGAATAGATGGAAGCCTGCAGGCTCACTCACCCCTTCCACATCTGCAAAGCAGAGCTGGCAAGAGCATGGCTTGTGTATGGTGAATTTGGAGGGATTACCAAAAAACCAGGGCTTGTCGTGAACAGTTGTCATGGGGGTTGGATAACCCTCTTGTTTTGTGCCCCCTTCCCTTTCAAGGGGTTCTCCTCCCACAGCAAATGAACCTCAGTGGGTCAGGAAATAAAACCAGAGGTGACCAAAGAGCTTCAAAAACAGAAAGGAAGCCAGCCCTGTGTCAGCTGGGAGGGGTGTGATGTCCGTGCATGAATGTGGCAGGAGATGCTGTCACAGCAAAGCTGGATGTTGCTGAAAATAGGGTGAACTGTGTGATTCTGTCTGAGGAACAGCAAATCAATCCTGAAGGACTCTGCTCTGCCTTCCTGGGGGCACTGAGGGGCAAAAGTTGTGGAAAACAGTTAGGGGTGGATTCTCAGCATCTCTGGAAACTCATACCCCAAAAATCACATGTGGAGTACCACAAACGGAAGCAGTGAGTGCTTTGGCTGTTACTTGCTTCTCATTGCACAGCCACAGATGCCA